>OY735217.1:5988630-6371130 GCA_963457665.1 Thysanoteuthis rhombus
TATTCCAATCACCATAAAAGATCTTTCTCCTCACAATTGCTTCTCACAATAATTCATCAAATGGCCATCTGGGCTCCTCATTAGCTGCTTAGAATCTATCGTTTGACATAGACCTTCCCCAGGAATAGCTAGACCTCTCTATCATGGATGAACTTGTCAAGTTCGTCACGTCATCTTACATTTTGCTGGCAACAGCTTCGCATATGATCAATGGGGATCCATATTGTGAGTTGTGATGTCCATTGGCTGTCTGTCATTCTTGCAACATGACCAGCCCATTGCCATTTGTGTTTTTCAATGGATTCTATGCTGTCTCAGACTCCCGTTTTCCCCCTAATATACTCTGCTGTTTTGTGGTCTCTCCATGTGAGGTTGAACATGATTCTCTCATGTGTACATTGCATGTTTCTCAGTTTGAGGGTCAATCTTTTGGTTAGGTTCTATGTTTTAGCTCCATAGGTGACTATCGGGAGGATGCATCAGTTATAGACTTTTTAAGACTAATGGGAATTTCTTATTCATTAAGCTTGAGCTTGCTCTAAGGAGAGCTTGTCATCCTTGAGTTATTCTTCATTTGATTTCTTCTCGAATCAGAGCTATGGTCACCAAAGTTTTTATGGTCACTAATGGTACCCTAGAGCAGGTTTTTAGCATTTTAATTTTTAAAGTAATGTTTGTTCACATTCATCCTGTTTATGATAATTTACTTTCATACTGTATTCCACCAAATGTCTGTCCCTTCATCTGTGTTTGCTTTTAAAAATACCCAAAAGAAATTATGGCGCTCACCCCATCTTACTATAACAAACTATACTGAAATCCCGTCCAGCAGGATTTTCAGCAAGTTTGAAAAATACCTAAATCAAAACCATCGATGACTTTCTGGATGCATATTTACAAAAATACCCTTGTGGACACTCACGCATATTTACAGAGATACCTTTAGGCAAACACACACACACACACACACACACACACACACACACACAGATATATTTACAAAAATACCCTTGTGGGCACTCACCCATATTTACAAAGATACTTCTATGCAAACACACACACAGATATATTTACAAAGATACCCTTATGTTCAGATACACACTCGTTTATTTACAATGATATCTTTATGTACACACATACACATACACACACACATACACTCTAAAAGATACCTTTATATACTCACAAACATATTTACCAAGATACCTTTATGTACACACAAGGCATATTTTCATCTATCTCTATAGATAATTCAATAAATTTCGTTTCATTCTGTACAGAAACAGTGAGAAATATAGCAAGATTATGTATCACTAATCTTCCAAGAAAAGAAAGCCTGCCTTCAAAATCAGCATATAAATTCAGAGCCAGGATCACAGTGATGGGATAGCTGGTAAAGATAGATCTCGCAATCTATGGCATGATATGATATAACACACCATCAAACATATGGACGCAGATATATTCCTGTCACTATAAAAGGCCCTAGTCAGACTTAAGATATGCTTCATAGACTCCACACCTAAAATACAACATTGAGGACATTAAGAGAGTACTATGCTGTGCAACAAAATTTCATGGGAGGATATAATTGTGAATAAATCTGCTTCAGAGTTTAATCGATTCTCAAATATTCTATTGTCCACCCTTCCACCAAAAGTCAATGAAATTTATTGATAACTTTTGGAGATATGGTGCAGATAGTGATGAGCATATACATTAATGTGATTAAAGAAAACACAGGAAAATATCTCTCAATCGGGGAAAAAACTTCCTGGATCTGCCCCCAAATTTCATCACCACTTTCTTACCCCATAACCTACTGTTCCACAAATTTTATCGAAATTCATTCAGTACTTTCGAAGGTATTGTGTGAACTCACAAAGTTATAGACAAACAAATAAATGAATGAATGAAAGAACAAATAAACCAACAGATGAACAGATATGACCATACATCTCTATTTGACTCTGTTGACAACAGAGGTGAATAATCTCCAAATCTACAAACAAACTGACAACTAAAAAATCACCAGTCAGCGAAAGAACCCTATCAGCAGATTGGTATAACTCATTTTTCTGGATTTATCTCTACCAGAAATAGAGGTACTAAGGTATGATAACTATTATTGTGACTATAAACCCTGGATGAATGTATTTGAAAAAAAAGAAAATATATTGGTAGGCTGATTAGTCATTTTCCATTTTAAAACTTGAATAATGTTTTTGATAAAAAAAGTAAAGAAATTTTCCCTTCAGATACATTTATTTTGGACCTTGAAAATTATTTTGAACCAAGTGTGGAATGTATGACATTCCTGAAATTTCTCCCAAATTTTTTACTTCACAAATTGATTTCAAGTGGATCAGGAATTACTTTGTGGCCACGTTTGCCAGATTTGACCATTCTTAGTTTTTTTTTCTTTGAGGTTGTTTTAAAGAAAAAGTTTACATAAATAAGCCCTCAACACATTTCCTAGAACTGAAGAATCATATTTGATAAATTACGAATTGTCATATAACATGGCTTAGAAAGTGTTTGATTCTGAGAGGCTGTAACGGGGGTGGGGTCATTTGTGGGATGTTATATTTCCTAATTAGTGAAAGTAATTTCCAAAATACCATATAAAAAATATTACAAGAAAATTATGAATCACTGCCACCAATATATGTAGTGTTGGGGGTGATCAATTAAAAAGTTGGAAAAAAGGGATGATCAATTAGTAAGTTACTTCTCTTACTTTTTGTTGGGTTGTGATCACTAAAAAAGATCTGAATTTTCAAAATACAAGCGGGCACAACATGTGACTAATCTAGCATAAACTTACATTGCATATTGAACCCCCACTTGAAAAACTATTGGGGGGGGGGAATTTGAAGAAAAAAAAAACGTTTTACCTACTTATTGAGAGGAGGGTGTGTGCAAACAGGAAGTTTCTACTCTGAACGGTGAGGACTGGGCAAATTTTGATGGATACATAGATAATCAGATATAAATGTCAGAATGAATGAATAACAGGATCTCAGCAACTGTATTTAAAGCAGTCTGTTGAGGGTGGCAGTGATGAATATATTTAAAAAGGAAATTTCTTCACCTTTCTATCAAAAACCTTACTTAAGTTTTAGAATGGAAAGTGAATCTTGTAGCACTTTTTCTATCACTGGTAAAGCAGCTCCGTGATCGTGGTTCTATTCCTTTCTGGATATTAACATATTTATTACAAGTTTAGAAAGAAGGAAATTCTGATCATCATTGACTTCATCATCATCATCATCATCATCAGCAGCAGCAGCAGCAGTAGCAACAGCACCAGCAGCAACAGCACCAGCAGCAGCAGCTGCTTTTTAGCATCTGTCATTGGACATAGACCTTCCCCAAGATTTGACAGACCTCTCTATCATGGGCATCATAGAGCTAGTACTTTCTGAACTTACCTAAGTCGTCATGCCATCCTATATTTTGTCGGTCCCCGCTTTTGCATGTGACCTCTGGGGATCCACTTTTTGAGTTATGATGTCCAGTGGCTATCTGCCATTCTTGCAATATGACCAGGTCATCGCCATTTAAGTTTTCTGATGGATTCAATATCTTGGATTAAATTTCCTCTAATATACTGTGTTGTCTTGTGATCTCTCCATGTGATGTTGAGCATGATTCTTTCATATACATGTTGCATGGTTCTCAGTTTGCGGGTCTGTCTCTCAGTTAGCTTCCATGTTTCAGATCCGTAGGTGACTATTGGGAGGATGCATTGGTTATATACTCTTCTTTTTGGGACTTTTGGAATTTTCTTGTTCTTGAAGGTCGCCCTGTTGGAGACTTGCCATCGTAGAGTGATTCTTTTCTTGATTTTTTCTCATTTTGAGGATTTCATGGAGATTTGTTGTCTTCGGTAGATGTAGCAATCTACTTTCGCTTGTTTTGCATTTTTGATTTTGATCATTATGCGTTCATTTTCAACGTCTTAGTTGAATATGACCTTTGTTTTGCTGAAGTTCATTTGGAGGCTAACTTTCGTGCTTTCTTCATTCAGTCCGTCTCGCATTAGTTGGAGTTTGTCGAGGTCTCGGAAAAAGGACAAAAAAGCAAATCTGAGGTTGCTTACTTATTTGATGTTTATTCTGATTCCTTTATTTTTTAGTCCACATTTCGGAAGATTGTAATGAGGTAGGCGGTAAAAAATTTGGGTGAGCAGGTATCACCTTGTCTTACCCCTTTTTGGAGCTGAAAAGGCTCTGGGTCTTCATGTAGTCTGATAAAGGAGCTGCTTTGATGGTATGTATGGTGCAGTACTCTGATGTATATGGGGTCTACACCTTGTAGAGCGATATCCTCAATGACCTTGGGAAATTCCAGTCCAATCGAAGGCCTTTTTGAAGTCCATAAATGTTACAGCAAGTGGCTTTTCATGTTCTGCTGACTCTTACACACACACATGTTTACAAAGATACTCATATAGACACAGTCATATATAGATATTTATATATATATATATATATATATATATATATATATATATATATATATATATATATATGTTTGTCTACTTTCTCCAGTTCTGCTTCTTTGATTGTAAAATATGAAATTATTTCAAGTTATAAAGTACTTACCAACTTTGTTTCGGATAATTTGAACTCATCTTTTCATCTTCAATGTAGTCATAATGTTTTGGACGATTCATTTCTAATGACTTCATCAAAGATAAAAAGAAAAGTTCAAGTTGTCGGAAACAACATTGGTATGTTAATGACACTTCTGAAAGTTATAGACAATTATGAATTACTATTTTCAGTAACTTATCAAGTACTTTCTTCTCCAGCGTATCATCAAAAAGTAATTTTTCTTTCTTGCAGGCAATATTTGAGAAAATCTGCTTCAAAAGTCTTCCAGAAAATACATTATTTTGATCTGTCTTTTTGTAAACTGTGTGAGGAACAGCAGTTTCATCTCAAAACATGTGGTCAATATATACATGTACATATATATATATATATATATATATATATATATATATACATGATACATATGGTACAGATCAGGCTAGCAGTACAGTATAATGTAATAATATAATAATGATATAAAGCAACTTCTGATATGTGATGGATTTATTTCATTGAGAGCTCAATACATTCAACTTTATATTATAAAAGTCAAGTTGTTTTAGAGTAAAGCTGGAAATAAAGATCTAGATCCAGTTCACACCCCTTGACAAAATGAATAACCCCTACCACTCACTACCACACTCACAAGATTCTCACCAAATTCTCCAAAACTACAATCCCAAAAAATAGATAATCATCTGCATGATGAGGCCCAGAGAGGGCAGAAACACAAGCTAGTTTGTGTAGCGAATCCACATTCTACTATTTATTTATATATATATATATATATATATATATATATATATATATATATATATATATATATATATATATATATATATATACATATATATACATATATATATATATATATATATATATATATATATATATATATATATATATATATATATATATATACATATATATATATATATATATATATATATATATATATATATATATATATATATATATATATATATATATGGCTCACCTACTGCATTTCTACTGACATTGTACAATAACATAGGATGCATATGTACATACATGAATTGCATGAATGCTAATTTAGCTGTTGGGGTCTTGTTTTATAACTATAGATTGACACTGCAAATAGGTGTACAAGCAGCAGGGAGAGGTTTGTGCCCTTTTAAAATTTGGGCAAAACAATGCTAAATTTTGAGCAAATCATTGTTATTCAGGCAAAACAGTATAGTATTTCGGGCAAATCAAGCCCTCTGACCCTTCCTTAACAGGAGAGTTCCCATATGACTATTAGTGCATGTCTGTCTATTGCAAATTTCCTTTTTGATTAAATCTCACCAAATGTTGGAAGGTGGGGGCCCCCCTAACTATCTATAGCCAAGGTACTGGCTAATGGCATTCATATATATCCAGATATCAGCATTTAGCCCTTCTAATTAACCATAAACCTAAGAGTAATGATATTGATCACTTGTTTTCAGAGAAATAATAATATATTAGAAACATTCAGCCAAAACTGTCACCAAAAACTGTCAAAATGTATCTCGTCAGTCCTTAAGTTGGTCTGGCTGACTATATACGTGACATGTATATTATAATATCTGGAAAAGAAACATTTTTTTAAATCCTCCCCCAAAGGTTTTTTAGTTCAGGTGGGGGATTTAATTTACAGTGTAAATTTATGCTAAATTGATCACTCAGTGTGTATCCCGCTTGTTTCATGAAAAACTTAGACTTTTTAGTGATCCAACAAAAGGTGGGAGAAGTAACTTATTCATAGATCATCCCTTTTATCCAATTTTTTGAATTGATCACCCTCCTTCCAACATGGCATGCTGCTAAAAGACATTGGTCATGTGACGGTTTCTATTGAGCGATTAACCAGACCTGTAATGCATTATTATTTTTCTCATGCCAATTGATCAACAGAGCTTTCTATAAGGTTGTCTGCATTTGTTATTCAGAATATATTTAGCCCGAGTGATGAGAGCATCGAATGAATTAAAACAAGTCATTATTTACCAATCATAAATAAATGAAAATATGTTCAATGTCTCCCCAGATAATTTTTTTTTTCCCTTTTCATCAATTTTTCTTCCATAAAAAAAAGTTAATTACTTTCTCAGAATGTTTTGTTCCAAATTTTATATCATGAATATTTCATACCAAATATTTTGTTTGAATGTGTCCTTTCAAAATATCATTAACAACAACCGTATAATATAAGATACACAAAAAAGATCTGAAGATGATATCCGTAATCTCGCATAAATAAATCACGGTATCCAGCGCTTGTACCAGATGTAATTATCAGAAAAATTCTCTGAAAAATAGATATTTTATCTAGAATTATCTTAAAAAATTACCAGCACAATATTTGGGAATTGTTGGTCTAAAATGATCATAGACACCCCCAAAAGCACTTTTTTGAAAAAAAAACATGTGAAAATGTTTATATGTTACCTAATGGTGTACTCATGCAAATCTCCAGAAGCGCCCAGAGACAGACAGACAGACAAATAGGCACACGGACATTCATACAACAGAGAGAGAATAATTCACTGGCTGGTTGCTTGGGCGGCCTATTTGTGGGGCTATGGTGATTGTATGAAAGACAAATATGAAATTGTTTGTAATAAATGAGGAAAATCACAAGGGAAATCAAACACTGTCAACCAAAATGGTGAACAGTTTTCAAGTTGGTCTGGCTGACTGACTGGCTGAATGGCTGGCTGGCTGGCTGGCTATGTATGTATGAATCATGCGTACAGTCCACATTAATGGAGCTAGAGGACTGAAAATTTACACATTTACTCCTTATTATAACTAGAAGAACCTGACTCCAAATCAAGGGGATCTTCTTATTTTGTCAGTTTAAAAATGTTTACAAAATCTGTCATCAAAACTGTCAACATGGGTTTCAGTTTTCAAGTTGATCCGTCTGGCTGGCTATGAATGTATCACACATACAGGTGGCACCAATAGATCTAAAGGGCTGAATATTTAGACATTTACTCCTTATAATGTACAGGAAAAAATGGCCTTTTGTTTTTTTTTTTTAAATTCCTTCCAAAGAAGGTTTTCAATGGGGGCTCAATTTGCTATATAAGTGTATGCTTAATTGGTCCCTTTGTTTGTGACCAGCTGCATTCATGCTTGTTTTTCAAAGATTTGGATTTCTTGATGTTTGAACAAAAGGTGAGAGAAATAAACTATTTATTGATCACCTCCTTTTACCCACCTTTTTTAATTGCCCTCACTCCCATACCCCAAGGCATACAGCCAGAAGATTTTGGTCAACTTGAAGTTCCTATTGAGTGACTACTCAGACCTGTTTTTTTCTTATTTAATAACCCATAATATCATACACAATGCAAATATTTGGTAATTGCTTCAACCATATAGTCTCCCAGATATAAGCATAGCATGGATGCTGTGGAGCATGTGCGATACAGAAAAAAAAAAAAAAAAAATCCCCCAAATCTGACATTCAAGTTACACAGACTTGACTCTAGAAGTTGAAACTGGAAACTCTGAAATACAAACAATCTCATGTTGATCTCTCCACGAGGCATTCTGCATCATCTTACAATTACACATACTAGACAAATCCATACATCCAAACATGATACCAAGACAAGATCATACTACTGCCAGAAATTGCAACCAGGGGAAATCACAGCAAATTTCAATTGCAAGAAGCAAAAGGACCTCGGAGGTACTCTTCGGATACCAGGGGGGACCCTTCTGTGGAATAGGTTCTGCCAAGCAACCGTCACATGATAAGGGAATATGAATTCTTCTTGAGTAACCTCGATAAAGATATTGGTTATGAAAAATCTAATTACCTTTTCTCATATTAAAGATAATTTCCTAACATGACTCTGCTGTACAGACAGAGTTAACAATGCTTTCGGTAAGTAGGAGTTTGAAAAAGCACACTCAAACCACCCTTCTCTCTACTCTATGGTTGTAGGCATAATTATTTACACATATGTGTATATATATATATATATAGGTGTGTGTTCCTATTTTGCTGGCAGTATGTATATATCATTAGATTGAACAGTTTATGTCTGACAGAATGTGATAATTATAGAGACAATTTATTGGGAAACATATTTTGTCTGGCATTGGAATTTGTATTTACAACTGAGTTTTTAAAAAAAATTCCAAAATCCCAAGAAAGGAAGCACAATCTGCAGACAGTCATAAATACTCTTTTTTTACCTGAGTCCCTATTTGGAAATGATTGTGGTATGTACTGGGGTGCGTATTACACTGTGTCTAATGTGTTGGTGTCACAGAGCCAGTATTTTCTAAATTTGTCTAGTTCATCTTTCTATCTTGTATTCTGTTGGCCTCAGTTTTGCATGTGATCTCTGGGGATCCATGTTGTGAGCCCTGATGTCCATCGGTTGTCTGTCATTCTCACAACATGACCAGTCCATTGCCATTTCAATTTTCTAATAGATTCTATGATGTCTCGGACCCCCACTTTCTTCCTGATATATTGTGCTGTCTTGCGATTGTGAGGTTGAGCATGATTCTCTCATGCACACGCAACATGCTTCTCAGTTTGCGTGTCTGTCTCTTGGTCAGGTTCCATGTTTCAGCTCCATAAGTGACTATCGGGAGGATGCATTGGTTGTATACTCTTCTTTTTAGAATTATTGGGATTGTCTTGTTTTCGAAGGTTGATTCTGCTCTGCCAAAGGTTTGCCATCCTAGGGTGATTCTCCGCTTGATTTCTTCTTCTTTTGTGGGCTTCATAGAAATTTGTTGTCCTAAGTATATGTATATGTCTACTCTCCCCAGTTTCGCGTCTTTAATTTTGGCAGTTAAGTCCTTATTCTCTAAGTGATTGTCACATATGATTTTTGTTTTACTGAAGGTCATGTCTAGACAGACTCTTTTAATTTCTTCGTTTAGTTCATCTGGCATTAGTTGGAGGTCGTACATGTTCTTTGCAAAAAGGTCGATGTTGTCTGAAAATCTGAGGTTGCTCAGATATTAATCGTAGACAAATACATAATTAAAATTTCTATTTTTTCATGTATTTTTCGGGAGGGGGGATGCAAATTCCTTTTTGGAAATGAAACAATCTGTTCGTTTCCTCCATTTCACTTCATTGCAATGAGACTGGCATTCCAAGGGAAATTATGAATCACCACCACCCATGCAGCTTTTATCTCATGAATTAAGCAATGTTGTAGAATTAAGTTACTTTGATCAAAACACCAACTGTATGGTTTGAACCATGAATCTATGATTTTAAAAAAAATAATAAAACAGGTGTGGTTGGGGTGATCAATTGAAAAATTGGAAAAAAGTGTGATCAGTAATAGCGATTACAATGAATAAGTTACTTTTCTTGCTTTTTTGAGCTATGATCACTAAAAGGTACAAATTTTCAAAAAAAAGCATAAATGCTGCTGGACTCAAAAAGAGGGACTAATTTGGAATGAACTTTGATTGTAAAATGAACCCCCAAACTAAAAATCTATTTGGGCGAAGGGGATATTTAAAAAGACTTAGAAAATATATTTTTTCCACTCATGGAAGGGTATGTGAAAAATATGAAGTTTTTACAATGAACAGTTCAGGCTGGGAAAAGTCCAGATAGATAGCTAGATAGATAGATATAAATGTCAGAACATATAAATAAACTAAACTCAGCAACAGTCATTAAACTGGTCCGTTGTGGGTAGTGCTGATTATCCAAAATCTCATTTAAAAGCATAGTCATCACTGGCAGTAATTCCGACGAGAGGGTGTGATTCCTGTCATATGCTGATGTAAGCAATTGAGCGGAGAGGCAAGAATATAGAACCAACATGACATCTGCCAAGTCTGGGAGAGAAGTAAATACTGACTAACAATATTTTAGTTTGGAATCTAAATTTGGCCAAAGTCAATGAATTCTAACATCTTGTATTCCAAAATGGTTTGGCACTTGAACAGTCATGAGGCAAACATTTTCAGTGGTTTACAACTGCCGAAAATAAGTTAGCAACTTGGTCCTAGACATGTAATAAATGTATCTAAGGCATAAATAAAACAGGTTTGCTTAGTCACTCAATAGAAACCATCAGATGACCAACATCTTTTGGCAGCATGCCATTTTGAGGATGATCAATTAGAAAAATTGTAAAAAGGGTGATCAACGAATAAGTTACTATTCTTGCTTTTTTTTGTGCAGTGATCACTGAAAAAGCCAGGATTTAAAAAAAACAAAACATGAATGCTGCCAAACAAAGACTAATGGACCACTTTAGGATAAAATTACATTCAAATTCGAGAACGCTCTGAAAAATCATTTTGGGAGAATTTTCAAAAAAATCAAAATAAAAAAAAGGGTTTTTCTAGATATGATGAGCAGTAAAGGTTTGAAATTTCTGTCTTCTAGTTTCATTGGTATGGCTTGTATATGTGATATACACATTGCCAGCCTGCAAGCCAGACCAACTTGAAAACTGAAGAAACCTATGTTGACAGTTTTGGTTGACAGTTACGAACTGAACAACAAAATCAAATGGACACTTATTTTTAGCCACTGGACACCATCCATATTCAGAGTTTTGAGATTAGTTATTCGTATCGGGTGATCTCTGCTGACTATGACTTTGCCATGTATTTGTTCTGTACAAAATATGCATTAATCTTTTTCTCATTCAATTCTTTCTTGCCTGCTTTTTTACCTCTGCCAATATATTATCCCATTTTTTACAGTCCGTCCGTCTGTCCGTCTGTCTGTCTGTCTGTCTAGCTACACAATACCTCCAAAAGTTCCAGATGGATTTCAATTATATTTTGCAGTAGGGTGGGCCATTAGCGAAGAAAGAAGTGATTAAATTTTTAGATATTAAATATTCAAACATATTGCGGGAATAGCATTCTCTCCCAAATGTTCTTTCTAATATGGTGGCCATTTTGAATGCAAGATGAGATCACACGACCATTATATTTGTACAATTTTTGTCATAAATAAAATCCACTTCTTAAAACCTTTAAAATGATATATGACTTCCCAGGGTTTCTTAGGAAATGAGAAAACTTGAATCCATTAAGTCCTTACCGCACTTGCTTTGTAACCCTTGAAAAAACAGGCCCCGATGAGTTAAAATCCATAACAGCGCTTTTTTGATTTTAACTCTTAAATTCATATAGGAATATCTAAAGATGAATATCAAGGGAATAGCTTCTCCTATTAAGTAAGATAAGGTAAAGTATTTGTCTCTTAAGAGTCCCTCCTGATGGAGTATGATGGCCAGTGACAAAGTCACGGTTTCCTTTGTATGCATCAACTTAATGATCCTTGTTGGTCTCAAGTCTGGTTGGGACCAGGAATTTTTACTGACAAGTTTGGTAGGATGCAAGTCCACCAAAGGGATACCCTCATCCTGATCACACAGTTTAGGGTTTTTCACATTCTTTGTTCATGATGGGAATTGAACCCCAGACCTCGTGTTTGTGAGGCAGACATGCTACCCATAAGCCTATCTGAACTGGCATATCCTATTAGGCTTGCCAATTACTCAACATATTCTGATTTTCCTATAATTACAATGGTGTTGCCTTTGTTTGCTGGTAGTATCTCTTTGGATTTAATGTTTTCATCCCCAGAGTAGGGAGTGTCCGAAACCTTTATGTATAGTAGTTCATCAACTGCATTCCAACTGACTAATCTCACTGAATGTTAGAGTGGGGTCCTCAAGGAGCAAAGTCCTTCCAGGCTCTCAAATCTTCCCAAATCTCTAGCTATACTTATGGTACCTCCTTTGTGATATTTGATTAATAAGACCTGGCTTTCTCTACTGTTTGTCTCAGTCACCATCTCAGCTTGTCTGCAAGTGATTCAGGGATTATTATCGCAGCCTCCTTGTTCAGGGCTCCTATTCCTCAGTATAACTTTTATCAAAGCCACTTTTTATTGGAGGTTTCAGAATGCAAATACACACATACAATTACATACCATGAACACATAAGTACACTATTGCACACACATACAACGTACATATACACACAAACTATATTTACACATACCACATACCCTCATCCATACATGCATCCACAGGCCACATATGTACACACATAAACTTCCACACAAATGCCACATAGACACATATTCACACATTCACACACTTACTCCCATGTGCAAATGTATGCTTGTGTTTGTGGCATCGAAAACTGCCAGGAAAACTAACAACATAGGTTTTTTTAATGTTTCTCTGAATTTTTGAGATGAGGTGTTATTATTATCTCTATTATTGTTCGGACTATCCTCATCTTGGTTGTTTTCCATACAACGTTTCGGCTGTTGTACTCTACGGCCTGGAAACCTCTAATAATGAAAGACAGAAAACAGTAACATCAAATACCAAAAACTGCCATCTGAAGTTTAAGGCTCCTAAGAATTAGCACCGGTTGTCCACGTGGACACATGGCGTAGTGGTTAGAGAGTCGGACAGAATTACTGCAAGTAATCTAATGGTTCTAGGTTGAATCACAGTGTGAGATAATAATAATTCGAAAATACTACTACTGCTAAGAGGGGAGTGTGGTCTATATACCCCTGTCAGTTAAATAAAGGGTTCGGTTCGTTACCTCCCCCACACCTACCAGATGATACCTGATGAAGGCTGTAGAGTACAACGGCTGAAACGTTGTATGGAAAACAACCAAGATGAGGATAGCCCGAGCAATTATAGAGGCAGGTTTTTTAAGTTGGTCTTGTTGGCAATAAATGTATGTATGTATCATATATACTGGCTGCACCAATGGAGCTAGATGAAGTGAAAATTCAGGCATTTACTCTTTATTGTGTCTAGAAATATTTTCAAAATTTTCCCCTTAAAAAAGATTTGCAAAGTAAGTCTATGCTAAATTAGTGCCTTAACTTGTGTCTGGTAGCATTCACGTGTGCTTTATAGAAATTCAGAACTATTCAGAACAAAAGATGAGGGAAGTAACTTATTCATTGATCACCCCTTTTTTCGATTTTTGATTAATCCCCCCGAACATAGCAAGCTACCAATGGATGTTGGCCACGCGATGGTTTCCACTGAGTGACTAATCAGACCTGTATATATATGTGTGCATACTTTGCATTTTTGATGAAATGTTGTTCATTGAAAAGTTATGACATAATAACATTTGTTTTGAGTTGGTTGCAAAGTTGAGAACTTTGCTTAGCAATATCTCTTCTGATCTGTGGGGGGGTTGAGGGCCACAAACCATCAATCACAGAAATCTCAATTGACAATATGCAGCAATTGATATAAACTGAGGTGATTGCAAACGTGATAAACAAGGTATTTGGAATTGCAATAAAAAATAACAGGTCAGATTAGTCTCTCAATAGAAACCGTCACATGACCACCAACATCTTTTTGACAGCATGGGGATGATCAATTAAAAAATAGGAAGATGGGGAGATCAATGAATAAGTTACTACTCCGGCCTTTTGTTGAGCTGTGATCACTAAAAAACTCTGAATTTTCAAAACATAAGTATTAACACTGCCAAACACAAAGAAAAGATCAATTCCACAAACACTTACATTTTAAACTGAAAACCCATTAAAAACCATTTTGGGGGTATTTTAAAAGAAACAAAGATACTTTTTTGTAAACATAATAAGGAGTAAATGTTTAGATTTTCAGCCCTCTAGCCCCATCGGTGTGGCCTGTGCGAATGACGCATACACGGACTGAAGAAACCTATGTTCACTGTTTCGATGACAGTTTTGGTTGGGATAAGAATAAAAAGTAATAAATTTGTTCCACTAATTAGACTGATTCACAGATTTGTGCTTCATTGAAAAGTTGTCTAAAATGCTTTTTTGATTTTTTGTTGCTTGAATCTGTGAATGGATTTAATTGCAAGGGCAATGGAAGTTAACAGCAAAAATAAAACCATTATTAATTTTTTTACTTTTATTTACTTTCACTTTCATGGTTGCTTTTTTACTAAACAACATTGATTGGAAATAAAGAAGCTTCAGGTGGGACTCAATCTCCCATCCCTGAAGGGAGGTCAATAAATGCACTGGCGCTCTTACCAACTGAGTCAGTGTCTCAATCAAAGCTTACTATTCCTATAAATACAATTTTTTTCTTCTTTTGAAAGGGGTTAGAAACTGACTAAGAAATATTAGAATTTTAGAAATATATATATATATATATATATATATATATATATATATATATATATATATATATATAATAGGGAGGGGATATGCTACACAAACAAGTCTATGTTTCTGCCCTCTCTGGGCGTCATCAGGCAAATTATTGTTGCTACATCATACATGGTTGATAAGCCTATTATATACTTCCAGCTCTACTCTAAAACAACTTGACTCTTGTGAGTATAAACTTGAATGTATCATGCACTCTATGAAATAAATCCATCACATATCAGGCGTTGCTTTATATTATGCTATATTGCTAACCTGATCTGTACCATATGTACTATGTATATATATATATATATATATATATATATATATATATATATATATATATATATATTCACAAATTCTGATTCTCAGACTTACATTTCTGCCTTGATAGCACTAGTAGAACCTTATAATTAATGTTTGGACTACTATTTACCTTCATCTTAATTTTTTGTTGCCTTTTATTGTAACTTAAAACAGCTTCCCTTTGGTAGAGATTAAACAGCATTGATCAGAAATAACCAATAAGGTTCAGGTGAGACTCAAACTCACATCCCTCCTGGGAGTTAGGTATACGCCCACTTCTCTGCAAATTGAGCCACAGAAGCCAAGTGATGAACAGGAACTCTAATCATCTGTACCTGAAGCTTATTCTTTATTCATATATGGGAGTCAGGTATAGGCCCTGCTCATTCTTACTGACTGCCAACATATTTATTGACCAAAAGTTATTTTACAAATGTTCCCTAATCATCTCCTAAGTATATTATTTGACTATACTTCATATGGGTGTTACAGGGATTAGGAACACATAGGCAGTTGTTAGCAAGATCCATTTCCAGCGTGCCAGGCCCACTGAAGCTTTAAAGCTTTGTTCTGCTTACTTCCCAATTGTCACCCAACCAGGTACTGACCAGGTTTGACATTGCTTAACTTTGGTGAACATACAAGATCTGTCGTTTCGAACACAATTTGGCGATGAACCATGAGCCCCAAGTTAAAGATTCCTCAATCCTTATGCAGAATACTTTGGGTACCATTTTTAAAAGTCTTTGATATGACTCAGTGGTGGATTGAACCATGGTCCACAAGATTGGAAGTGAGCTCTTTATCACTGGTCCACGTGATCATCCTTTATGTAATCTTGGAAAAGAAAAAAAACTTAACAATATGATTCTTAACTGTAAACTGATTGACCTTTGAAGAGAGGAATCTTTGTGAGAAATGAAAAGAAACAGGTTTGGTTAGTCACTCAATAGAAACCGTCACGTGATCAACGTCTTTTGGCAGCATGCAATGTTGGATGTAATCAATTAGAAAATTGAGAAAAGGGGTGATCAATGAATAAGTTACTCTTCTTGCCTTTTTTCAGGCATTGATCACTAAATTAAAAAAACAAAAACAATTATGAATGCTGTCTGACACAAATCAAGAGATTTAGCATGAACTTATCTTGCGAATTGAACCTCCTACTTTTTTTGGGGGGGGATATTTAAAAAAACAAAGAGAATTTTTTGGTAGATAGAGTTCTCTGGCTATATTGGTATAGCCTACATAAGTGAAACATACATATGCCGCCAGCCAACCAGACTGACTTGAAGAATGAAGAAACTTATGTTAGCAGTTTTAGTGAGAGTTTTAGTGACAGTTTTAGTTGATGGTCTCTAACAGTTTATTTTGCCAAGAAAACTTCTTTCTTCTGTCACTGAGAGATTCACAATACTATATCTTCTTCATCTCAATAACAAACATGGCTCCGGGCAGGTCTGTCTGATGAATATTTGAGGGCCCCCCAGGCATAGCATTGTACTGGATTTGACTGGCGGGCCAAAATTCCAACCTTGATTTGATACACGATACAATTCAATAAAAAGTCGACTGTTTTAAACACGGATGTAAATTGGTCTGGTTAGTCCCTGAGAAGAAACCATCTGGCAACCAATGTCCTTTGGCAGCATTTTGTGTTTGGGGTATTCAAGTAGGAAAATTTGAACGGTATGAACTCACTTCTTTCCATTAGCTTTTATACATAGTGTCGTCCGTAAATGAGTACACCCATACAACTTTTTTTTTTAGAAAGTTCATTTTCTACTAAAACAAACCTAGCAGGATATTATTATTTCTTTGGAATATTACACTATCAAAACTGATATTATCAGGTATTATTAACGACCAAATCCTGCAACACTGAAACTGTTGCTAAAAGTATTTTTTGTATGGGTGTACTAATTTTTGGACCGCCACATATTTAGCCATCAAGTTGGAATGTTGTGTCAACAACTGAAACAAGAAAGATTTCAATTGTCAATTATTTGAATGTTAATGACCCTTCACAAAACTGTAGACTGTATCTATAAACATTGTCATAGATAATCTGCCAAACTGTGACATGTTTACTAAATTTGACACTCTTGAACCATGAACTTTAAATAATATTCCTGTCAAAGTCTCTGAGAGCTGGGTGCAGCCAATGCATCGAGGTCTGGAGGGCCAAGGGCATCCCAGAGATCAAAGAAAGGGGCCAGACTGTTTTTTAAAAAGATATAACAGTGTATCGGAACTTCTAAGTCGATACAATATGTCCATTAATAAAATAGGTTGAGCATCGTTTACCAGTGCGTGAATATAGTATGACATACTGAAAAGAGTATGGCTAAAAGACGAGGGCGCTTGTGCAGTGTGTATGGGGGTGTAAGTAGAAGAAAAGAGCTTTGCATTCTCTTATAAAATTCCTCTTGAGAGTCCTGCTTTCTTTTAGAGTTTACTTGGATTGTTTTCTTGTGCATACCACAAACATACACGCACACGCATACGTGCATACACACACACATACCATACGTACATAGAAACACCACACTCACATACTATAAGAACATGGTCACACACACATTATATGCATACATGCAATCACTATAAGCAGATACACACATAGTATACGCACGTGTGCACATGAACAAACACATACTATATAATCCCTAATAGAAATTATGTACAGCTTTTGTATAAATGCAAAATAATAACTTGAGTATGCAATATTCAACTTATTTTCTCCTTGGCATATTTTTATAAACAATGGATATACTTTGTCTTGTCAGGCCATTATCAACGTCAAGTCGACAAATGCATCATGATTTTATAAATCGGTTAGAAATTATCTTAAAGAAACACGATGGCGATTCGTGCTAGTCTTGGAACAACCAATTTATGCATATCCACGAACTTTTTCAATGGGATTAACCAGGAAATCAAGAGAATTCCCAATAGGCATATATATATCTTTTCACCTACCCTGTATGCACACACCCTATATAAACACGAAATTTCTGATTCGGTCCATCTCCATGACCTTTATGAAAATCTGGCGAGTGCCTAGGGAATGATGGTTGTTTCAAAAAACATTGTCTGATCTGAAAAGAGGGAGGAGGAAAGAAAAGGAAACAGCTCTGGTTAGTCATTCAATAGAAAGCGTCATATGACCAATGTCTTCTGGCACCATCTCGTGTTAAGGACGATCGATTGGAAAGTTGGAAAAAAGGGGTAATCGATGAATAAGATAACTCTCTCGCCTTTCGTTGGGCAGTGATCTAAAAAAAAGTCCACATTTACAAGAAAAAAACATGTGTGGATGCTGCCGAACATGAACTATGGGACCAATTTAGCTTAAACTTACATTGCTAATCCTTCCTCATAAAAAAACAACCTAGAGAGGGGCTACTAAAAGAGTCTGCATTCTCAAAAAATCAACTTAGGATAAACTTACATTGGAAACAACACCCACTCCCCACTAAGAATCTATTAATGGGGGAAACAAAACGTTTTTTCAAGACATGATAAGGAGTAGATGTTAAAATCTAAAGTCCTCTAGCTCTATTGGTGCAGACAGTATATGTGTAATACATATATACATAGCCAGCCATAAACCAACCCTAAAACCTGAAAAAAAAACCCCGATGTTGACTGCTATGGTTGACGGTTTCTAATAACAGCCAACTGCATTCTCTCTTGTGCTGATCTTATAGAGTCCAAATTTGCTATTTCTGTTTCTCACACAAGTGTAAATAATGACTGCTTCTTTCTTTCTTATCTAGACCTTTGCAAATAGCCCCAAGATATATTGCAGATGCCAGCTTCAACCTTTTCATCTGCTCTTTCTATTGTCCGTTACAAAACACTTTTGTATTAAAAACTGTCAACTAAATCTGTCAACACAGGTTTCTTCAGTTTTTAAGTTGATCTGGCGGGCTGTCATCCCCACAGGCCATACCATTGTAGCAAGAAGCTGAAAATTTAAACATTTACTTCTCGAGAAAAAAATTTTTCTCCGCTGAAAATTCCTCTTCAAATAGCTTTTAGAGGGGGGATTTAAATAAAAAAGGTAAGTTTGTGCTAAATTAGCCCCTTTGTTTGTATCCGACAGGATTCACGCTATTTCTTTGGACTTTTTCAATGATCACTGACTAACAAAAGGTGAGCGAAGTTATTTATTCATTAATCATCCGTCTTTTCCAAATTTTTGATTGATCACCCCTAACATGACATGCTGCCAAAAGATGATGGTCACATGACAGTTTCTATTGAGTGACTAACAAGGCTTGTTTTCATCCTGGCTTTTATTCTATTGAGTAACCCTGGGGGAAAAAACAAATACTGAGATAAAATAGATTATGCTTTAGCAGAGCCCAAAGGTTAAAGCATTGGATTAGAGAAGCATATCATCTGCGGCTCAATTCCCTTGTGGCTTGTTTATCCTGGCTGATCATGCAGAAATTACAAGCTGTTAAGGATTAGGATTTTTTTCTCAAGACACGAAAGTCCTTTTTTATTATCAGCACTATATATTCTACAAGAAAAAAATATGGCTTTATAAAAATAGTAATCATATATATATACAGTACCGTCAAAATTACTATGCACGTTTTCAAAATTCACTTATTTCATTTTTAAACACTTTTTAAACAACAAAGATTTATTACATGTTCTCCTGCATTCATTATAGTGTTCTGCACTAGAAGGATTGTTGACTTCACGTGACCTCAGGTTGACCTCGTACAAACGTGACCTCATCCTACCCTAGGTTGGCTGCTCAAATGAACTAGCATGCTTTTTTTAAAGATTCACTTTTCCCCACAACGTGTCCATTTAACCTCATTTAAGGTAACAGGTCTCAAATCAGACCTGTTACTTTTTGTGTTGTGATGACCGTCCACGCATGTTTATCCAATGGTGTCATCATAGGATCTTGAAAAGATTTGAGCGCAAAGAAAAGTATCCAAGTGGACGTTCATCTGAAAGATACCCTGTTAAGTGGTGATGAAATTGCAAGAAAGCGGGGATATCAAGGAGAATAATCTTAAACATTTAGAAGAAACTGGAAATGGTGATAATTTGCTTCTTCAACGTGTTGGAAAGAGGAACTGGAATGTGTTTCAATTCAAAAACAGGACAGGACAATATATAGATATCGGAGGCCGTAATGCATTTGGTTGAAATATCTCTCTGAGTTTCTGTGGAGTTCGAGCTGTTCTTTTTTTTCACATTTTCTTCCTTTTTTTAAAGACATAATCGTCCATTACTTCAAAGATGTTAATAGCGTAAACAAATGTTTGTCATATCAATTTTGTCTGAGGATATACTAAAAAGTAACTGAACTCCTTCAAGTGGAACAGTCAGTTGTTTCAAATGCTGATCGGGAGATATTTTTTATCAATAAGATTTTCATTTCTAAATGGGAGAGTCCATTGTTAAGGATGCAGAAAAAAAAGGTGCAAATAAATGATTATGTTTAATGAATCTCATTTGAGGTTATATTAAAAAGTGACCGAACTCATTTACGTGGAAAGGTCCATTGCTTCAAATGCTGAGTATGCGACATTTTTTATCAGCAGCATTGTTACCTTCAAGTGGAAAAGCCCATTGTTACAAACGGAGGAGCACAAAAGGTCACACTGTTCATTATATAAGTATAGAGAAGACGATAAATCATTTGTTCAGTAATACAGGATTACTTTTGATAGTGCAGTTTTGATATGGTACGTTTAAAGTATTGCTGTAGAAAGAAATGAGAATAAATCATTGTAATTAATCTTTTGCTACTATACATTTTCATTTTGATTGCTGTCGCTAATAATTATGATTTACAATACTTTGTATAATTGTGTAAATAAAAGTAAAATAAAACTCGCCATCGCAGTCAATAATTGGACAACCATGGCGTCAAAATCATGAAAAAATTCTATCGGAGAATATGGTCCAAATAGATTCTATTTACTACATCCCTGTTGTTTTTTCATGGGAAAACATCTGAAATGGATAAAATAAAACAAAAGCAAACATCTAGAGCTTATTGATAAATCCGCTGAAGCAAGGCCCATAAAAGGTCAGAAAAGACTTAAAAGAAAAAATCAAAAACGACATTTTTAGAAATGGTGTGGTGGAATTCTGATGCCAAATTTCGAGTCTGTAGACAAAACAGTGTGACAAGGAGCACTGGAACTCTCAAGCAGAACCACTTAAACAAACAAACACACAAAGAAATACACAAACACCCGCACTTTAAAAAAAGGGTAACACCTTTCACTATCTGGTGGCTACGGTAGTTGAATTAGACTACCAGTAGAAATCGGGATAGTGAATGAGTTTAAAACTTCGATTAGGATTCAACACTTTACACTAAGTTCAAATAGATCAATGATAAGAGCGGTCGCTCATTAAGTAAGCCATTCTCTGGCATAGAGGGTCGCGAGTTCAATTCTCACCGGGACCTTATTCTTTATTCTGATCCACTTATTTACTCATTGCTGAAGGGAAAACGGCCAGAGTTTAGTTGCGATAAAAAGCAACAACAATTAAGACGAAAGCAAGTAGTAACAAACAATCAATAATCTGATCTATTGGAATAAGTAAAAAATAAAATATTAATGAAACTAAGTATAATCTGAAAGCAAACAAACATTGAATTATAATAACACCTTGAACAGTGCAGTTTTGAATTGTATGGAAAATTTTGGAACTAATTTACCGCACTAATCAAGGTTCAGCGGTCAGACCATCTAAGTGGAAATCAGAGATACACACTCAAAAAATAATGGGTCAGTAATAATTATTGCAGGTCTAGTTAGTTACACAATAGAAACTGTCGTGTGACATACGTCTTTTGGTAGCATGCCACGGTGGGATGATCAATAAAAAAAATAACAATAGGGGTGATCAATGATTAAGTAACTTTTCTGGTCACTAAAAATGTCTGAATTTTCAAATGACAAGCATGATCATTACTGGACACAAACTAAGGGACTGATTTAGCATAAATTTACGTCGAGAATTTAACTGCAATTAAAAGTTATTTGGGAGGTATTTAAAAAAAAATTGATATAAGAGTTTTTCTCTGAACATAATGAGGAAATTCTGAAATCTTCTATTCTCTAGCTCGACCTACATGCTTGATACATACATACATAACTATCAAGCCAGACCAATCTAAAAACTGAAGAAAAGAACCTATATTGACAGTTTCTAATGAGAGACGTTGACAGAATCACAACCCAACAATCAAATATAAATGCCATTAATGGTTCAGTTGCTCTGCTTAACTGCGACGTGGACAGTTCTGAGAATGGAAAAATCGTGTTAAGACCAGATTTAAATAGGTTAACGGCGTTTGTAAGGAATTAGTGATTTGAAAAGAAAGTGAGTAAAGACAGATAGGAGGCATTCATGAGAAAGAAAGAGAATCGTTATCTCAATTAGAGGGTGGGTAATGAAAGAGAGAGAGAGAGAGAGAACTTATTTATAAAGAAAGAAATGTATGATATAGAGAGTAAAAAAAAGAAAGAATATCTTTTCGACACTCTACACCATTTATTCCGTTTTAAAAAATCAATACCCGAGATGAAAAAAAAACATTGAAAGTATAAGAAAGAAACAAGAAAGAAAGCAGACGACACTGAGTTTACACTATTTATATATATATATATATATATATATATATATATATATATATATATATATATATATATAACTTATCCATTTTACAATTAATTATGCTGTATTTCAGACGATATTTTACGTTTCATTTTTCATACAAAGTTTATTTATTTCAAGGGGGATTAAGTAGGAAACTCAAGTGCAAATATATAGTTTTATTACTGAAACGAATGTTTTCAAATGCTGTCAAAAATTGTACATACAACATTGAAGATTTTCTTGTAGATTATAGAGCAGCAGTTACGTTCAGGAGAGGATCCGAGTACTTAGAGTATTGTTCTGGAAGCATTAAGGCTTATATTTCAATGTCCCTGGCTAACCAAGAAAGGATTGAAAAATTAGAGTTTGCGGTTCAATTCCATCCGTTGGTAATAAGATTGATGCAGTGTGCTGAGAAGAGAAGTGGTTGAAGAATTGAAGTGATACTATTGATCAACCGTAGCCATCAAAGAGGACGAAGGGTTCTATCCTTTTTCATGTGTGTGTGTGTGTGTGTTTGTGCATTCCAGCGCTCCTGACCATACTGTTTCGTCTACAGACGTGAAATTTGTCAACAGAGCTCCCCTAAACCCCTCTGAACATCTTTTTCTTCGTTTCTGGAATAAAAAAGAAGCTTTTTTAAAAAAAACCTATTTTGAGCCTTATTTCGATGGGTTTATCAATGATATATAGATTCTCCAGAATAACATAATCTCTAATGTTCGATTGTGGTTTCTCAATAAGTTGTGTTTGCAAACCTTTCTCTTCTCATAGGATCTCCAGCTATCCTGAGAGAGGAAGGGCTGATTCGATGTAGACAACTCGGCGCGACCCAACTCGGTGTGACAGACTCGATGCCAGGATAACTCAATGTAACATTAATTACACAATCATTAAATAACAATAAAAGAAGGGTATTCAATGAAAGAAAAATGAGTAGACATAACTTTGACAGCGAAATTGATCAATTTATAATCATAAGCTATTCCTCCTAAATATTCCAGAGGGGTCCTTTCTTTAACGCTTAGCCTGTCACTAGATTTTCCCATGCCAAATACTAGAAAGTAGACCGGCATGTTCGTAAATAAATACACAAAAATTTTCGTGTAGAGATGTTTTTTGTGTGTCATTGTAGAGAGGAAGGATTGGCAAAAAATAAGCAGTAAACTTTATGTGAATAAACCGTAATACAAACGTTTTAAAATTTGTTTACCTAGCAAAACATCGTTTACTCATAAATCTGAAAAAACAACAAAAGAAACTTCTTCTCAGATATGATAAGGATTAAATATTAAATTGTCCAGCCCTCAAGCTCCAGTGATATATTCATAGCCAGCCAGCCAGCCAGCCAGCCGGACTAACTTGAAAACTGAATGCTGAAAATCTGTAGAACAATTACGGTTTTCGTGTCAGTCAAGTTTTCAAACATAGGTATATCACCGTTTATATAGTTTACTTAATCAATTTTTATATTTGAATTTTCTTCCAGTCTTCTTTCTCTCTGTTGCCACAATTATTTGTGCGTGATAACATCAATATTTCACGAGGTTCGTGCTTTTTACTTACGAACGTGACGTCGGCTTGTTTTCACATTAAGTCAGTTGTACAGAATCGTACCCAACATCCTAAGATGATGTATTAGAAGCCGTCAACCAAAACTGTCAACAAAACTGTCAAGATAGATTTCTTCAGTTTTTGAGCTGGTCTGCCTGGCTGGCTATGTATGTATGTATAGTGCTTACAGGCTGCACCAATGGATCAATAGGACTGAAAATCTCAATATTCACTCTAGAAAAAAACTTTTTTTTTGTTTTTCCAACTTTCCCCTCAAAATAGAGGGAGTTAAATTTACAATTTAAATTTATGCCAAATTGACTCCTTAGTTTTTGTCCGACAGTGATTTTTACAAAAAATAAAAATTCAGACTTATTTAATGATCACTCCCCGACAAAAAGCAAAAGGAGAGTAACCTATTCATTGATCACCCTCACTTTCCAATTTTTAATTAATCACCCTGACACGACATGCTGTCAAACGACACTGACCAAGTCATTCAAAAGTGGGAAGCAAATACTTTATGACCCAGTTCAATTCCCTAACCACACAGCCATTTCATTTCCAAGTTGGAATTAATATCAAACATATTATACATGAAATGTATTCACATTTCAAATTACTCAAGCAAAGTCAGAAGTAATTATTGAAGCTTTATTATTTGGATTCAAGAGGAAATAGATACAGTGCACCGAGTTGGCTGGGCAATCATAATTAAAGTCATTAGTGATTAAATAACGAGATTGTCAATTAAATAAAGTTGCCGGCATTTAAATAAACAACACAGAGATTGAATTAAGATATTAGTTATTGAATAAAGTCAGTGGTAATTATAGAAACAATATCTGTAATTAAATCAAGAAATTGATTAAATAAAAAGACCAATCTGGACAGTTGCACAATAGAAACGATCTCGTGAACAATGTCTCTTGGAAGCATACTGGGTTGGGGATGATCAATTAAAAAATGCGAAAAAGGGGTGATCAATGAATGAATTACTTCTCTCGTCTTTTGTTGGGCAGTGATCATTAAAAGGGCCGAATTTAAAAAAAAACAAACAAGTGTGATTGCTGCTAGACACAAAACAGGGATTAATTTAGCATAAACTTGTATTGTAAATTACCCCCCCCCCCAAAAAAAAAACTTTTGTAGGTGGAGATTTTCAAAGAACAAAAATACTTTTTTTCAAGATATGATAAGAATTAAATGTTTGAATGTTCGGCCCTCAAGCTCCATTGGTACAATCGTAGCCATCCATCCAGACCAACTTGAAAACTGAATATTGAAAGTTTTAGTGACAGTTCTGGTTAATGGTTTTCAATACTGGGGGCGTAATGGTGCGAGCAGTTATGAAATGGCATTTATAATGATATTGAGACGCATACTATCATAATTGGGTTTGAGAAGCCCTCCTCCTGTCTCGTATGACAATGGATTGACCCTCCCCCCAGGGCGATGTGTATGGTCAGTCAATAGACCCCCCCTCTCAGCCTCCCTGACGAGGTCTAGAGGAGGGCATCAGTATGACTGCTGGAAAAGTTGCCAAAACTTTCATCCATATGCCTCATTGGTTTGCAATCAGATCTGTCCTTCTTCTAGATTGATTGCCTCCCCAAGGCAAGGGAGCTATTTTACCCATGAGATAAATTCATGCCTCTCCCAAGGGTGTTAGTACAAAGTGAAAGTAAACTGCCCCGACCATTGTTTGAATTCAGCGCCCATGTTTGCATTCTCCACACCATTAACCACTACGCCACTTGCACTTCCTCTTACCTTGAGTATAATAAAGATAAAACTGTCTAAGAGCCATAATAGTGTTAATGGTACCAGACCAATACAATACAAATCACTGATATCGATGATTTCATGGTAATTATGATAATAATAATAGCAACGTTGATAATAATCATATATGAAATGAAAATAATATTATACAAGCCTGCCTGCTGCAAGGTCAGACTCCATCGCTATTTCTATTCTAACTGAAGATGATTACAGCAACTTTTGGACAATAATCAATCAGAAATTATAAAACGAAAAAAGCACAAAAATTGCTACAAAAAATAACAACCTTAGCAAGAAGGTTACAAAATGATTTGAAACTGTATTCACGGGTGAATGATGGAAAGTAAGGGCCTGGTTTAGCATTATAGTTATATTGTAAATAGCATAAAATAAATGGAAAAAATAGCCTTTTCCAAAACTGTAAGTGCAGTACACAGCATTAAGACTCACCAATTAGTATTAAAATGGAATTGATACCTCAAAAACTCTAGGAGGAGAAGCGGCGCCAAAAATGTGCTGACCAAGTGTGAGGCTATTTAACACGGGTGAGTAAGCGGTGAAATGAAGTACACACACACACACACACACACACACATACACACACACACACACATATAGGTAGACTAGCACAGAGAGACAGACAGACAGACAGACAGAAGGATGCAGATAAACAGAGACAGAGTTTATGGTTAACGACAGCTGCAAAGCAACATTGTAGTGTACTCAGAAAACATATACTTACAAAAAGACAGATCCATTTTTCTCTCCTTACAAACTTTTTTGGGGTTCCATAATCATTTAGTGTTTTCGAATAAGGGATCTCTCGGTTGACATAGAATTAACAAGAGTTATTATATTTTTCTACACATTGTGTTTGCTCTGTTATTTCAGGATGGAAAACAGACAGGGTTACATCCACAGTTCACAACGTTTTTGTCCACAGCCCTCTTCTCGATTTCAGTTGTTTTAGAAACTGAGGTCCGTAGATCCCTGAGTGTCAGACAAAAATGCTTTGGGGGCGGGGTCAGCAGCAGTATTACCCCTAAATCTGACATTGCCCCTAAATCCGACATTGCGAATCTTGTTGCAGAGAAACGACATCAGCCATCGTACAGCTATCAAAAACATTATTATTCAACACAAACCTGTTCCATATATTAGAATTCAAATGAATGTAATCCATTTAGAATAAATATGACTTTCAAGGGTCAATAGTTTCATTATTGTAGTTAATTGATTACAGTCTAAAAGAAAACTAAATGCTGAACATAGGGATTCGCCATGAGATTTCCTTTATAGAAGGGTTCCTCAAGTTTCCAAAGTTTCGAAACCAGTTCTCTACAAGTGACGTTCTGAGGACAGGATTCATCTATCACTGAAGACATCTCCAGGAAAATCTCCAACCAGAAAGACTCCATACCTACCTCTGAATTATCGACACACACTAAGAACTTGACTCCACAACAAGAAGCAGAAACAGTTTGGCTAATGTGATAAAGCTACATAAGTTTAACGTTAAAGTTAGATTCAGGGCCAACGGTAAGGTTTCTGGTTCCCCTGGGAAAGCTGGACTTCAGCGTCCTTTATACAACCAATGCATCCTCCCGATAGTCACCTATGGAGCTGAAACATGGAACCTGAACAAGAGACAGACTTGCAAAGTGACAAGCATGCTCGACCTCACGTGGAGAGATCACAAGACAGCACAATATATGAAGAAAACGGGAGTCAGAGACATCATAGAATCTATTGAAAAACTTAAAAGGCAATGGGCAGGCCATGTTGCAAGAATGAAAGACAACCAATGGACATCATGACTCACAACATGGATCCCCAGAGATCACATGCGAAACCAAGGCCGACAGAATACAAAATGGAGAGACGAACTAGACAAATTTAGAAAATACTGGCTCTGCGACGCACATGGCAGAGAAATGTGGCGGATCCTGGGAAGGTCTATGTCCAACGACGGATACTAAAAGACTGATTATGATTGACTTGATTATTTTCGTCGATTGTGAGAATTTCCGTAACGAATTGTTTCTCTTTCTTCCACCATAACAGAAAGTATTCGACCGTCAGATATACTTAAAATACATGACTTCATATCAGGGAATTTTCTTTTGAGAAACTGTCAACCAAAACCGTCTCCAGTTTTTAAAGTGGTCTGGCTGACTGGCTATGCCTGAAGATATCATGTGCACAGGCCAGATCAACGGAGCTAGAGGGCTGGAAATTGAAACAAATACTCCTTATTAAGTAAAAAAAAACAAAAAAAAACCTGTTTTTTCTCTTTTGAAAATTCACCCCAATCAAGTTTTTTAGAGATGGTTTCAATTCAACAAAGGAAGTTTTTGCTAAATTGGTCCATTAATTTTTGTCGGGTAGAATTCACACTTGATTTTTGAAAATTCAGATTTTTTTTTAGTGATCACTGCCCAACAAAAAATGAGAGAAGTATCTTATTCATTGGCCCCCTTTTTTTCAATTTTTAAATTAATCACCGCCAACACAGCATGCTGCCAAAAGATGTTGGTTACATGGCAGTTTCTATCGAGTGACTAACCAGACCTATTTTACTCTGTGTTATCTATTCAGCTCCTATTTTTCCATTCGTATTTGGAAAGTCCTACACATGACAGGCATTCCCTAGCATTTGGCCTCCTAGGTGACTGCCCGTGTTGTCACTATCTGGGACCAGTCGCAGTTACATTGCTCTCATAACTGATGTCTCGGGATGTTTCAGAGTATGAGCTTTAAAATCAGATATTTCTGCTCAGATGCAGAAGTGCGCAAATTTGTGAACATGTTTGAAATCTTCCTCATGACTTACTGACAAGTTTTATTCTATTCCAAACTGAAATGATTAAAAATCTGACAGCAAATGTAACTGGGAGGAAAGGAACTGAACCGAACATTATTAAAAGCTCTCCAGTGACGGCACAACTGAAGTGGAAGAGCCAATAATTCAATCATTTTGCTAAGTGGTTCTTTATGGAATACGAGGATTAAAATAGAAGAGTTAAAACACTTTGTGGATTAATTTTTTTCTTTGCCCTTTTCTAAAGAATATTGTTTCGTCTTTTTTAGGCAAAGATTCTATGAGAGTGTGTGGTACGAGGTCGATAGGAGTTGGGTAGTGTCAGGAAGTTCTTTTGTTATTTCTTACTTCTTCTTTATATCATTTTTTTCTAAATGATATTTTTTCAATTTAAAGGGGAAAATGGCACTGTATGAAAAGAAAAGAAAGTGCTTTCTATTTCGATGTGATTCTTCACCGTTTAAGCTTTTATTACAAAAGTTATATTTGCTAGTTTTCAATTTTTTGAAATCGTTAACCAATAATGTATTTTTTTTCTTTTCAGTTTTTAAGTGATTTTGACTGGCTGGCTGGCTATCTACTTATCTATGTGTTGTGCATACAGACCGCGCCAATGGGGCGAGAGAGCTGAATATTTAACTATTTATTCCATAGTAAGTCTACTTTTTTATAAAAAATATACCCCCATAAGTTTTTTTGGTGGGGGTGCCGATTCACAATATGAGTTCATGTTAAATTGATTGCTTATTTTGTGTCCGGAAACGTTCACACTTTATTTTGAAAATTTGGACATTTTTTTTCTCAGTGATTCTGGCTGTCTGTCTCTATATACATGTTTGCAATGTAGAGATTGTACCAATGGAGTTGAAAGGCCTTTTGGACAATGAAAGTCGAGAGAAACAATTTATTCATTGATCCTCTTTTTTTCCTAATTTTTCAATCGATCATCACCAACAAGACATGCTGCCAAAAGAAGTCGGTCAGGTGACAGTTACTATTGACTGACTAACCAGATCTGTCTTTTTATGATATTTTTTCAATTTAAAGAGACAAGAATTGGCAGTGTATGTAAAGGAAAGAAAGTGCTTTTTATTTCATGATTCTTCACCATTAAATTTTGTTTTATTGCAAAAAGAAATTGCTTGTTTCCAGTTTGTTTTCTACTTTTTAGAAAATTTTGTTTAAACGTTTTTTTTTTGTTTTTTTTTCATTTTAAACACTTTGGGATATTATTTTACATTTATTTCCCTTGAGAATATTGTAACTCTTTTTTTGTTTTGTTTTCTGTGTAAACCTATAGTTTGCGCTGCTTGGAAAAACCTTAATTCCCAGAAAATCTTGAGACTTGAAATTTGTTATTGAAAATAGTTAATTTTTGTATTTATAAGTATCATTATTGATATTTTGTTTTGTTTTGATTTGAAAAAAAACCAAACGTTTTTGGGGAAGATTCTTTAGTTTCTATCTCTTCCAAGTATAAAAGCATACCCTTCACATCAAATGTATTTTAGAAACCGTCGACTAAAACTGTCACCCAAACTGTCAACACAGGTTTCTTCAGTTTTCAAGTTGTTAGTTGGCTGGCTATGTATCACACATATTGGCTACACCAATAGGACAGGACTACAGGGCTGAATTTATCAATATTTCCTCCTTGGTCTAGAAAAAACGTTCTTTTTGTTTCATGAAAATCCCTTCACCCCCTAAATAGGTTTTCAGTAGGAGGTTCGATTTGCAATGCAAATCTATGCTAATTTGATCCCTTAGTTCATGTTCAGCACCATTCTCGTTTGTTTGTTTGTTTTTTGTTTTTATTTGTTAATTCAGGCCTTTTTCTTTAGTGAACATTACCAAAGGAAAGACGGGAGAATTGATTTATCCATTCAACCAACCCCATCTTTTTCAAATTTTTTAATTGATCACCTCCAACACAACATGGTTGCCTAAAAACGTTGGTCATGTGGCGGTTTCTATTGTGTGACTAACGAGACCAGTTTTTTTCTCATTTGTTGATGGGCTGCCATTTTATGCCCCATTTGGCAATAAATACATTTTAAAATTTTCTTAATGTAAATCTTCTTTGAGAAAACCATTTTTGGTACTACAACCGATGCACACATACGAGCCACAAACACACACATGAGTGCATACATACACGCAAACCATGTACAGACATGCCTCATACTCACATCAGCGCGTGCACACTCAGATCACATATGCACACACATACACTTACCTACACATTCCACATGCACACACATACCTGTTGACACTATTGGGACACACACACACTTATGTACTAATGCAACGTATACGCAAATACACTTATACGCTCATGTGATATACACACGTATACAATTATGTACTGAAGTGAAATATGCATAGATGCACTTAAGCTCTCATACGACGTACATACACACACACTTACGCACTCATACCACATATGTACAAGTACACTTACGCACTAGGGCTGCATATGCACACACGTACACTTATACAGTTGTGACACATGCACACATACACTTAGGCTTATGATACATGCACACACATACTTACGGACTCATGCGACATAGAGACACACATACATATGCATATGTCACATATACTTGTGCATACATACCACATACTCAGACATACACTTATATATACATACCATATACACGTATGTGTGTGTGCATTTGGGGGACATGTATAAGCGTGTGTACTCATCCCTTCGACCCCCAACAGGAGAAATCTACACCCAAGTGACAAAACATGCTACGATTATCAGAAGCATTGAATAATCGTAGCCATCAAAGATGGCGAAGGGTTCTGTACTTTTCTATATTCGCGTGTGTTCGTGCCTTTATTTAGGTGTTTATGTGTTCCTGTGCTTCTGGTCATACTGTTTTGTCAGCATACTTGAAAATTATGGCAGTACTTGATAATAGTAGTTTTGATTTTAGATGTTTTCCAGTTGAAAACGCCTGAGATGACATGAATATAATTTATTCTGTCCATATTTATTTTTTGATGGAATTTTTTTTGCATGACTTCAAATTTTGACGTAACTATTGTTCAATTATTGTGATAGAGAGTTTGAATTATTTTATCTTTTAAATAAAAATCCGAATCTGAAATATTGGACCATATATAGATAGGGCATCCCACATCTTGACACTTCACAAATGACATCACATCGTACATCACCAACAAACATTAACAAATACGATTTTTCATCCATTTTCTATTTTAATTCATTGGATGAAGTATTGTAACAGAATATCTTTATTAATGATTTTGACCAGTTTTCTCCATCTCAACTTTTAGTGGCTTTCTATTACAACTTTGACCGTAATTCTACCACAACCAATTTAGTAAAGGACCGAGAGGGAAAAATGCGATAATTCTTTGGGTGAGGCTTGAAAAGAAAATGGAAGTAACCAGTACAGACGTTGCTCATGATACAAGCTCAAAGCGTAATCTACACTAATTATCTATCTTTCCTTTGTGAACCTCATCCAAACAAATATCAAATGCTTCTTCATTTCAGCAAAGAATATAAAGATACTAATCTCCTGCAGTGCAAGATAAATATTAACTCAAGAGAGAGTCATTTTCTCATACTTACTTGAGTACCCCTCAATGCTCGTGAAAAATAAAAGCAAAAAAAAAAAAAAACGAAACAAAAAAACTTCGACTATAACAACCCTGGAAATAAAATGAAAGATTTAATAAATCAAATGAGGAGAGGAGGCGCACCCATGTGCACTCCTATCTCCTGGTCAGCCCCGATACTTATAAATTTCATAAAATCAAATTATAAGGGGGTATGCACTTACGTGCATTCCACCTTGGTCGGGTTTGCACAAACTCTCGGGCAGAAGTGAGCTAATTCGATCCTTAACTTTTAGTGATATATAAAATTGTCTCCCTTTCATTTGTCTTATTAGAAAGATAGTGAGTTTGGTCCTAAAATTGACTACTAAGGACCTCAGGGGTCAGTGCCCCTACCCTATGTTAACCTTGCCGTCAAATATGCTGACCCTAGAGTGTAGCTGTTTGACCGGCTATGAAAAACATAGTAGCTAGTAAGCAAACAAATAACGTAACAGTCATCATCTTATACTACCAATGTAACCTACCGATAGTCACCTATGGAGCTGAAACATGGAACCTAACCAAAAGATTAACCCTCAAACTGAGAACCATGCAACGTGCACAGGAGAGAATCATGTTCGGCCTCACATGGAGAGATCATAGGACAGCACTGTATAATAGAGGAAAGACAGGGGGCCGAGACATCATGAAAACTATTAGAAAACTCGAATGGCAATGGGCTGGTCATGTTGCAAGTATGGTAGACAACAGCTGGACATCATGACTCACAATGTGGATCCACAGAGGTCAGGTGCTAGGCTATGGCTGACAGAGAGTGAGATTGCAAGACGAGCTAGATAAATTTAGAAAGTAGTGGCTCTGCGATGTCCATGATAGAGGGGTGTGGTGAATCTTGGAGAGGGTCTATGTCTAAAGACGGATGCTAACAGATCGATGATGATGACAGCAATAAAATTAACGTGTTTTGAAAAATATACTTGTTTTGCAACAGCAATACTAGTCTATTCAAGATAGTGAATATGGAGAGAGAGAGAGACAGAGACAGAGAGACAGAGAGAGAGAGAGAGAGAGAGAGAGAGAAAGGGTATAAACATTAAATAAGGCCTCCTTGTTGAGGCCTCCTTGTTATGATTTGAGCAACCTCTTCCGATCATTTGTGTTATAGAGTTTGGGGTTCTGGAAAAGTAGGAAAATAGGCTGATTATATGGGATTTACTTTTATATCCCTGTTAACCTCAGCAGTGAAGCGTGAGTCTGGTCACATTACCTGAGCAAGGGACATAACTCCCATCTAGACATGTCAGTCAGTGACAACAATCGATGCTAGAAGTACTATCGCATCTAACAAGCCTGAAAGTCACACCATAGATGCGCTAGTTTTTTTTTTCTTGCGCAAGTATCTTGCCAATCATATCAGTCAACTAGAGAGTGATGAAGATCGCTACTAGAGATGCTAGCGCGTCAGGAAAAAAAGCCCAAGTCAGGTGTTCATGAATTAACTTGAAAACCTAGTTACAAAGCAACAATCGCTTTAAAAAAATGTGGAAAGGCTCATAGTGTTTGATGCAAATATTTCGTTACTCCCTTTTTTGCTGTTCCCCTCTCGTTTATGGAGGAGAATAGGAGGAGGGGTTCCTGGCGAAAGACCGCTTAATTAAATGAGCAGAATTTTGCAGCCCACAAAGATCGAGTTCATTTTCTACCAGGGTGAAGAGAGATAGAGAGGGGCGGAAGGAGGGAGAATGGAATGAGAGAGAGACAGAGAGGGTGAAAATGAAGGAGAAATGGAATCAGAGAGAGCAAAAGAGCGGGAAAGCAAGAGAAAGAGGGCATGAGAGAGAAAGATAGAGTCACTCAGAGGGAAAGGAAATGAGAAAAGAGAAATAGCGCACGTGAGAAAGGGGGCGTGAGAGAGAAAGATAGAGACACACAAAGAAAGAGAGAGGGCATGTGGAAGAAAGGGGGACGAGAGAAACAGTAGAAGAAAGAGAGAGTGAAGGAGAGACAGAGTGAGAGAAAGAGAGAGAGAAAGAGAAAGAGCATGAAGAGAAGGAGCGCACAGGGTATGGAAAAGAGAGAACGTGAGAAAGAAAACTTGCACCCGAGTGGAAGAGAGAGCGAGCGAAAAAACAAAGGGCGAGAGAAAGAGAGAGCGAGAGAATGAGAGAGCGTGAGTTAGATGAAAATAGAAGGAAAGAGTGAAAGAAATAAAGAAAGAAAAGAAGAAAGAGAGAGTGGCTGATTACAGCGGATAGAGTTTTAGGTTTCATACATCCAAGAAGGTGTTTAGTTTCTTTTCAGAATAATCAGCAAAAGATGCAATTTACAAAAGAAATTGAAAAATACTATGGTCTGACTTACAGGCTTATTTTCAATGATCCACTTTGTTTTTCCAATTTTTTTCTTCTCTCCCTCGTTTTGTACTCACTCAAATGTACGAGACCATTTTGAATATTTGGCCTTGGTGTAACTTTGCAATCAAATACGGACGACCTTAATGAATAAGCATGAACAGTCACTCTTCCATGTGTTATTCAGTTGGCTGTTAGACACCATTGATTAAAAAAAAATACGAAATTGTTGCCCAAGTGGTACGATATCAATCCATGAAGTACAGATGACGAAAATTTCTGTCATTGCAGTTCTGTGGGTGACTTGATAGAATTTTCGTTTTATTATGATTGACGACTTCTCAGTTCTGTCCATGAGTCAAGGTTTTTATCTTGCAATGGACAACTTGCCTTACAGATTGCGTTATGGCCTTACAAATTACGGAATTCTCAAGTTCAATAAGTCAGATCGGACGGGGAATTTTCTAGCTAGGTTTATTACAGAAACAAAGTCTCAAAAGCAAATTGATCTTTTTTCCCAAAGAATTTTTAAATACGGGAAGAGTTTAACATCTTATGTTTAATAAAAGAGAATAGAACAACTGGGATAGATAATTAATTAATCGGAGATTTTGGGAAGCTATTCGCGGAAATAAATAAAAGAATTTAGGAAAAAAGGAATAAATAAAATGTAGTTTGTAAATGTTTCTCTGTACTGGAAGGCTAGTATTTATTTTATTAAGTCTCATAGATTTTTATAATTCGAATCATTGTGTATTTTAACGTTGAATAAGTATTTTTAATGGAAATTGTTCACAGAGATGCCCATACAGGCATTTTTATTCAATAAATGAATATGTGTAACTCAATAAAATTTCTGTATCATCATGATTAATGACAACACAGTTCTACCTGTGAGTCAAGGCTCTTATCTTGTCACGGATACTTAGCAATAGATAACTTGCAATGCACAAGGTCCTTTATTTTGCAACGGACCAGGGATCTTATCTAGCAATGTATAACTACTACTCTGTACCACCTGCTGCAGTTGATGGCTTAAACTTCGTTATAACGATTCTTCAACAGAGGAAATATAAAATGAGTTATTGGGGTATAATTGAGGGGGTGATCATGATAACCTTCTAATCCACCCTATTCGTTCATCGCAGCTGCACTTTCATCGGTTACCTTTCTTCATTATGTCAGAGCTCAATGATAGGGTGTAAAAACAGCTGGGAAAGATTCTAATCGGCACATTATAATATAATTTTTGTTGGGTAGCTCTGAAGCAGAAAAAAGCATGTCAACAGCTGGTTAGAAGCAGATTTATAATTTATTCTAGCACTACCCGTCGAAATTACACGGTTTTAAGAGAAATACTTAACTTGATAAGAAAGATCTATTTATTTTTATATATGTCAACCCTTTCTCCGCTTCTTATCTCTCTATTTTCTCTTTGTTTTTTTTTCTCCATAGCCATGTATTGATAACCTATGCTGCACCGGTTACCGCACCCTCGAGTAATTATTGTAATATAGTAGTCGTGTCAGCAATGCTGCCAACTTGTAATTATTTTTGCGCTGGTTTGACTGTCAAAAGTGCTAATATGTTTTTTTAAGCCAATAGACACCAAAACACACCCAAAAGATGCTAGAATGGTCAAAAACACGCAAGAAATGGCCAAAATGTTTAAGCACTCTCACGCTAATTTAACGCCTTTTTCGAACTGCCAAAACAAGAAACGCGTTGGATTTAGTGCGAAAAGCGCTAAATCAGCAATCCTTAATGTCAGTATTATAGCAAAGAAACATTTTTATTGCAGTAAAGTTCATTCATAACAAAAATCATATTCCAACTTCTGTAGCTTTATTTTCTTTCTTTCTTCCTTTTTTTTCTTTCTTTCTGCCTTACTTTCTTTTTTAGAGTCCTCTCTTAGTCTCCCACTTGCCTTGTTTTCTTCGATGTAATCATTTCTTTTTTTCTTTTTTCTCATTCTTTTTTTATTTTCCTATACAGCAATCTTTCTTTGTCCTTTCTTTCATGACCCTTCCGTCTTTTCTTTCGCTTTTTACTTGTCTTCGCTTTCACAGCAAGTTGATTTCTCAATTTCCCTTCTCTTTCTCCACCTTCTCCTTCGCTTCAACTTTTAGATACCTTTAAATCAAGCGTTTTACTTTTCAATAGAATAATATCTTACCAGTTTCCAGTGGACTTCATATATGGGATCTGTGTACAGTAATGACTGGTCTATGTGTCCATTTCTGTTTTTCTATCCATCATACAGCGTGACATGGGGAATATAGATGGTGGCAGTTAATGATATAGATAGTCAAGCGATCTCCCAGCAGTCTTGCCTGAGCCTTTCCAGCGCTCACAAAATTTAATCTTATGTAATCTTAATTAATAAATGCCATCACAGTAAATAATTGAACAGCCGTAGCGTCAACATTTGAAATCATATAACAGAATACTATAATAGGATAAACATGGTCAGAGCAAATTCTATTTATGACATCCCAACGGAAAACATCTGAAATAAAGTACAAAAAACCCAAAAAAAACATCTAGAAACATTCTAGATCCCGGAGAATCTAGATATTAGAGATAAACCCGTCAAAATAAAGCTAAAGAGGGTCAAAAAACATTTTTTTTTTCAAAATTCCCGAAAAAAATTCAGAAAGAGTCTAGTGGAGTACTGATGCCAATTTTCAAATCTGTAGAAACACACAAACACATAAACAAACATACAAACAAACACACGTTCATGTAAGTAAAGGATAAACCCCTCCGCCACCTTCGCTACGGTCGTTCAATTATTACTTACATAAAAGCTTTGTCCGTCCTCATAGTGTTCTGACCGAAACTTGCCCGGGTTGGTACAAACGCTACTGGAGTCAGAGCTTGTATCTTGTAATGGATAACTTTCAATTGATTATCCATCTTATTTTATTATGGAAAAGGGCTTTCATCTCGCAATTGATAACTAATTCACTTTCCACCTTCCGCAGTTAATGGTTTAAACTCAATAAAACACCACTTTATCGTTCTTTTCTAATGATTCCTTTGCGAGAATTTACCACCTGTCCCGGTGGTATGGCAAGCGGTATGCTAAAACCAATATTCCGTAATTTGATTTCTGGTAATATCTTCCACAGAAAAGAAAAGTGATAGGCGATTTAAACATCCTGTAGTCGAGAGAAACGGGCTCCAGGACAATTACCTCTAGGACAATTACCCCCAGGACAATTTCCTTCTGAAGCCAATTCCTCCCAACGAGACATTTGACCCAAGAGCTATTGCAAAGGATTCAATAAATAGGGAATTATCAAACTGTTTGCATTTATACAACATTTTACGTAGATCTCCATAAAAACCTGATCCGTAACCAATTTTAAACCTTTTTAGTGAAAATCGTCACTGGGGGGGATTGTTCTTTGGGGCAATAATCCGGACACCAGAGAAAGGGACTAACTTGATGATTTGTGTATGAAAGCAACGAGAATAATAATCATTGAATTTCAACGAACAATCTTAAAAACTTACAAAAGGTTCAAAAACGTTATTTTATTAATTTATTTTTTTTCAGAAAATGATGCCAAAAAAGATCAGAAATGGAGAAATCAAGCAAAGAAACTCTTTCGGTTGATAAGTTTTCGGTAGAACAACTAAACCGTTAAAAACAAGAAAATTCCTCAAGTTTTCGAAAGAAAGGTGTACAACCATTGCATCCTCTTGCTAGTCATCTACGAAGCTGAAATATGGAACCTAACCGAAAGATTGACCTTCAAACTGAGAAGCATACAATGTGCACGGAAGAGAATCATGCTCAACATCACATGGAAATATAACACAGATAGGTATATCAGGGAAAAGCAGGAATAAAAGACATCATAGGATTTATTAGAAAAACTCAAATGGCAATGGACTGGTCATGTAGTAAGAATGTCAAACAACCGCTGAGTGTATTCCCAGGGATCATGTACGAAACTGGGTCCAGCAAAATATAAGATGGCGAGACTAACTAGACAAGTTCAGAAAGTTCTGGCACCGCGGCGCCAAAGATATAGAGGTCTAGCTAGAAGTATGATGATGATGATGAAACATAGCCTAGTTTGGCACATGGCCACAGTTCTAAGTCGCTGGCAAAAGCTCGCTAGACTACTTTGTTAAGCTGATTTTCAAGGGAAGTATAACATCTCGCCTGTTCATGATATATAGATAAGTCCATTAATTTAGGAGTAATTACGTCCCTTGAGAGATAGCGACATAGACGTACTCAGCTATCCACCCTTGATAATGGGCCATTCTGAATTGGAGACATACATAGGTCCACCCTTTCTAGAGGCCATATTGGGTGCACGTGCGTTTAATAGCGAGCCTAGACCTTTAAGTTCCGATTTTACCAGTATTGGATTTAGGTGTCTTGAAAATGTTACAGGAGGTACGGAAGCCCTTCTCACTTAGAAGTTTGGACCAACTAACCCCCCCACACACACACACGCACCTCATGTATGCTCAACACACACTATATCCATTTTTATAAGCCCAAGCTTAGTCTGGTAGAAAAACAAAATTGCAGGGCAGTGAGGATTGAACTCACTATTCAATAGTGATTTGCTGGACAAGCTAGCTAAGTAGAATGGAACCATTGGTTTCTCTTCTACATGCAGTCACAAAACATCAGCCGGTATAGGAGAGAGAGAGAGAGAGAGAGAGAGAGAGAGAGAGAGAGAGAGAGAGAGATGGGGGAGGACGAGGTTTGTTTGACCCCCTAAGGAACTCCTCCAATAATTAGTGAAATTTGATGAAAAAGGAACATTTGCAAAAGACATCAACTAGCCCTTGATTGATGCAAAACTGAATAATCATTTACACATCCGTGTATGTAAAAATGTATCTTTGTTAAGATATAACTAGAGCAGTGCATGTTTGGAAGGGGCTGGACTTTATGGTGTATGGGACAGTCTGTCATAATTTGAATGCAAAATGGTGTTTATTAACTCAAGAAATTAAATTGAACATTATAATTACTTCTTTCTCTTCTCTCTCGTCTGATTTGTTTTCCCGAGGGCAATGTAACACTAGGACAAAAAGGACAAAACAGTGAATCTAAAAAAACCCAATAAACTCAAGTTTTCTGATGGAATTGATTACAAAAAAGGACATCGGTAGCAATCAATCTATGCAAAATGTATTCTAAAGAGCGAAAGTCAAGGGAATTAACTAATAAAATTGATAAATCCGTAATCTTCAAATTTGTATATATTTTGATTAGATTTATCAAGAACCACCAATCCAAACGGCTTCAAACTCGACACTACATTACCTTATGTGCTGAATAATATATCCAGCGAATTTGAACCTTGTTGATTGGTTAGTTGTTGAGTGACAGCCGTGCATGCATACACGTATATATAGATTCCTTCAAGTATTGTGAGATATCAGTAGGAATACATACAAGTGAATCATATGGAAATGTCATCCAAAACAGTCAACGTCAGTTTTTTTAGTTGGTCTGGCTGGTATGTACGTATCACGCATAGAGATCGCATCAATGGAGCTAAAGGGCTGAAATTTAATATGTACTACTTATTATGTCTAGAAAAAAACTTGTTTTTTTCTGGGTGTGTGAGGGGGGCATCCCTGTAAATACCTTTTTAGAGGGGGGTCAGTTTGTAATGTAAGTTTATATTGAATTTATCCCTTACTTTGTGTCCGTTTTTTTTTGTGGAAAATTCAGAAAGTGTTTGAGATATAACTTATTTCAATTTTACTGATTGATTACCCCCAACAAGGAAGTTGGTTGCATGGCAGTTTCAATTGAATGACTAACCAAACCTGCTTATAAAACTTTTGGTGCCCCCCCTTCCCTTTTTCAAATAGCCCCGTCACCTCTGCCACGCCTACACAGAAACAGGTTGTGTGAAAATAAGAAGCGTCCATGGAAGGTGCTTTCTTATGGGATCGACATCTGGTGCATATATAGGTAGATCTCATTACAATAGAAAATGTTGGTGTCAGGAAAGTATCAGTTAACCCGTACTTAAGAAACTGCGAAATGTTGAAAACCGAATACTGACAGGAAGAAAGAATTAGTTCACTACCCACGTTGCTTTTTTAGAAAATATGGTAACTGCTTTTAGTCTCGTGGCTTCATCAAATGTCACCTCGATAAATTCTTTTTACATTTTCTGTTACCAGATATACACTTCATTAATGGTTCTACGGTGCCTTGCAAAAGTTTAGGAACCTCACTCGAAAATCATGAAAATGAGATTTTTTTTTCAATTTAAAATTTTGCATTCTTTTATTAAGTGCGTAAACTTTCTAGATAAGAATTATGCATTAACTTGTGATGAAAAGTTGGTATCTACAAGGTAAGTATTTGTTTTCGATCACTGCCTTGACTCTTGGAGACATTGATAATGCAAGGATGTTGTACAGATGATCGATGACTTATGTCCAAATTATCTGAATTATTCCTCTTACATAGTCTCCGGTGGCAATTTTCATTGGTACAATCTTTCTCATCATATTCCACGGGGGTTGATGTCCAGTGATTTGGGCGGCCATCCCAACAGCTCGATATCATAATCATAAATACATTTTTACACCTTAAGCCAACCATTAAGTGACCATTCCGAGAGGTACTTGTCTATCTTGGAGTTACATCTATTACCATCTATTCAAATGAGTAACACCACTATTTCTATGCAGTATAGTGTTCCTGTCTTATCGCTAAACATGTAAAAATGTATCCAGGGTCATAATATCGATCTCTTGGCATGGTCGCCAACAGCACTGGACCTCAATCGGAAAGAGAATTTGAAGAATATTATGAAAAGAAAGATCGCACCGAGGAAAATTACCATCATAGACCATCTGAAAGAAGTGATAAAGACAATTTGAACACAAGAAGTCAAAGATGATATGTTCAAAAGATTTGCAACGTCAATGCTTTCCAGAGTCAATGCAGTCATAATTATCATCATCAGTCTTTCAATGTCCGTCGTTGGACATAGACCTTCCCCAGGGTTCACCACACTTCTCTATCATGGTCATCGCGGAGCCAGTACTTCATGAATCTGCCGGCCTCGGTTGTGCATGTGATCTCGGGGGATCCATATCGTGGGTCACGATGTCCATCGGTTATCCACCATTCGTGCAACGTGGCCAGCTCACTGCCATTTGAGTTTTTTTAATGGATTTTATGATGTCCCTGGCTCTTGTCTTTTCCCATATGTACTGTGCTGTCTTGTGGTCTCTCTATGTGAGGCTCAGCATAATTCTTTCATGTGCACGTTGTATGGTTCTCAAGTAGCGGATCTGTCTCTTGGTTAAGTTCCATGTTTCAGCTCCATAAGTGAATATTGGGAGGATGCATTGGTTATACACCCTTTTTTCTTAGGATTAATGGGATCTTCTTGAAAATCAAATACTTGTTTCCATACAAACTTTTCGAATTTGGTTAATACATATTTCTAATCTAGTAAGCTTTTGTACACAAGAAAAGAATGCAGTATTTTTTAATCGAAAAAATCCCATTTTTCATGATTTTTGAGTGGGTTTTCTAAACTTCTGTGCGTCACAATATAACCGTATATCTATGAATGTTTGCAATAAGAATTTAAGTAACTAGCTTGATCACTGTGGCGCCACAACTCTTGTAGATTCATGACTAAAGATAGCTTATATATTTAACCCTGATTTTGTCTTTTCAGAAAATATACACAAAGGCCCATTTATGCTGTGTTGGGGGTGATCAATTAAAAAGCTAGAAAAGGGGGTGAACAATGAATAAGTTACGTCTCTCGCCCTTTGTTGAACTGTGATCCCCAGGAAAAGATTTGAATTTTCAAAAGTAAAGTGGGCACAAACTAGTAACCAGTTTTGCATAAACCTACATTGCATATCCCCCCCACCTAAATTGGGGAGAATTGGAAAAAAACAGATGAACCATTCTCCCTACTCATTGACAGCATGGACATGAACTAAGGGACCTATCTGACATAAAATTACAATGAAAATTGACCCCTCCCACTAAAACTTTATTCTGGAGGAGGATTTTCAAAAAATAGAAAAACATTTTCCCTACCCATTGAGAGCGTATGCGCAAAATACATTTTTACAATGAACGGTAGATCAGAGTTCTTAACCCCTTTAAGGTCTCATACCCCTAGTGCACCGGCCATTATGTCCCCATGCCCTCTCCAACTGATCATCGAAAAAAACACCATCATCATCAATGTTCTTTTTCTAAATTTAAGTTTATAGAAATACATTTTGCTGTCTCCATTTTTTTTTCAAATCTCAAGTTTAACCCTTGTAACAATTAGATCAGATTCGAACCACTAGCATAGTAATAGGGATGAGATGTAATGATGAAATTATCAACTCCAACAAACAACAGAAGATTACTTACAACACTTTTTTCATCACGTGTGTCTCGTTCACATTCCCTGGACAGGCTAAGAAAAGATGTTTCTTGTGTTGCTTTTTACCAGTGTTTTGCGTTGACACAAGGTTGCAACCACTGGTCAAGGTCAAGGGCAGTTTCTTCAGTTTTTCTCCCGATCACACCCAATGGCCAAGAATTTGCTTTCCATAGCCCTGGGCTGTATGGATGCACCAGATTAGGAAACACTGGGATAGATAGATAGATAGATAGATAGATGGATAGATACGTATTTACTCTTGTGTTGAAATCCTACAAAATGTTTCATCACTCATTTGGGGGGAATGGTACTTCTGCAGAATTACAGAATGCAAATTTATTCTCAATGTTCAAGTATAAATCAACTTTTAGATGCCAGTAGGCAAAACGCTATCAGTATTTTTCAGAATATATCATAATCCATTTTTCATGACTTATATTTATTCCCTTGAATTTAAATAATATTCTCATCAAAATACGTCTCCTTTTGAATAACTTGGACTGTGCCCATCCAAAAGGGGTATTTATGGAAGGGAGCGGACTTTATGATGTGCAGTCATAATTGTCAAGTGAAATGATTTCCCGTCCATCTTACGAAACAACGACTTCGAAGTATTTTGGCTACTTCTCGTCAGTGTAGCAAATTTTCATATTCTATATCTAAATTCAAATAATTCTAAAAGGCGGAAGTCAATGCAAATAGTAAATAGAAACTATGAAGAAAGATCTTAATCTTTGAATTTTATTTTCGAGGATTCCAGTCTTGCCAATTTAGATATCAGGCTCAACCTCTCCTGGAGAGATCACAAGACAACACAATATATCAGGAAGAAAACAGGAATTCGAGACATCATAGAATCTATAAGAAAACTCAAATGACAATGGGTAGGTCATGTTGCGAGAATGGCAGATAACCGATGGACATCACAACTCACAATATGGATCCCAGGAGATCACATGTGAAACCGAAGCCGACAAAATACCAGATGGAGAGATGAACTAGACAAATTCAGAAGGTACTGGCTCCACGACGCACATGATAGAGAAATGTGGAGGGCCCTGGTGAAGGCCTATGTCGAACAACAGACGTTAAGACAGATGATGATGATGATGATCAAGCCCAGGTAAAAAAGCCAGGATTTTGAATGATGGTTTCATAGGGAGGCAAGCCTTTCCCACTTGGCAGACTGCAATACAATCTCCTCATTCTCATTTGGGTTTCAATCGTTATAAGTGAAGCTCTATACATATTAAGATGAGAGCAGTACTACACAACACTCCCTCGATATGATCCAACTCATGCATTAACTTTGAATCGGATCGATGTACATCGAAACAAGCAAACGCAACAAGAGCAAACTCTGTTCAAAATCTGCGACGTTGTTTACACAATATCGGACATGCATTTCAGACATTTTTCATTAAAATTTTCATATTTCATCGAAAGTACAATGTTTCATAGCATTTTAGACAGCTTTATAGCATTTTGAGAGTTTTGACTTTGCTCGCTCCTTTCCTCTTCCGTTTGCAGGCAGCTGGCTACTTCTTTCATTTCCCACTCTCTCATCAAAGTACCTGACCCCTGTCTTCGCAAGCAGCGAGCAGTTTCTCTCTTTTCTCTCTCTCTCTCTCTCTCTCTCTCTCTCTCTCTCTCTCTGGATGCTTTCTCAACTTGGTTCGAGAGAAACATGAATTTTGCTTTCATAGACCCCTCTCTCTATTCCACCCCCTCACACACACATAGCTCCTCACTGTCTATCAACATTTGGTCTGAAAGGAAATCATGTTCTTATAAACCTGGCGATGTTCGTCAACGGTAAGAAGAACACACTGAAAAGGACAGAGGTCACGAAAGGAGAGGCGAGTTTATTCAAAACGTATTTGGATCGTGAAAACGAAATGAGAATTGAAAACTTATAGCTAAACCAAAAAAGTCACAAAAAATAGAAGTTTTCCTTCGTTGGCACTCCTTTCTGACAACGAGTTTGGAAAGGTATATGCATTCGGCCTTGTCCGTCCGTTTTCATGTCTTTCTGTCTGTCTGTCTATCCACACGATCTCTCCAAATGTTCTCAATGAATTTCAATGAATTTTTGTTGAAGGATGGACGATGGGACAAGGGAGAATTGGTTTAATATTTGGATGTATCCAGGAATATTTTTTCCAAGGGATATTTTTCCATTTCTTGAGGCATTATCGCCTCTCTGTATAAGAGGCTCTGTCGGTCGATCGATCCCCATGTTGTTTCTCTGCTGTTTTAAGTCAGATTTACTTGAAACATAGCAGAAAGGTGTTCCATGATGAGATGCTTCTTACCTGGAAAAATCTTCCTTGTTGGATCACTTGATCTGGCAATAATGGCGTTTAAACTTTATGTTTTAAAATCAATTAAAATCGATTTTCTCAGCTGAATCAGGTCAGCTTGAAACTCGATAGAAAGGTGTTCTTTGATATGATGCTTCTCACATGAAATTCTTTTCCAAGCTAAATCACTAGATCAGTCAATAATTGTGTTTAAGCTTCATACGCCCCATTGAACTTTTGGTTCTTGTTTCCACATATGTATGCATTCACACATCGCTGTCCATACAATATCTCCGAAGGTTCCAAATCAATTTTGATTAAATTTTGTAGAAGGGTGAGCCATGGGCTAAAAAAGAGACAGGCTAATTATTTGAGACGTATCATTTATTATTCTGAACGAAAATAGGTTTAAAATGAACTATAAATAAAAATACTTAATTTAAATTTCGAGGCAAGTGATTCAATATTCTTACATATTGGGAGAATTACGTTCTCTCCCCTATTTGCTTTATGATATTGTATTTCAGTTCTGTTCCTCAGTGTACAGTGTTGGCAAAGGTACGCGTTCTCTGTGAACTTCCTAGTTTGGTTTCTTTCATGGAACTTGAAGCTCAGCCTTGTCCTGGATTTAAAACTCCGAACCCTGGAACTGCACTAACATACAAGCACAATAATTTCCTGCATATTCCTCAATCAAATGTTAACCCTTTGACAGCATGAACTCCACTTCTGGCAAATTAAAAAGGTAGGAAAAAGTAGGAAATTCTGATGATACAAAATTTTTAAATTCCCATAATCTGCGGTTACACGTCAAATAAAATCAACTGCATAGACCTATACATATATTTACAGCACAAGTATATTATGACACCGAATAGAATTGTACCCGAAAAGACTCTCGAGCGAGTTTTAGAACAAGGTCGTCATGATTTAAGACATTGTCATGACGTTATTTCAAATCTTCTAAACGATACATTTTTTTTAAAATTACTTTCTGGCGTTTCATCCTCTGAAGAGTGTGTGACGAAAAAAGCTTTTCAGGAACAATTTTATTTAATGCCATAATACGTGTGTCTATTGCAAATGCATGTGGGTATATGTATTTTTTTCTTTAATTCAAAATGTATCCGATAACCACGGCAATTTCAAAGTAAGGAATCTTGATATTGGGAAATGGAACCATAAAACTTTTTGGCCATTCGTTCCTACTCTCCATACGTGTATCCCCACTTCTTCTCTTATAACAGTGAATGTATTAATGAGAGCAAAAACGATGTTTTTGTAATTAAGATACACAATTTAATGTTATGCCATTTTGATAATTGCGTTCACACTTATCAAAATCTTATTAACAGATTTTTTTCAATTTTTTTCCATAGCCAGAGGTTGACGGTGCAGCACGTCAAATCAAATTACCACACTATTATCAACATTTGGTGAAAACGTCATTGTTTTTCCCCCTTTTTAGTAACCGTCAACTAAAACTGTCAACATCAACATAGGTCTCCTCTGTTTTTAAGTTGGTATGGTTGATTCTGCACCAATAGAACAATGGGACTGAAAATTTAGACATTTACTCCTAATTATGTTGAGGGAAAAAAAATTTCTGTAAAAAAGATTCCACAAAATTAGGTTTTTAGTTTACAATGTAAGTTTATGTTGGATTGGTCCCTTAGTTCTAGTCCGGCAGTGTTCACGCTTGCTTTTGAATATTCGAAATTTTTAGTGAAAACCGCTGGACAAAAGACGAAAGGAGTGACTTTTTCATTGATCACCCCGTTTTCCAATTTTTTAATCAATCGTCCCCAACACGGTGTGTCGCTGCAAAACGTTGGTCATGAGACGGTTTCTGTTGAGCGACTAACCAGACCTGTTCCCTTTTTTTTTTTAATTGCTTCTTGGTAAAATATACGCTTAGCACAAATTATATTAGTGAATAAAGAAGAGAGGCGCCCAGGCCAAGTGAAACCAAGCTACAAATCAATAGAATCTAACAAATGTATTTAGATTTATTGAGAGCAGTTTTTTTTCTGAGGTTTCGGGATTGGTAGGAGTGGTTGTCAGTACCATAATAAGATGATCCCATTGAGGGCATTTTGGGATGAATGAGGATAACACTTTTTTAATCAATTTTGATGGTTTTACGGACACTCAATGTATCACCCTGACCGAAAGGGAAAGGATCCAAAATACAGATAAGATTTTTCGGAATCAGTTGATAAGAATCAATGATACGTTGAGCAGTTGGTATGTTAGCGTATATGTGTGCGTGCGTTTGTATGAGTGTGCAAGTGACGTTAGTAATATTCACATTTTTCTTATGTTGTTGGTTGCATTAACGACATTTTGATCTTAGTTAATGGCATAATCGAAATAGAAAGAGGAATCACAAACAAATCACAGAAAAATAGTGAAGTTCCGTGGATTTCGAAAGACATTCTCGTTTAGGGGTGACCGGTAGTGTACATTATTTTCAATGTCATTCTCAATTTTTTTAATGGCAGATGGATTGTCCATTGTTTTCACAATTTTTGGAATATCTAGTATTTCTTATTATTCTCATTATTTGAGGCTTAATCTTTGATAAGAGCCCATTTTGATTTGTATCCTGGAATTTGATCAACCACAGTTAGGTGACAATTAAGTTCATATAATCAAAGCCCGGGCAGTTTCCACAGGTAAATTTAGCACCGCTATTGAAATTGTGATCTGCTAAGCGAAAGTATTGTTCAACCGGGAGAATCTTATTGTGGTTTAATGTTCTTATTCTGTGTCAGCAATTGTTGGGTCTAATATTGAATTGGGATTCGGCCTTCCCTACGTATGTCATATTGCAGAGGATGCAATCTAGGAGACAGGTGACCTTTCTGCTTTTGCAGTTCGAACTATGGTAAATCTTGAAACTTAGTACTAGTGAATGTGTCTGTGAATAGTAGATGGTCGCAACATTATTTTTTTTGGTCATATTTGTCCTAAATAAATAAACTATTCAAAATTCTATGTATAAAAGGACGGAATCGTCCAAGTCCGGAGGATTAAATGATAAATAGTGTTAATTACGAAGGCGTAATCCATTTACAACAAGGCTTTGATCCTAAAGATTTTTTTAAAAAAGCGATTCAGTCTTGAATACAAATAAAACGTACCTTAAGATGAAACATGTCTACGAATTGCAGTTTATTTATTGTTCAGATGGATAGCAAAACAAAATATAAACTGAGGGGAGATATTTTTTAGGAAATGAGGGTCATATGAAATTTAGATAAAGAAAGAAGTGGATTGGCCATTTTTCGAAATCAAAATCCAAGTGAAAGTACTTCAGGGATCATTAGTTTTCATAACAATTAACTCAAATTGGAGAACACAAAAATCTGTCATTTGAACAATGTTGGGCTGATTTTTGTCCACAATCACTATAATGGAACATAGCCAGTGCTGACGATTGCATAAGGCATGAAATGTTATCATCCATCGGGTATTTTCTTGATAAATCTAATTAATATATATATATATATATATATATATATATTGTAGAGACAATTTATTTGGAAACATATTTCATCCAGCACTGGAATTGACCGAGTAGTAATTCAAGCAGCCGACCACGTGACACTCATTTTCTTTGTTCACCATGGTCGGTTGTTCGATTCGTTGCTCGGGTAATTCCGGCGCCGAACGAAATGTTTTCATATGAATTATCTCTACAATTATTACGTATATATATATATATATATATATATATATATATATATATATATATATATATATATATATATATATTTGTGCGTGTGTGTGAGTACGTAAAATGTATTGAGAGTCTTTGATAAATAACAATTTCTTTAATAAATATCCATTTTAACAGATCGGGCTGCTATTCGATAGGAGGTATTGGTTGATAGATTCCCCTGATAAATCATGCGGCTATAAATTAATGATTAAAAACTATCCATCTTCAAATCAAAGCCAATGAATAAGGATGCAATTTCCGTTATCGAAGGAAATTATAGACTCTCATGCAATTCATTTTCTTTCGTCCAATTTCTGGCAGGTTTTGTTTGGCAAAACAATCGACGTCAATCACTTCAGTCGGCCATTTTAATTATTGCATCAATTCAACTCGGATCGATCTCAGTTATCGTAATATCAAAGTACCGTATTTTTCGGCAAATAAGGCGAGCTTTCTTTCCAAGTTCTGTCTCAGGAGGCGAACGCTTTATCGGTTGCTTACTAACATTACCACGCTACGCAAAAAATGTAAACAGTCAGCCACTCTAGGGGCTAATGTAGATTTGAATAGATACGTGCATTAAAATAAATCGATATAGAGGAGGGCTTTGACGATCTGGGGGGAAAAAGAGGGACATTTTGGTAGTTTCTTTTTCGTTTTTGTTTTTTTTTTTCCTTTTTTGGAGAGTATGCCTGCAAAAATTGAGGCACGTTTTCTATGCTGGAAAAATACAATAATATGCAATGCGTTGAAGTATGCGAATGTCGATTTAATACTGCTCGGGAGTATTTATCTGCTTTGTGGCGTGAACAAAGGACAAGTGCAAGGATCCCATACGCTCTTGACAGGACTTTTTTTGAGGGACTTTTTTTCACAGATCACCGTCCAACCAAAGGCGGGAGAAGTAAGTTATTCATTGATCCCAATGTTTTTTTGTCACCCCTAACACGACATGATACCAAAAGATGTTGGTCAGGTGACGGTTTCTATTGAATGACTGACCAGGGGAGTGGTCAGAGTGCTCCCCGAACCTTTGAGCCCTAGGTGACTGACTAGCAGATGGCCTGGCTCTGATGAGAGCGTAACCTTACCAAACTAATACTTGGAAGACCTGGGTCACTGTCTCAAGATGTAAAATAGTTTGACTCGATGCCAGAAAGTACCAGTCTCGCATGGATTCTCGCTTTCGTCTTTTGGTGTGTTCAGAGCCAAAATTCATATGGCCTTCAATAACTAATCATGAGATGATATCGCAGATTTTACAAGAACTTGAACATGAATACAAAGTTTGAAGTAATGTGAAATGTCCCATAATTTCGTCAGTTAAATGAGAGAGAGGGGGACAATTAGTAGTTTATTGAGACCGTTAATTCCGAGACATCCAATATTTTTTGCAGATTCCAAAGTTCAATTCATTTTTTGCGTGCTGACTTATGATTATTTACATATAAAATGTAACAATCGGATCGACCATAACTCACTTTTCAATTCCTGTTGTTTTGTCAACATAATAGCCAAATTTCAATAAAATAGGTCAAGATTTGAGAAAATTTTTTATATTGTGAACAAAAACAATATTTTTGATGATAAAATGTAAACAAATAATCGGAACGGTCATAACTCATTAGTCCCTTCGTAAGATCTCTCCACAAGCCGACAAACAATATTTCATTGAAATACATGGAAGAATAACAAAGTTATCCAATTGAGAAAATGACACAGTGACAACAATGACGACAGATACTCTTTGGGAATGATAGTCCCCGGCCTTTTTCAGCCGGGGATAAAAATTAAGATCTATACAAGTAAAAGTGGTTCTTTTCTGCAGTGGTGAAGCGCAGGGGGAATGGTTTTCCACGTTCATAAATATACTATTAAAATTCTCGTTCTCTTCATCTGTTTATGCCCCTAAATTAGCCGAAACGGTGCATTGTAGCTTGATGTACTGGCTTAAAGCACCCCCTAGAATGTACCCCCGTGTTGGCTTGTTTCACTGACTCTCGTTTCCTCACCTTTGACTTAGCTCACCTCCGTTCCCTCTTTTTTTTTTAGCGCATCACCACTGCTTTTGAGATAATGCTCAGCACGATTAAGACTTTGCTGTCTCAAGTCTTACCGCCATCAATCTAACCTTACTCTTGTTCCTGGTTTATCATTTATGAGAGGTGAAGGGAGTATAGGTAAGTCTAATCAATTCTTTCTTTTCAGAATCTATGAAACAAGGGGCAAAAATCGAAGATTAGGTGCCAAAGAGCTAATCAAACATATCAAACATCGGTAGAATCATCAATAGAATCAGAATACGAATGTTAACAAGGTCGTTGCCGTCATTCATCTGAGGATTTGGGATGCTGGGTAATTTTTTTCTCCTCATTTTACACAAGGGTTTGGATTACTGATTCTCCCTTACGACAAACACCATTTACTTCAACTTGACGAAATACAATGCACATAACTCACCATCACAGTCAATAATTGAACAGACGTAGAGTCAAAATTTGATTTTTTTATGAAAAAATTCCATCGAAGAATAAATATGGTCAGAATTTTTTTTTATTTACGACATCACGGGCGTTTTCAACGGGAAAACAGCTAGAATAGACTTTAAAAACAAAACAAAAAAAATCTAGATTCTAGAAAATCTAGATGTTGATAATAAACCCATCAAAATAAGACGGGAAACGGCAAAAGAAAAGGCCATGTTTCAAAAAATAAAAACTATTTTTAGAGGGAATGGAGTACTGATGCCAATTTACAAGTCTGCAGACAAAACGGTATGACCTGAAGCTCTGGAACACACAAACTAACACATGCACGTATAAAAAATTGAATCCTTCACCCTTTTTGATGGCTACGGTCATTCAATAGGGTCCTTCGTCTACTTTGGTGGCTGCGATTGTTCAATATCATGTACACAAATTCCAGTCCCCCAAAGGTTTAACTAAAGCCTGAGTTGGTAACGATCAATTGCTCCCCCAACAATAAGAACCTCAACTTCAACCATGCAAGGTTTTGAGGTCAGAAGTTATTATCATTCGGACATTCGTTGATGTTAATGAATGAATCCGATTTTGACCAATCAAAAATTAGCCTTGCAAACTGTAGAAGACGACAATGGGACGAGGGCTGAGTGAGCGACGATGAAGGGGTCGGAGATGAGAAGGAAGGCGTAGAGAGAGAGAGGACAGAAAGAAGGGAGAGAGAGAGAGAGAAAGACGATGATGGAGACGTCAGAAAAGGGGGTATATGAGACGATAATAAAAAAAGTTTAGGGGAGAATGACAACGACGACACAAAAGGAGGAGGAAGATTGTTCTTAAAAATGGGAGGAGGAGAAAGACAACGTCGACGAAGGCGATGACAGAGAAAGACGATGAAGGTGAAACGGGGAAGGAAAAACGATGACAACGAATGGAAGGGGGTGAGACAACAGAGAAAGGGCGAGAAAAACGATGACAGGAAAAGGCGTGGGTGCGGAGGAAAAAGACGACGACGACGACGACGGAGAAAAGGAGAAGAAAGATGATGAAAATAAAGAAAGAAGAAAGATCAAGACAAAAGGTGGAAGGCCGGAGACGAAGGCTGGGGGGACGGGGCGAATAAAGATATCGAAGGAAAGCAATCGAGTACAGCTTCCCTGTTTAAAGTGAGAAACGTTTTACTTGCTGGGACATTGGAACGTGCACATGGTCGAATGGATTTGAACCGGAGTCACCGATTGATACCGTTATTAAGGACCGTCAACCGGAACTGTCAGTATTGGTTTCTTCAGTTTTCAAGTTGGTCCTGCTGGCTGACTATATCTTTATTACGTATACAGGTTACCCCAACGGGACTAGAGAGCTGAAATTTTCAACAATTACTTCTAAGTATGTCTAGAAAAAAAAAGATTGTTTTTTTTTTCTGACCCCCAATCCACACAAAATAGGTTTTAGTGTGGGGGTCAATTTGCAATGCTAAACAGATCTCTAGTTTGTGCCCGCTTGTTTTTTTTTTGTTTTTTTGAAAATTCAAACTTTTCAGGTAACTAACAAAAGACGTGAGTGTTACCTTATTCATTGATCACCCCTTACTCCATTTTTTAAAAATTGATCACCCCCAAAACAGGATGCTGCCAGAAGACGTCGGTCACGAGACAGTTTTTATTGATAGACCAACCAGACCTGTCATATAATACACACACTTTAGTGAAAGACAGAAACAGGAAATTAATAGTACATAACAGTCACACTTTGAAGAAACCAGATCAAAGCTGGCACCAATAAATTCACCAAGCGTTGAGAACCTGCTTTGGAAACCCATAGTAAAGATAGAAGTATATGTCAGCGAATCCTTTCAATTCGGCTCTTTAAATGTCACATGGACGATCTATTGAATAGCTGAGTACTTTGACGACAATGGTGGACCTCATGCTTGCAATTAATTATTTGATATTGTCATAGATGGAAAGTAGGTACCATTATGTCTACCTTGGAAAACGAATCCATGAAATCCTCAAAGATGAAGAAATCGAGAGAAGAATCACTCTATTGTCACATATTTATGTCATATTTATCATTGTCAAGCTCTCGGTAGAGCAAGCTCTAATTTCAAGGACAAGAAAACCGTATAAGTCTTGAAAAATGGGGAGGTATACAACCAATGCATCCTCCTCATAGTCACCTATGGAGCTGAAATATGGAACTTGACTAAAACTGAGAACCATGCAACGAGAGACGTGCTCAACATCACATTGAGAGGTCATCAAAGAAAAAAAAGTAGAGATCAGAGATATAGAATCCATTAGAAAACTCAAATGGCAATGGGCTGGTCATGCAGTAAGGATGTCAGGCAACCGCTGAACATTACGACTCATTATGTGGGTCCCCAGAGATCATATGCAAAAGTATGGCCAGCAAAATATGAAATGGTGGGACAAACTAGTTCAGAAAGTATTGGTTCTGTGACGCACATAATAGAGAGGTATAGCGAATCTCGGGGAAGGTCCGTGTTCAACGACTACTGCTAAAGGATGATGATGCTGATTTATCCGCCTCCCCGAATGGGTAGAATGTAGCATAAGGTTGTGTTCAGTGTTGGGACTCTCGTGCGTACATGAACGTAGGGACAAAAAAAAAAGGTCCAGTTCTCTCAGTACTTGTCTTCTAGCATGTCTAAAACATGAAAGATTAACGCTGACCCTATACCTCCTAGGTGCAGACCAGTAAAGTGGATCCAGTGGTAACCAGACTTTGGGCTTTTTGACGCAACGGGGAAATTCTGTGCCAGGTAAGGTATCTCAGATATACGATTTTTCAGGGATCAAGCATTTATCTCGAACGAACTATTCCTTTCAAAGGTTTAGAAGGTTTTCTAGAAACGACCCGACGAGAATGGAACCCTAAAACCCTCTTTCTTCGTTAAAGAACTGAGGCTTTGAGACTCGAATGTTAAAAAAAATATAATACACTCAATCCAATTCAAATATATATATATATGTAATGTTATTCAAGTGCTAGAGATACTCCTCTAATCTATATAACAGTTTGATAATATCGTCCAATGACGACAAACTGTCCAACGATGGTATTGACACACTCAACCCGATTCAATCAATTTTGATTGACTATATACGAAATCTTTTTCACCTCCTAACATGTTGTATTCTTTACAGAGCTTTTTTTGTCTAATAACCTGAGTCCAACGACCTTTTAATCGGGATGGTTTGTGAGCCTTCTTTTAATCAACACGTTTCGTAAGCATGTTGAGCTGAGTGACCTGGTGAATCAAGATATGGTTTAAATTAACTGTATTTCACGTATTTTTAATGATCGTCTTGCTATGAAAGGTTTGATATCCGCTGTTTATTCCATAGTTAATATTATTTTATATCATGTGAACTTTGAAGTAAGGCTGTTAACTGCTAATAATGTTGGATATAGGTATTGTAGACTGAGGTTTATGTGTCGAAAGCCAATTTTCGAGGAGAATTATCACATGGGCTCTTTTGAGATTCAATTATTACAAGATCATTAAGAGTGCTGTTACGAAGTGAACATACAATGAATAAGAATCAGATCAGAGACTTTTGCAGATATCTACTTTAAGTGAACCTGGTAGCCGAGGAACTAATTCAATATAAATTCAATTCACCGATGACATTTCTGAGTCGGAACCAAATGAATCCAATTTGTCCCTTCTAGAAGCGAAATGTGGGTGGATAACCCGAGCGAACGACGACTTTCAAGAAATCCCAACTCCAAATTGGGTCATCCAACACTGAAGTACAAGAATTCGATTCAGAAGCTGATCACAAGAAAAATATGTATGGATTTTCGATAAGTTGGAGGAAAGGTGCATTGTGTAATGAGGACCGAACCTTGCTTCAAAAGGTAATAGTCTTCACAGGCTGCATGCGTGCATCGTTTATCTCTCTTGAAGCAATGATTCCTAAGTGGGGGCTGCCACCCCTTGGGGGCACTGGAAGACTGAAGGATGGGATAGAAGACAAAAGGGTGGTAGGGAGCGTTTAAAGACAAAGAGTGGTGAGGTAACAATGCGCAGAAAATGTACAAATCGATATAGTCGAATAGGTAGTATTGAGCCGGATGTGGAAAAATAGTCCTATCACTTTCGGCGTATCATCCACCTAAATCATGATTATATTAAATAATCAAGAATTTCGGGATGTTTTCGTACGATTCTATTTCTGGTTATACAATAAATACTTGGGTAGAAAAAATCGTTATTAGGATTCAATTTTCAGAGTATCATTTTGACTGGCTTTACGGGGTTGGGCATTGATGGAATATAGGTTTCAAAATAGCGTGGTATTCCGAAAAAGTTTGGGTAACACTGCTTTGAACAGGTTATAGTTTTAGAAAGCTGCATCTATAATTGTCTCACTCTCTCTCTCTCTCTCTCTCCGTCTCAGTCAATAGACATTCTCTAAGCTTAGTTCAGCTTAGCACAAGACGTGATTCCAATTGGTGGGTCAGAAAGGTTGCGTTACGCCCATTTTTTTTTTTTTATAAGAGGGGACTTCTCTATTCTTTGAGAATCAGCATTCAATTTCCTGGCTTTTGACGTGGGCTAAAAACTAATCACTTGCATTTGAGGGGAAAATTCAATTATTTCAGTCAGGGGGCAACCCATTTTGCAATTTATTTATGAAATGAAATCATATGAATGAAACTTCCAGTCGGTTATAGCGCGTGGAATTTATACGAAGTGAATTAATAATCAGAAACCAAGAAGTACAAACAAAAATGACATTTTTTTAATTACCGTTTCAGTCTGATGCCCCATATACGGGCCTCAGGTCTGCAAATGAAATGAATGAACCAAGAAGTAATTATACCAACTACGTACACTATGGAATGTAAGTAATTGTCTGATTAATATATCAGCAAATTCCTACAAAATACCTTGGATAGACTAAAGTTTAACACAAAATATTTTCTTCTAAGAATTTTGTGTTACTTTAGGCGGCATTATTTTAAAGGTCTACTTATTTATTTTGAAGAATTATGCACTGAAATCTTCATGTGCTGTTACTGCAAACTAACATTCGATAAAAGTCTCGCGAGAGCATAAAAACGAATGTCTCGTTCAAACGTGTGCACCATTAAATTGTGTTGTTAAGACGAGAGTTTATTGTAATATATCAACATCATATTTCATAGAAAAAAAAGGACCGGTTAGAAACTTGGGTTAAGAACCCTTTTGAAAATCTGTTGTCAACTTTACTCGCAGTTTTAGAATAAACCTAACCACCCTCAATTTTTCTTTTCATCTTAATTTCACTTGCTTTTCATTGTATATACTCGGGACAACATTTTACATTAACATTCTACAAGAAAAAAAAATCGGAAACGAAGAAAAATCTCTCGGTGAAACTCGAACTTTCACCTTCTACTTTGGAAAGTCTATCTAATTGTGATAGCTACCTTAACGATTTGAGTTACGAGAGTTCATGTTTTGTAGAAGATAAAATCTAATAACATAAACTTATTCCTTATTATTTAGCCTCAAAGATTGAACCCCAGATCTTCTATTCGTAAATTACTCTAAGGAGGACCAAATGATACCTGCAATACACGGTAAGCGTAACAATCTTAATTTTCGTAACAATGGACTTTATCGTAACAGGTTTGCCGATTAAAATATCTCCTGCCCATAATCTTAAACAATGGACTCTTCAATTGGAGCAAGATTTTCACACCTTTTTCTGAAAAAAAATCATCTAAAAGAATTCAAATACAGATAGTACCCTCTTTTCGAAAGTTGGCTTTACGCTACTTTTCGGCTTTTTCGTGAATATTGAGAATAGCGTTCAGCCTTCGTTTTGCAGTGAGCCATTATAGAAGCAGCGCGCACAATTTTTCTCCCTCTTCTACTCTCCAGTACTCCTCTACCTCCCACCACCACGATCTCCGATGACACTGCATGGCATACCAACCTCACGATTTTTGGGGTCTGGGAACGCCCCCCAAAATAGGGACACTTATTTCGGATAGCGGGGGAAACCCGTATATCTGCAAATTTTTTTTCGCAGGGTTAACTAGTTCCTCAATAAAGAACGCTCTACGTATCTTTTCACTGAATCGGGAACATACGATATGCTTTCCCTTACAGCCACCAAAGCATTTGATCAGTGGTTCTCGATCTTTTCTTCCTCGTGGACCCCACAAATGATCTTCTAAAATATTTGCTGACCCCTAAAGAGTGTTTTTTTAATGTTGATTAGTTGATTATAATGAAAGTAAGCCATCACAATTTTTCCAAAACTAAATTTATTTAGGAAAATATCATCATCATCATCATCACCAGTCTTTTAACGTCTGTAGTTGGATATAGACCTTCCCCAAGATTCGCCACAATTCTTTATCATGGGTGTCGCAGAGCCAGTATTTCCTGAATCTGTCCAGTTCATCTCTCCATCTTGTGTTCTGTCGGTCTCGATTTCTTATGTAATCCTTGGGGATCCATGTTGTGAGACGTGATGTCCATCGGTTGTCTTTCATTCTTGCAACATGGCCTGCCCATTGCCATTTGAGTTTTTTTAAATAGTTTTTTATGATGTCACAGACACCCGTTTTCTTCCTTATATACTGTTCTGTCTTGTGATTCTCTCATGCACACGTTGCATACTTCTCAGTTTGCAGGTCTGTCTCTTGGTTAGGTTCCATGTTTCAGCTCCGTAAGTGTCTATCGGGAGAATGCATTGGTTGCATACTCTTCTTTTTAGGATTAATATTGGGATCATCTAGTTCTTGAAAGTTAAGCTTGCTCTACCGAAGGGTTGTCATCCCAAAGTGATTCTTCACTTGATATCCTCCTCTTTTGAGGGTCTCATGGAGATTCGTGTCCAAGGTAGATGTAGTGGTCTACCTTGCCGAGTTTTGCATTTTCTATCTGGACAGTTATGTTCTTATTCTCAACATGATTGTTGCACACGCAAAGAAGGAACGGGAAATGAAAGAAGAGTCACTGGGATAAATGACACTGTTGGAAACAGTCAACATAGGTTTCTTCAGTTTTCAAGTTGGTCTGGCAAGCTGACTATGTATGTATCCCGCATGCAGGCCTCACCAATAAAGCTCAGAGGGCTGTAAATTAAAACTGAAAAAAAGTTTGGTTTTTAAATCCGCCTCAAGAGATTCCCAGTGGGTTTTCAGTTTGTAATTCAAGTTCACGCTAAATTGATCCCTCAGTTTATGCCCACGCCAGTTTGTTTTGAAAATTATGATTTTCTTAGTGATCATTGCCCAACAAGTGGTGAGAGAAGTAACTTATTCATTGATAATCCGTTTTTCAAATCTTTTGATTAATCATCCCCAACATTGCATGCTGCTAAAAGATGTTGGTCACGTGACGTTTTTCCTATTGAGTGAGCAACCAGACCTGTCTCATTTTCTTCACAAATCTCTTTGGTTCCATGGTAGACAGCCAGGTTTTCATATCTGCCTCGGTATTCAGTCAATCACGATGATTCGTTTTCATTGTTTATCATCAAGGAAATTCCGCTTCACATGAATAAGTAGTTGGAAAGGAGAGAAGTACTTTAATAGCCATAATAGGACATATCTTTATCAGTCTTATCGTATAAACTTTATACTGCTACCTCTTGAAATTCTGAACTTGGCTCACTGACCCCCAGTAATACATTTGCGGACCCCTGTTTGAGAACTGAGCATTAGATAGATAGAAGCAGCCTATTATGGACGCCAATAGGGAGACACATAGACGGGGCAAGATTTCCATAAATAAACGCCAACCAACCGATACCTGTCAACAAGTAGATCATTAGATAAGTATTCAAAAACAGATAAATCGATCGAATACACATAATAGATATAGTACGGTTAATCACTCAACTGAAGCTGTCATGCGACTAATATATTTTGGCAGCATGCCGTATTGAGGGTGATCAATAGAAAAATTGGGGAAAAGGGCGATCAATGAAAAATTTGTAAAAGGAGTGAACAATGAATAAGTTACTTCTCTAGCCTTTTTGGGGCAGTGATCGCTGAAAAAATCACAAAATAGGCGGACACAAACTAAGGAATCAATTTAGCATAAACCTACATTTGAAATTGAACTATCCACAAAAGACCTATAGAGGGTCGGGGTAAGAAACGAACAAGTGTTGTTTTTTTCTTCTAGGTATAATAAGGCATGGTTGTTTGAATTTTCAGCCCTCTAGCTACATTGGTGTGGCCTCTGCCTGTGGTTCATAAAGACCAGCTTAAAAACCCGAGGGAAACCAATGTTGACAGTTTGGATGACTGCTTTGGTTGACATTTTCTGATAGATACGAAAAAGTTTCGATTTGGTAGAGTTTAGGAAAAGTGGTTAATAGCGCATAAATTTCAAGAGATGAACTAAGACGGCTGAAGTTTATCTCTAAAGCGAACACAGATTCAAGACTTTTACTACCTTTCAAAATAAACATTAACGATTTACGCCGAAGTTGCCAACCGCGAAATCACGTTCCTCAAATGGAGTTGAGAGATGAAACCTGACGAAAAGATTGGATTTCAAACTATGAAACATGCAACGAGCACAAGAGAGGATCATACTTAATATGGAGAGGTCACGACACAACACATTATATTGAGAAGAGAAAAGAAAAACAGGAATCAGAGATATCATAAAATCCATTAGAAATACTCACAACGTGCATCCCCAAAGATCATATGAAAAATTGTTACCGGCAAAAAAAAAAAAAAGATAGCGCGACTATTTAGGCAGAATCAGAAAATATCAGCATGCCAATGCCCACGGCTGAGAGGTCTGGCGAATGTTGGGGAATGGCTATGTCTAACGACGGACGTTAGAAAGCTGCTGCTGCTGCTGCTACTGATGCTGCTGCTGCTGCTGATTGTATAGTTCACGCATCCAAACACTTGACAATTGCTTCCTCGTCCTCTTTACCCTGTCCAGGCGGTCCGGTAATAATAGATTACCTTTCACTAGAATCTGCTGCCTACTTCTAGAGTTGAGACAAGTAACGGGCAATTTTGACACCACCACTTATTAACTTGAGCTGCGGTTCAAGCGGTCCTCATTAAATCGAGTGGCGACAAAGAAATTCGTCTCCAAAACTGAGATGGGATTCTTGGGCCAAACCATTTCATGGATATTACACAATGTTAGATTGACGTCGTCTTGTGATAGTTCTGAGTTATTTGACCAGAATTTTTCTATTTCCTGCATGAATTGAGACCCAGTCTCCAGTCTTCGAAGAGAAATTCCATCCAAGCTCTTGCGTTAATCGTTCATTAACCATTAAGCAGCAATACGCTTTCGTGATTCTGATCCTCATTGTATAGATGAAATATACTCGTTTGAATAGATGACCCTTTGATATATATATATATATATATATATATATATATATATATATATATATATATATATATATATATATGCATATATATATATATATATATATATGCACACACATATATATATGTATAAATATATATACATATCCCCTCACACACACACACACACACACACACGCATATATATATATATATATATACCAAGGGTCTTTTTATGGACGTTGTTAAGACATTTCGACAGTTACGCTTTAAAAGCAAATGTAGTACGCCAGTTTTAAACGTGATGGATCGAAAGTAAAGCACGTCTTCAATATATATATATATATATATATATATATATATATATATATATATATATATATATATATATATAATGAGCATATATGCGAAATTCCTTCCACCTTCCTATTATGACACATCAATTACGTCATAGAAACTCTCAAGACTTTATGTTTGATAACAAATCATAACAGCTTGAGTTGAGATGAGACTTTAAAAATACCCTCAAAGTTAGGATATTGTAAAAAAAAATCCTATCAAAACAGTTCTCAGTTCCTTTGTACCGTTCCGTAGATAAAAAAAAAATGTTGTCATTTATTTTTAGATAAAAAAGGCACCTCCACTCTTTTACAGACGTTTGCAGTGCCTTTTTCGAATTGGAAAAAAAAATATCAACCCCTCTCCACACGAACATCAGTATAATTTGCGATCACATCCCTCCTCATACTCCTAGGCCCCCCCCCAAATTATTATAATGTATTATAATCGTTAACTTCTACACGAGAAAATTGGTGTTGATTCTTTGACACGCTTCACCATTTACTAAAGATCATGAGATCATTTCCAACTTTTATTCGGACAACCAAAGAAGAGATTCGATTGTCCGAACAAAAGTTTGATTGTTAATAGCTTTTCTCAAAGTTATAATCAAGAATGTACACTAAATTGAGGAAAAAATCAACAAAAGTCTTTTCGTGTATGATTGAATATGTAAAATATACCCGTAAAAATGACGGGGTTATTTATGCATGGATCCGCACTAAGAAGCCTAGAGTTATTTTATTTAGTAATTTATTTTTTATAATTCACGTATCCTAATTTTGAGGGTTTTTTTTTTTACAGTTTCAACTCAACTCTGTTTTAATGTGTTATGAGAGATAAAATCTTGAGACTTTCTATGACATAATCAATGACGTAATTGTTATGTCATAATGGAAGGTAAATTAACCAATGAAATACGTTGGCGACAAACAAATAGAGAACAGTTATATGTTCATATGTATGGATATCTATATTCAGTGGCAAGCAAAACTATTCGACCCCTTTTGGATTTTCTTCTTATTTTGTTGCATTACAACCAGTAATCTACATAGACGAAAAAAATACCATGGACCTATACAAATAGTCCAGATTGGCGCAGTGTTTGAAAAATTTGTTTAAAGTATTTTTAAAGAATGAAATTCTAAATAGTGTTGCGTGCATAAGTATTTGATCCCTTTGCCATAAAGCCCCTAAATAAGATAAGATGCAATCAATAACCTTCGCAAGTCATACAATTAGCTAAATAAAGTCCACCTCTGTGCAATCTGAGTGTCATATGATCTGTCACATGATCTCAGTATATATACATCGGCTTTGAAAGGTCCAAGACTTTGCAATACTATTAAGCAATAGACACCACCAAGCAAGTACCATCATGAAGACTAAGGAACTCTCCAAACAGACCAGAAACAAAATCGATGAGAGGCTTCGATCAGGGTTCGGTCATAGCACTAATCCCAAACTTTGAACATCCGATAGAGTACCATTAAATACATTAATTCAAAATGAAAAGACTATGGCTCCACAAGAAACCTGCCTGGAGAGGGCCGCTCATCAAAACTCACCAGACCCAGCAAGGAGGCTATTATTCAGAGAAGCAAACAAAGAGACCAAAAATAAAGATTTTTTATCGTGGATCTACTCAAAGGGATCCAAATCGGTGAAGTGAATTAAAAAAAATTGTTTTGCAAAATCCATTCTCATTATAGGTTGTAATGCAACAAAACAGGAAAAATGCCAAGATGGTCGATACACAGCTCTACCCCCCCCAAAAAAAAAACTCTCACCCTCAACACTGACCCTCCGTACCCTGTGCGATGCTTCGCTTGCATCTCTACCCATTTTTAGCCATCAAAAATAGCCGATTCATGAGGGCCGTTCAAGAATTGCATTTTCCCAAGGATCACCAATGTTTCCCCACTTTTCTCAGAACATGAAAAATAAGTATAGAAACTTATCAATAAAGAAACTTATGAATAAAGTGATTTATCAATAAAGACAGACAACGTTAAACACTCCAATTGGGTCAGCGTAAGGGTTTCATGCACCACTGAAAATTTGTACCCCTGATTGTATTCTAATGACTATTATTTTTCAGGTTGGAGTGTGCCCCCAGGGCGTTGGCACTATAGGCGACTGCCTAGGTTTGTATTGTTGAGATTACAGATTGGATGAAGCTGCCTCTGTTTATTAGAGACCGTCGGCCAAAACTTTCACCCAAACTGTCAGCATAGGTTTCTTCAGTTTTTAAGCTGGTCTGGCTGACTGGCTATGTATGTATGTATGTATGTATGTATCGCAAATACAGGCTACACCAATGAAGTTAGAGGGCTGGGAATTCAAACGTTTACTCCTCATTTTGTCAATGAAAAAACTTTTTACCCCCCTCCTTTATAGGTTTTCAGAGGGGGTTCAGTTTGTAATCCAAACACAAGCTAAATTGGATTCTCAGCTTGTGTCAACGTCTGTTCGTTTCGGAAATTATGACTTTCTTAGTGATCATTGCCCAACAAATGGCGAAAGAAGTAACTTATTCATTGATCACCCCTTTTTCCAATTTTTTTTAATTGATCACCCCTGACACACCACATTGTCAAAAGAAGTTGGTATGTGGCGGACTCTGCTGAGTGATCAACCAGACCTGTTTAAGTATATTGTTTTTTTGTCTGTTTTTTTAAAATTCCATGTTTATCATTTAATGACACATTTTGTAGGTGAGACAAAATACAATTAAGCATAAAAAAACAAACTTGAAAAAGATTGGAGAAATTGTTTTGTTCCAACTTGATCATTCACGCTTTTTCATAGATCAATTACCATCATAAAAAAAGTGTTCACAATATGGACAAGGATCTTGACTTCTTTTGCTTTGGTTAATGAAAAAAACAAAAACAATACAAGGCGACCTAATGAGAGAAGAACCTCCACCTGTTTCCTCCCAAGTATTTTTAGCGTTGTAACTCCTGTGCTGTTTTCTTCGTGGAAAAAAATGATGAAAATAAAAAGTCTTCATTGCATGTTCAAAATTATTTTATCTTCATAGAAACCAACTATGATGTACAACAGAGTATTTGATAAATATAATATATACATTAGTTCGTCCAACCGTGAGCAAACAAGGAGAAAAAGAAGGGGGGTACAAACCAACATACTAAGAAATAGAAGCCAAAGAATTTGAAGACCCCAAGAGAGAATCTAATCACACCATCGATACGTGACATGACCACGTGGTCCCTTATAACAACATTGGATCTCATATATATTTTTGAATTATTTAAATCAGATTTGACTACGCTACGAATGCAAAATGCATAATCAGTTTTGGGAGCAGATCAGGGAATATTTTTCCAATTGAGAGATACTTTTCTATTTTCTTTCTTCCTATTCATGAATACTCTCATATCTGTCCACTTGATATTTCAATGAGTTTCAATAAAGATTTGTGGATAGGTGGGCCCTGAGCTAAAGGGGAAATGATTAAATTTGGGGGCGGATACTGGATTTTTTTTCTTTACAGATTCAATTAGTAAATGGCGTTGGCAGAAGTATGCGATCTCTGGGTCCTCTCGAATCTAGATCCCCACTCCCCTTTCGTCGAGGAAACCATTTAGTTCCTCACGTTCGCTGCACTTTTTTGGTTGCATCTCGTATATCTGGCCGAAGCCTTTTGTTTTAAATTAACTGCCAGAGGTAAAAGAGGAAAAGACCAAGGAAGCCAGGAGAAGTCAAATGCTTCACTCGTCAATCGAAATAATTTCAAGATGTCGAGATTCCGTTCTTTACGCTTTTAAGAGCTGAGAACTCCGTCTATAGAAAGTTAAACGCTGCAGCCCATTAAAATTTTATTGAGTACAAAAGAAATTCTTAATCTTATTAGAAAGAACTCATTGTCTATCTATCTAGCTATCTATGAACACACACGTGCACGTACACGCTTATATATGTCTTATTAAAAAAAAGTAATCTCTTAGTACATATGTGTATATATTTTACAGTAAAATTGTGAGGCTAGAGTTGTAACGGTTAACAATATCTCTCTATCTATCTATCTATCTATCTATCTATCTATCTATCTATATATATATATATATATATATATATATATATATATATATATATATATATATATATATATTCTTGAAAGCTTTCCTGCTTTAAACACTAAACATGAAAAAAATCTTCAATTTTTTTTCTTTTTTTGTGTTACTACAGTCACTTATTTCCCAATATCTGTTTATGTAATTTTTCTTCATTTTTTTTGTTTTGTGTATACTTTGTTATCTATCTATCTATATATATATGTATGTATATATATATATATATATATATATATATATATATATATATATATATATATATATATATGTATATGTATATACATATGTATATATATATGTATATATATATATATATATATATATATATATATATATATATATATATATATATATATATACACAGAATGTACATTGCTACATTCTGGCAAATCATTTGGTTGATCTTTTCAGTTTTTTTCGATTGAATGGATGTTTTTTACGTTTACTTGAAAAAAAATAACGCTCTATTCTCTTGCAGCTACACTAAGTCATGCAATATATTATTCATACATATTAAAGCTATATTTTGGTAGCTAAAATATAAGCACTCTTCATTGTTGAAAAATAATACAAACACACACACACACACACACACACACACACACACACACATATATATATATATATATATATATATATATATATATATATATATATATATATATATATATATATATATATGTATGCCTCTGTCTGGCGATAAAGCTAGAGAAACATCATGGGACTGAAATAAAACGGCACACTCAGCACACTTAACGATAGTAAAATCAACATGGATCCCGGAGAAGACCAAGTTGAAGGATATCGTACAAGTGATCTACCAATAAAAATGGAAATGGGCAGGGCACATAGTAAGACGTCAACAGAGACAACAGATGAATCAAAAGGTTACAGACACAAGATGGAGAGTCGAGATAGAAAAGTTAACGGTAAGACATGTCGGAGATTAGAACAATCACGTTCGTTATGGAATGAGATAAGGAACGGCCCTTGTCCAGCAGTGGACTGATGATTGTGATGGTATATTAGATGAAACTACTTGTTCTTTTACTATATATATGGACAGTTCAACACCTCCAAGAAGCTCAAACGACTTAATTAGTATGATACTTAGTTCTGAACTTCTTCCATCTTTTGTTTTGTTTTTTCTCACGCACATCTGTTTTTTGGTCACTATCAACAAAAAAAATAGAGCAGCTTTCCTTTCTGTTTCATTATAAAGTACACTTCTTAAGAACCGATCGTCTAACATTCACACGAGCTTGTCATCTATACACCGCTCACTCATTGTCCACTTTGATCAAGAATTCAACCTAATCTTTGGTCGATAATGTGCAGTGTTTTCGATTTTGCAGCACGGGAAGTACTTCCTTTATTCACTGGAGCCTCAACTGGGGTTAAATGAGAGAGAATGCTATCAATGAATGCAGGAAAACAAGCAGGAATCGCTTGGCTGTGTTTACTACAGCTTATTAATAGTTGGACAGCTATAGTCCGACCAAAACAATGCGCGGTGCGGAGTCGTAGCAAATCAATGTCGAATCAACGAAGGAACCGGATCACAGGTGGTCGAATTTCGAAGGTCTACGGTATAATCATTTTCTTTTTAATCAGAGATTTCATAGTTGTCGACACACAGGCTTCTTTCTTTACTATGATGATTTTTAGAGGAAGAAAACATGATTATGAAGAAAACCTATCTTGCTAACCCGAGAAAGAGAGCAGTTGTGAGATGAATATTGTTGTTCGTGTTTCTACGTAATTCAAGAAAGTGATTGCTGTAAAAAAACAAAACAAAAAACAACACTCAAATGACATTTGCCTTTAGTGAAATTCAATTAGGAACATGACTATATTACAATTAAATCTCAATTTCCTATATTTTATTCCTTGCGTGACAGCTCATTTCACTTAGCAAAGAAAACTGATTAAGAAAATAAACACATCCATAGATATAGATACGATAATGATTAAGTAGTCCCATATCTTCTGATGTTATCAGAGCGAACCAGAAACACCCCCACCCCGTGGCAACGATACACTCGTGGGGATCTGAATATTTCCTGTTTACCACTAACTGCTTCTCTGCTTTACTGGACTTAGTAAATGACTAGTGAGCTTCCCAATAATCCTAAAAAGAAGAGTATACAACCAATGCATTTTCCCAATAGTCACTTATGGAGCTGAAACATGGAACCTAACCAAGAGACAGACCTATGAACTGAGAAGCATGCAACGTGTGCATGAGAGAATCATGCTCAACCTCACATGGAGAGATCACAAGACTGCCCAATATATTGGAAAGAAAACGGGAGTCCGAGACATCATAGAAACTAGAAGAAAACTTAAATGGCAATGGGCAGGCCATGTTGCAAGAATGAAAGACAACCGATGGACATCATGTCTCACAACATGGATCCTCAGAGATCACATAAGAAACTGAGGCCGATAGAATACAAGATGGGGAGATGAACTTGACGAATTCAGGAAATACTGGCTCCGCGACGCCCGTAATAGAGAAGTGTAGCAGATCCCGGGGAAGCTCTCTGTCCAATGATGGACATTAAAAGACGATATGATGATAGCTGATGATTATATTACAAGTAGAACATTCAATCCTATACTTGGAAGAAAGAAGTCAATCGAAGGAAGTTTGCCATGTGACTGAGACAGTTGCATATTTCCCGCTTGTGCTAGTGGTCGATGATAGAATCAAGATAAAAAGCCAGGAGTTGGGCAGCTGATCTTTGGTCACGTGCCCTACTAAGATAAGCTTAGTAAATAATTATTCTTACAATTAAAGAACAAATAATAAGGAATTAGAGGACACTCACACGCTCATACACGGGACTAGCGCAAAGGTTTCATAAGCCTTCGGGGATTTGCATCCCCACGTATATTCTAAGAAATTTTATTTTCAGTTTGGAATGCGCCCCTTAGACCGTCCTACCTAATGGGTCGGCCATGTACACTCATGCACATTATAATTGTTTAAATGATTATGCTTACTTTTTATAAACCATCTTGATTCCATTGGTTTCTTTTTGCTCAGACCGATAACCCCTCGGCGGTGAGCAAATAGCATTAATCAGAAAATAAAGAATAAGCCTCTGGAGATATTCGACCCCACATTTCATAACCAAGGGGATGATCCATAAAGACTTTGCCAATGGGCTAGTCATGTTGCAAGAATGTCACACATCTGATTGAGATCATAACATACAACGTGGATCCCCTAAGATCATATATCAAACTGGTCAGCAAAATATTGGATGGTGTGACAAACTTGACGTATTCTGAAAGTACTGGCCCTGCAACGCCCATGATAGAGGCAAAACTATACGTCTCTTAAGAGAAAACTACCAATGGAACATGACGGCCCCGATTTCTGTTGCATGCATCAGCTTAGTGATCCTTGCAAGTTTCAAATATGGTTGATACCTGTACTTTATACCCATAAGTTTTATGATCACCCTCAGTTAACTGAAAGGATACCTCCACCATAATCACACAGTTAGCTGCAGATTGCACAGGGAATCGAACCCAAATACCTCTCTATGTGAGACAGCCGTGCTAACCATTACACTATCGAACGCACTCCATTATAAAAAGGTCTGGCGAATCTTGGGGAAGGTTTATTTCCAATGACAAACAATGAAAAAGGCTGCTGTTGATGGTGAGTGCGAGGTAAGGAACTCTTTTTTGGCAACCATCTTCAACTTGTAGAACCAGTGACTCTAATCCATCTTCTTTACAGCGGTGATACAGCGCTAACTTTTTAAGTGCCGGAATTGGGGGAAAAAACACTCACTTTTCCCCAAATCCATCTGTTTACATATGTTACATGAACAAGAAAAAAAATCGAATATTGAAAGTGACAAATGTTAACAGAGGAGGACAGAAACCATTAGGGAGGTTTGGAAATGCATCTCGTCTCATTCATTTATTTTGGCTTAAAAGATATTCGGAGAGATGCTGGGGCGACACGCCTGTGAGCCTGAACAGCACTGCAGCCCTGTTGTTATCCAAATACATTCTAAGCTTTATTTGTATACTTAACAGTGGGAAGGAGATAGAATGCTGTTCTTAATAGCGATACGAACTTACTGTAGTATACGAATCTCATCGGCCATTGACTGTGATCTTCACTCTTATACGGTTCTCTCGTGAAGTCGCACAGCATTAGAGCAATAACAACATCAGCCTTTAGTTTTGAGAGGGGTAATTAACATTAAGACGATGTTCCAACCGATCCATTCTACGGCCTTCTTCAGGTGCGCTATCCGAATGTGATGGAGGTAAACAGAAATTTCTTCCTCTCCGCTGGTAACAGCACCTATAGCGTAGGATTCGGCGGGGTTCGCTTTCCCTTACTTTTTAGGCCTGGGTTTCTAAGCCTTGTCCCTGTTGAATAGCGGTTTACTTTCGGATAGTACACCTGAAGAAGGCTGTTGAATGAATTGGTCGAAACTCCATCTTATCAACACAGTCTTATCAACAAGTGCGAGTTTAATAGTTCAAAAAACTCTTTGAAACAAAACCTGTGTACAAAGTTTTTTGGTTTTCAGCCTTCAATGATCCAAACATCGAAATCTTGTTAACATAGCAGAATATATAAGAACAATAGATTTGTCAACCTTCAAAAACAAGAAGATCCCATTAATCCTAAAAAGAAGGGTATTCAACCGATGCATCCTCCCGATAGTCACTTATGGAGCTGAAACATGGAACCTTACCAAGAGACAGACTCGCAAATTGAGAACCATGCAACGTGCACATGAAAGAATTATGCTCAACCTCACATGTAGAGACCACAAGACATCACGATGTATCCGGGAGAAGACGGGAGTCAGGGGACATCATAGAATCCATTAAAAAACTAAAATGACGATGGACTGGTGATGTGGCAAGAATTGCAGACAACTGATGGACATTGCAACTCACGACATGGATCCCCAGAGATCACATGCGCAACTGACGCCGGCAGAGTATTAGATGGAGAGCCGAGCTATACGAATTCAAAAAGTACTGGCTTCGCGACGCCCACAATCGAGAAGTGTGGCAAATTCTGATGTTAAGAGACTGATGATAAATTTGTCGACGTTGATTCTTGATATTTATCAATTTAGCAGGGTTGTCCATTCTGAATACCCCCCCCTTGCCCGTTGCCCTACTCCCGCCGCGAAAGAAGCAGCTGATACCTATGTTGAAGAAGCTACGAATTTCTTCCAGCATTCTAATTTTCAGGGACATGATTTTAGTGCAGTCATTTAACCTTTTTTTTTTACCAGAGGGGGAGGGGTACATGACCCTGAGAAAGCAAATAGAGTATTTTCGCCCCTCCTCTCGCAGGATCAGGCCTACTCTCCCACAGCGAGGACGGTTGAAAGTTGGAACCATATGAAGTCGGGTATCAAGAGGTTACTCTGAACGGTGACTGCTAATGACAGCTTTACCACCACCAAGTCCGTTATCTGACAACGGACATCCCGATATATATTTTCGGCACCCCGCTCAGAAATATATTTTTACCCCCGCCCTGCAACTAGAAAAGTAGTAGGTGTCGCCCTTAAGGCCTGATATTATTAGCCCCCGAAGCCAACACGTGAGGGAATTCATTAAACAACAGAAACAAACGCTAACACAGCTCGTCAGAGACTTCTAAAAAATCAATAATGGGTGCATTTCAGCATTATAGTTACTTTGTAAATAGAAGCCCCTCCTCGAACCTTTTTTTTTTCTTCAAAGCTAACTGTTTCCCAAGGGTAACGAGGACCTTATTAATTGGAAGCACAAAAACAATCCCTACGGAAAAAAGCAATATTGGTACGATTTACGGCGTTTAAGGTATTTCCGAATCCTAATCTAAATAAATAACGACTTGGAAAAAACAAACAAAATAAATCAATAAACAATTCTGGTTAGTCACTCACTAAAAACTGCCACAAGAGCAATATCTTTTGGATGCAAGCTGCGTTGGTGGTGATCAATTAAAAACAACTGGAAAATAGTTGATCAATGTACAAGCTATTTCTCTTGCCTTTTATTGAACAGTGATCGCTAAAAGCGTGAATTGAAAAGAAACAATCGTGGATGCTGCACAGACTAGGTGACCAATTCAGCATAAATTTACATTGCAAATTGCCCCCCCCCAGTAAATAGTATAATAGGTAAGAGTAACCCCAAAGGAAAACGTAGCCATTATAAAATTACATTGTAAATTGAAGCCCAAGTAAAAAAAACTAACAAAAAAACAAACAAAAAACTAAAGGGATGTCAAAAAACAAAAATAATTTCTTCGGAGAAATAAGGAGCAAATGTTTGAATTTTCAGCCCTCTAACTCCCATAGTGCGGCCTGTACGCTTGATACTGGTGAAATTCACGTTGACAGTTTTTGTGACAGTTTTGGTTTACGGTTACTAACAACTAGAAAAAAAAACTAAAATAAATACAAGTTAGCTGTACAGGATGAAAGCATCGATTTCGTTGAATTAATTCAAATTAAAAGTTAATGGCGTCTTTAAGGGTAGATTAGAGAGAAAGAAAGGCGCAATAAAGATGAATTTCCGGAGAGAAAGAACAATTGTCAGAAAAAGAAAAAGCTACAGAAAAACGGTTAGATAATCCCTGTAATATTAAGCATAATTGGAAACCTCTAAAGACCTCACACGCGCTTTTCTTCACGCACGTCTCTTTATCTTTATTTCAAACGTTTGAAAAAAAAAACTGTATAACTTCACTACTAAAATGTAAACATTGCAAAAAACGTCGCTTCGTACCCTGCAGGTTTTATCCAGCCCCGAAACGAGAAAAATATTATTTAGGTTCATTCAAGTGTCAATCCTGACTGATTGCATTTATAAACTAGATATAAACAGAATTCAGACAGTGAATGCCTCTGCCAACGCCGTATTCAGGGGAAGTAATTGTGCATGTATCTGCTCGAAAAATTAATCACTTCTGCCGTTGCCCATTGACCACAATTACGCACAATGGCATTGAAATTCATTGAGAACTTTTGGTGATATCGTGTGGACCTTCATAAATGTCTGAAAAATAAAAAGCTGGAAAAATATCTCTCAATCAGGAATGAATTTCTGGAACCGTCCGCAAATTCAACAACTACCATTGACTTTCATTGAGTACTTCTGGAGATATCTTATAAAAAAGATCGACATACAAACAGAAAGATGGACAATACTGAATCATCTTCGTTGACAGAGGTAGTTACTGCCATTGATATAACAAATTTGTCAAAAGAGGGGGGTGCAATGGTCCCGATTGTAAAGTTTCACACCCCAGACATTCAATGCTAAAAGCAACGTACAAATAAAAAATTATATATATTCAAAGAAATATAATTTAGTTATTCTCTTCTGTTTTTCCTACCATGAATTATCTCATTTCTTTTTATTTGTGCGCTGTTTTTAAAATCAAGTGGGCTTGGGTGTGAAACATTACAATTGAGACCACTTTCCCTACATTGTATCGAATGTATAAACAAACAATGTATCATGAGTATGAAAAAAATGCCTGGAGAAAGGAAAACCCAGATGCCCAACTAGGGGCTTGAACCCGAACCAATTATGTCCTTAGATAAAATAATCTCTGCCTTATCACATTGTCCAACCTTACACAAAATTCCATTGAGAACTTTTGGAGATATCGTATAGACAGACGCGGCTTGGAAGCCAACCTCTGAGATCAATAAATGGGAAATATGTAACTCAAAGCCGTGGTACCGGCCAGTCACAACTAATTTCTCAATCGCTGCCAATGGTTGACGTAGGGGAAGTAATTGTGTATGGATGCAACCAAAATTTAATCACGCTTTTTGTAGCCTATGGTCCCCCATTAACAAAATTTCATTGAAATTCATTGTGAACTTTTGGATTTAGTGTGTGGACAGTCATGGGTATTAACAGAAAAAACGGAAAATGCATCTCAATAAAAATTGAACCAACTCTTCCCACCCCGTTGCTCACCCTTCATCGAAAACTCATTGAAATTCATAGAGCTCTTTCGGAGATATCGTGCGGACAGACCGTGAGACAGACTGAAAGAAGGACAGGCAGACGGAAAGACGCGACTGAATTCATATACCTCTCCAACTTCTTTGACAGGGGGTAATACCAAGCCCCTGGGGCATGGGAAACGAAAGTTAACAAATAAAACAACCCTATCCATCATTTATTGTTCAAAGCCTGAAGGATTAAGGGGGAAGGGATTGGATAAAGAATATACACCTGTCTTGAAAGCCAATCTGTTCGACTAAGAAAATCGGCGTATGAGATCGCGGCTTTACCTGGGCTCGGAAACCAGCCGCTGGCATCCATGAGTGGGAAATACGTTACTCTAAGTCGTGGGACAGACCTGTCATAACTAATTTCCCTGGAAGGATACACAGGGGCACGGCGTATACCTTCTTCTCAAATTCCAGGTTTTATGTTTGTCCCAAAGCGGTCTCAAGATTGGCTATATCTTTCTTTTAAAATTACCCACAGGGAGTCACTGTGCCCTGTAATCTAGAGCACCTCATACTTGATGGATCCCCCCCAGTGATCCCTGGGCATAAACCCTAGATAGGGTCTTACTGTTATCATCATCAGCATTTTAGCGCCCGTCCTTAGACATGGACCCTCTCCAGGATTTACTAGACCTCTCAAACTTAGGCGTCGCGGAGCCGATGAAACCACTCACTTGAGCAGGACTACTGTTCCGAAAACCCATTTCCATCACTGCTTGTAACCCATAGCCAGGGGAGGGGCCGGCAAACGACCTATGGGCCAAATCCGTCCTGCAGCCTCATTTCACCCGACCCGCCAACCTCATTGAATATTTGACGTTGCATACAGAAATTCTTCGTTTTCCTGATCTATCTTTGGTAAGCGAATAATATAATTCAGTTTTGAAAACTAGAGCAAAAGTCTCATCTTTGAAGTGGCCTCAGACGAATTAATGTTCCATAGCGAAAAGTGTTCTAACATTACGCATGTCTGCTGTTCTATTAATACAGCGTTACTTAAAGGGCTGAATGATTGACGCTAGGGGAAATGAAATCATTTCGGGTGTTATAATGAAAATCCAGGGGTAGCTGAAGGGTGAATAAAACATGAAGGGCCATAAACCTAATTCACTCAAATATCTTTTTATTCTATTCTTAAAAAAGTAATTTTTGTGATAAATATGAATGATGAGAAACATTTTTTTCTAAAAAATCTCATTCCATGTTCCAAGACTTGTTTTTCACTTACTTTAAGTGAACTAAAAATATTCTAATAATTTTCTGTGGAAATTTTCTCGCCTTTCCTTTTTTTCTTTACCTGTTTTTTTTTTTTTGGGGGGGGGGTTTCAGAAAACATTAATGAAATAAAGAAAATAGATTTATGCTTTTTGCTCATGACACAGAATCAAGAGTAAGCCTACGGTGAGAACCGAACTCGTGCCATCAAGCCAGAAGGAGTCCTATATACACCTGAATGTTTCGTAGGCTTTCCAATAACGCTGTTGAATCGTTGCTGTGAAATTACGGTCCGATTCAAAATTGAGATAAAAAGGAACTAAAAGTTAGGTTAAAGGTAAAAACTAATTAAAATTGATAATAATGTTGCAGGGCTTCATCTAAAATTTAAAAAAAAAATCTAAAAATATTGCTGTATTAAAAGACTGTCTCAATTTTAAACATCAACAACGAGAAATATCGGCTGCAAGAAGTTTAAGGTGTAAAACCAGCTTCCGTTCAGCTATAAAGTCCAGTGGCTGAATAAGTTTGCTTCTCGCCGTGAATTCGCTCTTCATTCTCTGATCACGCCGTTTAATCGTTGTCGTAGGGCAACGATCGGATTCTATGTTGTGATGAATGGCGACAGACAGGATGAAGGTGAAAACTAGTCAAAATTAATGATAATGTTACAATACTTTATCCAATAATTTGAATGAATTCAAAAAATAATTATATAAGATTGTACACAGAGGGGAATAAGAAAAAAATAATCAAAAACATAAAGAAATTTCGCTATGAGTGAACGAGATTTCATGATAAAGATTTAAAGGTTAATGACACTGAAATAATTTAACATAACAAACATTGTATCAATATGTACAAAATTTGAAACACAAGTGAACAACTTTTTGTCCCAGCAAAAAGATACGTTGGTGTGTACACTTATAATGGAAAAAAAAATCAATGAAATTTAATGAAAAACCAACATCTGTTTATATAGCTTTGTAGAATCATTGATTGAAACTGTCGACCAAAACGATTGCCCAAACTGTCAATATAAGTCTCTTCAGTTTTCAAGTAGGTCTGGCTGTCTGGCTATGTGTGTATGGATTAAGCATACAGGCTGCACAAATGGAGCAAGAGGGCTGAAGATTTCAACATTCACTACTTATTATGCTTAGAAGAAAACTTTTTGTTTTTTGAAAGTCCAACCCGAAATAGTTTTTCGGTTGGGGTTTCAATTTTCAATGTAACATTTTGCTAATTTGGTCACTTATTTTGTTTCCGCTTGTTGTTTTTTTGTTTTTGAAAATTCACGCTTTTTTTCATTTATCACAGTCCAACAAGAGGCAAGAAAAGTAACTTATTTTTTGTTCATATCCTTTTCTGATTTTTAATTGATCGCCACCAGTATGGTACACTGCCAAAAGACGTTGTTTACGTGACGGTTCCACCTGAGTGACTAACCAGATCTGTTTCATTTTTTTTTTATTTGCTTTGACCGGCAAGACATTAAAACATTCTGGTAGTCCTTGGAAAAACGCAGTTTTTGAACAGCCATTTTTCATCAGCTATTTTGAATGTCTAAAAGTGGCTAGATTTATCAAATTAGGGCAGAAATTGAATATCCCGTATCCAACTAACATTATACGCTCTGAAAACCCATATAATGGCTACAAAAAATATGAATATACAACGTATGAATGAAATATCAACGTGTACACACACACACACACACACATATATAAATATATAAGAGTATACACACACACGTGTGTGTGTGTGTGTGTGGTATAATTATGCAACGTAATTCAATGCATTGATCAGTTAATAACAAAGCAATGAAAATGAAACTTTTGTTCATCATCATCATCATCATCATCATCATCATCATCATCATCATCATCATCATCATCATCACCAGTCTTTTAACGTCCATCGTTGGACATAGACCTTCCCCAGGATTCGCCACAATTCCCTATCATGGGCGTCGCAGAGCCAGTATTTTCTGAATCTATCTAGTTCATCTCTCTATCTTCTGTTCTGTCGGCCTCGGTTTCTTACGTGATCTCTGGAGATCCATGTTGTGAGACGTGATGTCCATCGGTTGTCTTTCATTCTTGCAACAGGGCCTGCCCATTGCCATTTGAGTTTTTTTAATAGTTTCTATGATGTCACGAACACCTGTTTTCTTCCTTGTATACTGTGCTGTCTTAAGACACTGTCTTTTAAATAACGTCGTTGTTAATCGTTCAGCGTACTAATAACCCGCCTTTTTCTTGGATATAACCCCTTTTTGCCGATTCGAAATGACTGTTCAAGAACTGCGTTTTTTTCCCGAGGACTGCCAAACATTTCCAATCCTAGCCCACCTCCCCCAAAAGGGTTACCGACCCTTGCTACGAACCATGAGGCAAGCCTACCACAACTCACTCCTCTATCGCTGCCTACCGTACCATGTCATAATATACTCTAATCCAATTACCCGATTTTCATACACACACGCACACACACACACACACACACACACACACACACACACACACACACACACACACACACACACACACACACACACACGAATGATATGCACGCACTTCCTCCTTAGAAGCACTTAATTTAATTAACCTATCGATATTACTTAGAAAGAATGTACAGCACGCGCGCACACCCATTCGAATGTAAAAGTTCACGGTGACGTTTTGCGATCAATGAACTTCCGTTCGTCTTTCAACCTTCTATCTGAGTCTTTAGCGCGTTTAGTCTTAAGGGGGGAAAAAATTAGATGAATAAAAAATAGATGAAAATACCCCCCCATCCCCCTAAAGCGGATAAAAATGCCAGTTGTTTTTTTTTTATTAATGTTTTCGCAACATCACTTAGATGAAATTAAATTTGATGAAATGAAATATCAAGAACTTTAACTCCGTTCCAGAATAACAGTGTTATTGTAAAAAGAAAAAAAAGAAAATAATAAGCCGAAGCGTATTATCAATCACCATCCACATAAGCGTATGGGAACTCTTTCGTTAAGGAGGGGTGAGTATGAGTCGGGGTGTGGGGGGCAAGCACTTGAGTTGCCCGAAATCCGGTGGGGTGGGGGGGTCATTTGTCCAATCCACACCTCTCCGATCATCCACTCACTAAAAATAGTCGCACAAGAAAACAACGGGTTAAATAATTTATGTACAATATGACATCACGGGGTTAGTTGAAGATTGAGGGACCTACTTGAAAACGTGTCCCTCCAGGCCCTTAATAAGTGGGGTGCTCAATAGTTGTTTAACTTGTGCATTTCTAGTAACATATCTCAAATTCCTGTACCCTCACCCTAAATCTCTAGCTATGCCTCCGAGAATGTTTTTTTTTTAAATATTCAATAAAAATCAGCAAACTTATATGAAAGAAAAAATCAGAAAATGAAAAACAGAAATTAATATACAAAGGGTCAAACTACTCTCCCGAAACTTCTTCCCCTAAATTTCAATTGGCCATATTTTGCATCTTTTCCCTAATCAACCTGGGACCCCACTCTGAGTAAAACCCCCAAACTGAAACTTTTTTCCAACTGATGTAGTTTGTGTTTACTTCTTACGAAATGCTCAGTCTCTGGAAAGGCATGAACCAACTTCTACCATGTATTGTGTGCATGTTTATGTATAGAATGCCCACAGTGGTACATCGACGATCTACTAGATCATCTTGAGATATTAGAAACCGTCAACTAAAGCTATAGACATTGGTTTCTTTCAGTTTTTAAATTGGTCGGTCTGGCTGGCTGGCTGGTTATGTATATATGTATGTATGGCGCGTGCAGGTTGTACCGATGGAGCTAAACAGCTGAAAAATTAAACATCAACTCCTCATTGAGTCTGGGACAAAAAAATTTTCATTATGCCCCCCCCCCCCGATTCTTTTTCAGTGAAGGTTGATTTGCAATTTAAGCTTATGCTAAATTGATCCTTCAGTTTGTGTCCAGCAGCATTGAATCTAGTATTTTTTCAATTCTGATGTTTTTGACGATCACTGCCCAACAAAAGGCATCGATTGCCCCTTTTTCTCAATTTTTTGCCATTGATCACAGCTCAACACGACATGCTGCCAAAATACATTGGTTACGTGACGGTTTCTATTGAGTGACCAATCAATCTTCAATCAAATTATTTTTTACTCAGTAGAGACCAACGATAAGTAACTTGAATATTTATAGAAGATATTGGGGAGTGTGGATCCATACAGTTACGTACACTTAGAATGATGAATAAAAATCTTTAAAAAAAAAAGGTCTACTTGGACTCCAACGAATGAGATGAAAACATGGCACACAAGCGCGTGCCTCCTACACGGCCACAACCAATTCATTCAATAACTCGAAGCAATCCAGAGAGCGCATGCCTCTACCAGAAACGTACGATAACTAAAAACTGGATGGTAACAAAATTAATCACTTCTTCATCCATCAGGCCATGGCCAACTCTTTCACAAAAATTCTATTGGAATCCATTGAATACTTTTCCGTCTAAGCAGACACGAGCGAATATGTAAATATACCGAAAAAGGAAAATATTTCTCGGTCGAAAAAAAACCCCCAAAAAACTCTGGACCTGCATCAAAATGTAAACACTTCTTAGGCACGTTACCCACAAGATTTCATAGGGATTCATTGAGAACTTTCGGAGATATCGTATAGACAGACAGACAGATAGACAGACAGAATGGCACTTGGTAATATACATCCACTCCAGTATCGTTCTCTAACGTAAACAAACGACTAGACCCTAACATGGGAACCGTTCTTTCCATATTTACCGATAATCGAACATTCGCAAGCAAGATTAAGTATCACAAGCCATTACTAGTGAGTTTGATTGTTCACTGCGAGTCTCATGATTGTGGCTTTGTATCGTACTAAACCAAGTTTTTACACAGTTGCGTAGACACTCTCACGCGGACACCGCAGCACACGAATAGGCACAACGTGGACAAACATAAACAAAAGTAAAAAAATCTAAATAATCCTCCTTACAAACATCTTTTTCGTAAAAAAAAAAAAAGCTAGAAGGCTAAAAAAATAAGGACGATAAATGTAACGGCATGCACAATGGGCGTTCGCTTTGGGTTGGGGTGCGGACGGGGCGTATCCCCTCACCTTGGATCAGGTCTTCTCACCAAGGGTAAGATAGTCAATACGGATAACAATGCAGTACTTTTGTTTTATGCAAGCTCAAACCAAGTACACGTATAAAAAAACTATCCTTATTCGCTAGTAACAGAGTTACCACTAAGATATATTACTATTATACCTTTTTTTCCCCCGCCCCCTGGAAATATATCCCCCACCTGCGAAAGTGGCAGCGGATGCCGATGGTAGGTACATAATTGATGTCCTTTCTACTCTCATTCATAATGTTATCATTGCATCACGACGCGTAAAACATTATATATATATATATATATATATGTATATATATATATATATATATATATATATATATATATATATATATATATATATATATATATATATATATATATATATATATATATACATATATATATATATATATAATGTGTACTTTAGAGAGTGAGACAGACTCGGGAGTGAAGTTTTTGGTGGTAAGGTTTATTAATCCTTATATGTCAATAATGTACGTATATATATATATATATATATATATATATATATATATATATATATATATATATATATATATATATATATATATATATATATATATATATATATATATATATATATATATATCGTTATGTAGAAATATTTGATCAATGCACACGTGTTTGGGCCCATTATACAGTGATGTGCGTCTCTAGTTGTAGAAGTTTGTCACTGTTCTCAGCCAAATTTCAAGTTGCCTCCAAATATATAAGATATATAAAAATTACTTCCCCCTCATGAGAAGTGCACCCTGCGTTCAGAATCACTGGTCTGTAATTTCTTCAAGTGTTCATAACCAAAGTACGCACATAAAGTTTTAAATACGCATAACTTGGATAAAATCGGCGAATGTTTTTAAGGCAGCTAAGTGTCCGCGCAGGCCACACAAAAAGATTTACAATTCAACGTCATGTGAGTGCGTGCTCTCATGTTTTGTATACAGTTAATTACAGTTGCTGAGATACAGAAAACGGAATCGGCAGACCGAGTTCGATTTCCAGCCCAGTCCCGAACAGAAGAAGGGGGGGCAGTTTGGATGGAATTTTGAGGGGGTCAACTCCAGAGGCATAACAAGGGGGAGATATGTCCGAGTGCACACAGTATTCTGTAACGTTACTTGTAAGTACATCATAAACATTATATGTACACGTATATACCTACTTGTAAATCATATGTATTTAGCACATTAAGAAAAAATATCTAATGAGCAATTGGAAATGGAGCCTATATAAAAGAAGAGTGTATGATTGAGAATCAGAGTCAAACCACTCTCCCATGATTACCATTCATTCACAGGAGACAGCAATGGCAAAACTGCTACACTCATTGAATGAAATGGGTTTTCGGAACTATATATACAGTGAGGCTGGGTTTAGAGTAACTAGTTGTACATAATGTTTACATTAGTAGACATTGAATATCCTGGAAGTGGGTATACGCTGTCCCCCCTATTTCAATCACTAGTTACCCTGACTGTTAACCGTGGCCGGAGATGGGTCACGTTTTGTCGTCTGATAGGGACTTGCTTGGTTGACCGGATGAGATGGTCACGGATGTCTCACTAACCTGTCCCGTAAGTCGTTGCTCGAACTTAGGGAAAAAGAGACGTAAGTCAAGATTTCGAATGCTGATTTCCAAGGCCTCGATACCTAACTAGTAGATTTGCGCAATACAACCTTCCCAGTCGTGTAGCAGTCAGCATATCTTTTTGCAAAATCTGCAATCAAATATCAAAGTAAACAGGTCTGGTTAGTCACTCAATAGAAACCGCCACAGGACCAATGTCTTTTGGCAGCATGGTGGTGAATACAAAAATTGGGAAAAAGGGGTGATCAATGAATAAGTTACTTCTTTCGACATTTAAAAAAACAAAAACAAATGTGAACAATGCCGGGCACAAACCAAGGGACCCGTTTCACATAAACTTATATTGCAAATTGAAACCTCCTCCAGAAACCCATTTTTTTTAGGTGAGGGTAAAAGTTTTTTGAAGACATAATAATAAGTAAATGCTTGAATTTTCAGCCCTTTAGCTTCATTGGTGTGGTCTGCACGAGTGATACATACATACAGACCCAGCCAGCCAGCCAACCAGCCGGACAGATAATTGAAGAAACCTATGTTTACGGATTTAGTGACAGTTTTGGTTGACGGTTTCTACTATCCTAGGATGATCAAGTAAATCGACGAAGTGCTACTCTGGGCCTTTCATAGCAATGAGGAAAGACCTGGTGTTGTCCATCTCCTCTCCTTCAAGTAACATGCGATAGTTTGTTTGTTTTTTACGTAGCAACTAGAGCAGGGAGTAATCTGTAATATTGGGAGAAGTGGATTCATGCCTTCCCAGAGACTAAGAGCAGACGTAAGCAGTCAACACAAACTATTTCAGTCAGAATTTGAACACAGCTCCATAGACTCCATTTCCTGCAACATGGGCAAATATCACTCCGTGTCTCTTCGTACGTCTTTCCGTCTGTCCACACGATATCTCCGAAAGTTCTCAATGAATTTCAATGAAGGTTCGTGGGAGAACGGTCTAAAGGTGACTAAATTTGATTTACGAAATTGTTTTCGAATAGGAGACACGTATATTCCCATTTACCTCCTCCCAGACTTTCTTTCATTCGTTCATGTCTGTCTGCGCGATACCTCTGAAAGTTCTCCACGAATTTCAACGTCATTTTGTGACAGGGTGAGCCATCGACAAAAAAAAAAAAAGTCGTGATTAAATTTGGTGGCGGATCCAGGAATTTTTCTTTTATTTATTGAGTTAAAGCACGGCGTTGGCAGAGGTATATGCTCCCTGGGCGCTATTTTAGCTCTATACTATAGCGGCGTTTTACTGGAGACGATCATAATGTAAACAATGCACACGAACGTTCTGTAAAAAAATATAGCGCTGGGATGCGTAAACATTACACATTATGCATCATACCCGGAATGCACACGTGATACCCGCAGAAAAATAATACAATATTTAGAAGGAACTGGAGACCGCTTTACCGAGGTTGGTGTCGCTGTTTATATATCTCCAACTGAACAACCTTGCACAGTACACGCGCGCGCGCGTGCCTACGTTCACGTGTGCGTACATATGTATACATTAGTCGTATACGTATGGACGCCCGGTTTGAGGCGCAAACGGGACATTGCCCTCTTAATCAGACCTTCTCACCAAGAGCTAAGGGGTTTGGAAGTCTTGACCTTATAGTTAGTAAAGGATAATGGTGCAGTACGGTTATTTTATGTAACCCTTGCATTAATGTTCTCATATAAAAAGACTTATTATACGGAGTGTTCGAGGATGTTGGACTTCACAATCGGGATCATCTTCCCTACATTATGCTAAGACGGATAACAGAATATAATTCTGAAGAAGGAGAAGAAATAATCGAAAAGCTGGATAAGTATCAGGACCTCGCCTGAGAATAGAAGAAATTGTGGACCGATTGCTATTGAAGCACTAAAAACGATCCCAAAAAGCTAATTGAGGAGATTTGCTGTCGCTTGATCTCCAGTGTTGCTATTGAAGCACAAGGAACGATTCCAAAGCTAATCGAGGAGACTTGCTGTCGCTTGATCTCTAGTGTAAATCATCAGTGTGAAAACTCAGTGAAGGCAGAAATGGTTTCCAGGTGAAGAGATGTAGAGAAATCACTCATGATGACTTGCTGTCACTTGATCTCCAGTGTTGCTATTGAAGCACCAGGAACGATCCCAAAAAGCTAATTGAGGAGACTTGCTGGCGCTTGATCTCCAGTGTAAATCACCAGTGTGAAAACTCAGTGAAGGCAGAAATGATCTCCAGGTGGAGAGATGTAAAGAAATAACTCATCAACTTAAATGAAATGCCACTTGTATAATATGTCTGTAATTCTTATCTGTAACATTTGTCGAGTGAGATGTTGAGGCTATTAAATGTTAATTATAGAGTAGTATCCCTTATTTATTTCGCAATTGCGTGAAAAAAAATCTGGATTTGTTCTGGTTGAACATAAACGAGAAAATTCAGAGCATCATAATGTTTTTTTTAAAGTATTTTTTTTTAAGTACAAATATAAATGCAGAACTAGACAGCACTCAGAGAGCGCATACCTCAGTCAACGCCGTATGCCATTCAAAACTGAATGAAAATCAGTTCATATATATAGCTACGATGCTGGGGTGGTAATCGTGTTTCGATTTTCCGTATCGTGGTCTATAGTTTACCTCTTCTTAACATATGAAGCAATATATCTCAATCGAAAAAGAGAAATCATGGATTCCCTCTCATCAACCATTCCACAAAATGTCATTGTGATTTTTTGAGAACTTACGGAGATATTGTGTGGACAAACAGACATACATGAGTGAATACGTGTACCTCTTCTCCCAACTTAGTAGGAAAAGGTATGAGCTTTCCTCAATGCTTACCTCGACCAGGGCAGTAGTTATCAAACTGGTACTAAGTCCTTCTGTGGTTGGGTTTTTTTTGTGTTAGTATGGCTTAGGCTCTAACTATTTCTGACCTATCAACTTGGTAAGTTTAGATTTTTGACACATAAAAATTTGTATGTAAATTCGAAATGAAATTTGTTGGGGAGCTCGTTTTTCCTGTTATTTTTTTAAAAGGTGTTTCAATATTATAGTCATTTTTTGACGAGATGAGGAAAAAAAACTGGTTGAATTATTAAGAGAGGATAGTTTTCATGTTATTTTCAGGAACAACATGATTCAATGAAGTAGTTGCCGATATGATTGGTGAGAAAAAGACTGGACTGAAAGTTAGGCCATAGACACGCTAGTTCTTTTCTTGAGTGAAGATCTAGGAAAACCAGTGTTGCCAAATTTATTTTCAAGTTTACATCTATAATTAAACCTTGAGAAAACATCTCATAATACCCAGAACATCTAGATATATATCTACGATCTGGGAAATATATTACATATTATTACTAAACTGAATGTTTCTTCAATCTTCAACATTAATTTTACTAAAATATTACCAAATAAAAATATAACATTTTATTACTATGAACCAATGGTCTACAAACTTCAACAATTCGGGGAACCCTTTTCAAGAATCACATTTTCTAGGGAACCCCTCCAAAAACAACTTTTATATGTTTGTATGTATTTATGTAACTATTGGATGTTGGCCTTGTTTATGGAATTATCCGAGTACAAAAGCCGTGAGGGAATGAATATATCGCGTGAAACTCCTGGAAAGGTCGCGTGGAACCTTGGGGCTCTGCGGAACACAGTTTGAATACTACTGCTATAAATCAAACGGAAATATTACTTAATTTAATAAAGATCAAATGAATAGCGAATTGTGACATCTAGACGCACCACAAAATATCTATATTTAGATTAAAAACAAACAAACAAACATTGAAATTGGCAACACTGAGCAAGGGACGTAACTCACATTTCGGTATGTCAGTCGGTGACGGCGATTGCCGCTATAGATTTTTAGCGCGTCTAAAAAGACGAGGAAAAACAACCGAACGGTGCGTGCGTGCCCTATCTGTGTTGAGAGACGTATCTCTCTCTCCGTCTCTCTCTCTCTCTCTCCGCGTCTCTCTCTGTCTCTCTTTCTCTCATCAATGGATGAAGTAAGTACGTTGCGTGAATGAATGAATGAAATAGCTGAAGTAGACGAGGAGACTATGGATAGAAGAGACGAGAAGCGATCGGTCGATTCAGGGAAGAGTGATACGAATTACATGTAAGCCAAAGGAATAAGGGTACAATGTAGGGAAGGTGGCCCCCATTGGAATTCAGCTAACGTGACGTCAAGCAGACGCGTTGCGATCTATCGAAAATTCATGAAGCTAGGCAAAACAATTTAACAATTTAATTTATTCAATGCAATAACAATGTAATTTAAATTAATGTATTTACTTCTGCTTTCCTTTCTTTCGTGAATTGTCTTATTCTTTTCATTTCTTCGCCGTCTCTAACACTGAGTGTGTGAGTGCGTGAAACTTCATAACCGTGACTGCTTTCCCTAAATTGCATACATAAAGAAATGAAGACAATAGATCTCATTTTTCATATACTTACGATATTCTTCCTGGAACGTTTCTTCCTTGGAGTTTTCCTTTGAGTAAGTAGATAAATTCCAATTTCAATATTCATCCCATTGTGAATTCTGCAGGCTGGGTCTTAAATCCACGTTCGTTAAGTTAACTCTTTAACGCTCTCTCTCGCTTATTCGTAAATACTTTGAGATTCTCTTTTTTATCTCTCTCTCTCTCTCTCTTTTTTTTTTTTTTTCTTAGTCTGATGTGATTCCTGTCATAAGGTTTTTTAAAATCTGCTGTTTTTTTCTCTTTGCTCTTTCTTTGGTTCTCCCATCCTTTCCTTCTTTCTTTTCCTCTTCCTGGTGTTTCGAATGACTTTCTCAGTGATCGCTTGCTTGTCACTTCACGACGGTGTGTCACCACCCCCCGTTCTCCTCTCTCTCTTGTCAGTCATTCGTCAAGCTCTTTTCCTTAATTTCAATTTGTCATATTTCGCATCTCTTCCCTAATCAAACTGGGAACAATCTCCCATAACAAAACTGAAACTTTTTTTTTCTTCAAAGGGTTATTCCCTCCCGCTACTATTATTTCCCTCCTATTATTATATTTTTTTTTTCCTTAATAAACTTTTCACTTTCTCTGATTCATTTCCTCTCTCTTTCTCTCAAACTCCCGGGGGTTTTTGTTTTGTTTTGTTATGTTTTGTTTTTTTTGCCCGATTCGTTTTTTTTTCTCGCACTCAGGGGTGGAAATGGGGAAGAGCGCGAGTGAAAGGCGTATACCTACTTCTCAATTTCCAGGGCTTTTATGCGTTAATTTTGTTTACCAATGGAGACATTACCGTGTATTCCTAGTTCCCGAAACCGGTTTTTCATCACTGCTCGCACTTTTTCTACGTGCTCAACGTTGAAATTTGCTTCGGAATGAAAGAAAACGTGAAAAAGAACCCGTCAGTGTTACGGTTGTTACACGACACACAGCCATAGCAAATTAAATACGATTCTCTCTCTCTCTCTCTCTCTCTCTCTCTCTCTCTCTCTCTCTCTCTCTCTCTCTCTCTCTCTCTCTCTGTTATAGTGAAAGGGTCGCGAGTCTGAAATGGGCGTGCGTGGGAAAGGACGGGTAGGGGGAGGAGCGAGAGGAGGGAGAGGGGAGATCGCAGGGGGGAGGAAGGAGGAGAGGGTGAAGGAAAAAGTTGCCGGCAGGGGGGAGGGGAGGTAGAAGGACAAGAAGAAACGAGGTAGAAGAAGAAGAAGAAGAAGAAGAAGAAGAAGAAGAAGAAGAAGAAGAAAGTATGGTAGAACGCGGAAGAAGGACAAGTAGATAGAGCAAGAAGAGGCCCTGCCGTAGAGCGGAGAGGGCGGAGGAGGTGGGGAGTACGGAATAGTAGCAGAACAACGAGAGGGAGGAGGAGGAGAGGGAGGAGGAGGGGGGAAAAGATAGGTAGGTACTTTTCTTCTCGTTCTTCTTCTTTCGAAAGCGCAGAAAGAGGAAAACAGGGGAGAAATTAAAGAATAGAGGATTGTAAATTAAACGAAAGTGGTTTAATATGATAAATTTTGGATCTGAAGAAATTAGCCAAGAAATCGACGGGGGAGGGGCGGAGTGGATAAAGAGCAGGAAATAGTAAAAAAGAAAAAAAACGAAGCGAATAGGGGTAAAGAATAAATTTTTAAAAAATAAAAAAAAATACCCTAATACATTGAATTGTGTTCATTTGATTGGTGCGAGTTTTTGTGTTGTACGGTGGAGGAATTACCGTTTAAATTAATGTAGCTAAGTAAGTATAAGCCGGAAACAAAAATATTAGATTACTGTAACACCTTGAACAATGCAGTTTTGATTAGTGCGGGTTTAGACGTAGTAAGGTTAAGGTATTGCTGTACTATCTACCGTAACAAACTATAAGCTGGAAAAAAACACACTTGATTATAGTAAGACCTCAAACAGTACAGTTTTGAACTGTTCAGGCAAATCCGGAAACAAATTAACCCTACTATTCAAAGGATACCTTTACAAATTCGAGTATTAAAAAAAAAGGTAAGAAAATGTGAACTTAGTTTACTGAGTACTTGTGTGGGGAAACGAGTACAAATAGGGGGGGGGTCAATATTTAAAAACACAGTGGGCCCCCTAATGGAGGTAGGGGACACAGGCTTTATAAATAGTAATTCATCTACAGCATTTCTACAGACAAATCTTACTATATGTCGGAGGAAGTCCGACAAGGAGCTGATCCCCAACCCCCCAAAATTTCCAGCTTCGCCTCTGGACATCGGTGGAATTTCAGCCTCTGTGAGGTGGAATTGTCTCAAAATAAAGTAGAGAAGAGAAGAGAAAAGTCTGACGAAGGAATTAATCTTTTCGAAACATGCCGTTGGGGGGGGGGGGATAAAAAAAAGAAATTAAAAAGGGGTGATCAATGAATAAGTCACTTTCTGTTCATTGGTTACTAAAAAGGTCCAACATTTATGTGATATTTGTCAGTAGAAATGCAGTAGAGCTACTATTCATTTAAGGGCCCTCTAATGGGGAGGGGGTCAAATGTTCACACTGCCCCCCTCAGCTACGCCACTAAGAGAGAGAAATCAGAAAAAAAATCAATTAAAGAAAACTTATTCAAAGAGAGAGGGAAAGAAAGAAAAGACCAGCAACTATTGTATTGTATTTATGATAAATAATCATAAAAACTTGCTACCCCAGTCAATGATTGAACAACCATAGCGTCAAATTTCGAAATCATGTAAAAAAAAAACAAACAATCAATCAAAGAACAAATATGGTCAGAATAAATTCTATTTATGACATCAATGGAGTTTTCCAATAGAAAACATCTGAAATAGAGTTTTTCAAAAACATCTAGAAATATCTAGATTCTGGAGAATCTAAATATTAATTATAAACCTATCGAAATAAGATTCTAAAAGCTTTTTTTTTCTGAAAAAAAAAGAAGATTTTTAGACTCTAGGGGTGTACTGATGCCAATTTTCAAGCCTGTCAGTATGCATGTACCGCAGCCTGGCAAGGAGCGCTGGAACCCACAAACTTACAAATGAACTAACACACGCACGTATACAATATAAAAAGGATAGCAGTCTTCGCCATCTCTGAGAGTAACAATTTTTCGATGTATATTTTTTCCCCGTACCAACCAGATGATACCTGATGAAGGCCGTAGAATACAACGGCCGAAACGTTGTATGAAAAACAACCAAGATGAGGATAGTCCGAATAATAATAGAAATAAAAATAGTATATTTTTCTGTATAAATGTATTCATTTATTAGAATGCAATAAGCCTGTGCATGTCAGAATAAATTTTCATTAACATCGAAAACTTGTAAATTTAGCCCAGGCAGTAAGATACCAATTTGGATAAACATGTTAGTCATGAGTACAAGTCACAGTTGGGGAATGTATGTTTTTTTACAAATCGGTTAATATCCTTACTTTTGACGAGGATTGTTCTTGTTCTTGTAGTGTTTGCTACGGAAAGCAAAGTCAATTCCAGATTTAGTATTGGAGTTTGAAAATATTCTTTTCCTCAAAAAGTAAAAGACGATACCATACTTCCCAAAATGAATGTCAGAAAGTGTCAACATAGGTTTCTTTGGTTTTTAAATGAATCTGCTTTGTAATCTATGAGTCACGTATACAGGCCGCACCAACGGAGCGAAGAAGCTAAAAATTTTAACCATTCTCCTTATTAAGTTCAAGAAAAACGTTTTTTGGTTTTAGGGTTCAATTTGCAATGTAAGTTTAGGCTAAATTGATACCCTAGTTTGTGTCCGCTCATTTTTCTTCTTTTTAAATTCGGACTTTTTTCTTTAGTGATCATCACCCAATAAAAAACGCAAGGAGAAACTTATTCATTGATCACCCCTTTTTCCATATTTTTAATTGCTCATCCCCAATGCGACATGCTGCTAAATTGTACGCCGTGGCTTCCGAGACGCTGCAGTTAGCTCCTTGTATTCTGAAAATCTACTTGCAATTGACGAAATCTGTCCGTATCTGCGTACTGTGATTACTCAACAACCGGTCACTGTACGAAGTTGACATTCACCAGGAATTATTAGTCATCACATAAGGTAGTGTAACGTCCAGTTTGAAGTTGTTTCCCGTTTTTTTTTCGGGGTTATCGAGAAAGATATGAAAAACAGATAAAATTTGGAGATTATAGATTTTTCTTCGTAGTTCCTATAAATTATCTGCCTCGACTTTTGCTCTTTTGAATGATCTAAACTCAGATAAAAAAATATCTTAATTGGCAACCCTGAAAAGCAGTAAACGAAATACTTCGAAGCCGTAGTTCGGTACACAGTACGGAAAATCAACTTGCATGACAATTATGGCAGGGTTCTCCACACACCATAAAACTTGGCCCCTTCCACACACGCACCTTTGGAATTGGCTCAGCCCTAGTTTCAATAATTCCTGGAAATCGTAGTTCGATGCGCTGATTCACGGCTACGATAATAGGAAGCCATAATCTTCTATTATGGAAATAACCAAGTTTTAGCTATCAGCAAAACATGTATCTCTTCTGCTGTGTGCAAAAACCTCGGATCCTAATTCCATTTTCGACGACTTATCTGTGTTTTTGGTTGTTGTTGTATTTTTCAAAAAGTGTAAACATCAAATGTCCGCAGCAATTCATCGTAGAATAGGGAAGGTGGCTGTAGAAAGTTTGATTCCGAGATTTGAGAAACTGAGTGGTGAACATCAAACTCACCTGTCCAGCTATAATTGTAGAAATCTCTGTGAATGTGAGTGTGTGTGGGGGGATATGCAACGAAATAAAAGGAAGATTGTCATTGAACGATATTGATATTCATCATATATATGAGTCAATACGTCAGGTTTTGCAGTGTCGAGTTTGAAGCTGTTTAGATCAGCGAGAAATCTAATAAAATAAACATGTCTCCATAACCCTATAGTGGGCATTGAACAAGGACGCCAGGATTCTCTGCCTCTCTTTATGGCTCTGCTGTAACAAGTCTCTAAAAATGCTAGCTTCATGTCAGCAATTAAGCGACGAATAAATAAAAAAAAGATCCTTTATCTAAAATTAAAGATACAAATTCAGATATAAAATATCTAAATTGGCAATAGATTTAAATTTAGATATGAGATATCTAAATTGGTGATAGATCTTAATTCAGATATAAAAAATCTCTAAATTGGCAATATTTTTGAATTTAGGTATAAAACATCAAAGTTAGCAAAACTGAAGAGAAGTAACTGAAATACCTCGAAGCCGACAGAAATTTATTGTACATGATTATAATGGCAGGCTGCTCCATGCACCATAAACTATGGTCCCTTCGATACAAGCACCTTTGGAATGGACACAGCCCTATTGGTTATTCAAAGAGGGGGCGGATGTATAATCTTTTTTTAAGAATTTAAATTCCATCATTCACAATCATTTTTTTTTACCTAACTTTCCTAAAAATATGAACGCAAATGCAATCATCAAGCATATCTTCAAGCGTCGTAGAAAAAAAATAATTATACACCAAGGGTGCCGTGATTCGAAAATGTCTATGGAGCTGAAGTGCATTTTTGCGTTTTTTGGGGTACTTCAAAATGTGCTATTGGCATAGTAGATAATAGAATTGGCGACCCGAGTTCAAACTACGGTCGGTGCTGTTGATGTTTATTTCGCACTAATGCCCTTGGGGGATGCATGAATGCAATCTCTTCTCCCACCAGTGTACATTGGGCTCTCTAGACTCGGAAGGCAACCAGACTAGCGGAACGACGACTCAAATTGAAAACCAGAGAGTTGGGCACCCTTCAGGCGGTTTAACGTCCAATTTGACGCCCTGCCTGCAGCTCCTGCAGCCAAGCAGATAACCAAACGTCTCGCTCTCAACTTCCCTCTGGAATACATCAGTGAGGCCGAGAGAGGTATTCCGACGACAGGGAATCCCAGGATAATCATACGCTTTCCCGGGAACGTGCACTGGAGGAGACGTTCCATTGTCAGTAGAGACAGAACGGAGACCTCTCATTCATTCATTCATTCATTTATGTCTCATGCTTTTGGACCGGTCATTTGCCGCAAATACATAAATAAAGATTTGTTCATGGGGATACGAATGAATACTTCCATTCTTTCTGCCCCCCTTCCCTCCTTCTTTCTAGCGCGTGTGGTTTGCAGGATTGCCAGATGTCCTTTGTCGTATAAGACCAAATTTGTCTGGTCTTGGAACGAAATTGAATAGCCTCGATGCCAAAATATCTAAATAACTTTTAAATCCATCATCAGAGTAAGTTTGCAGGAAGAATGGATTAAAATACGTTCTTTTTTTACCGACTTCGCTTTTTAACGATTCGACCTATTCTATTCATCTTCGATGTAGTCAGGACATTTCTGCCAACTCATTTATGTAGACATGGCTTTCTTTCCGAACGGATATAACAATTTACTCCCGAAGAGAGTCGTAGAAATGAATCAGCCAAAACGTCATGACCACATTGAAGATGGAAAGAAATGGTCGAATGGACTGAAACAATGTAGGCATATTAATAACTCTTCTCAAAGTTGAAGACAATTCAATTTTTGTGTCTATCGTTCATGAATATTCAAATCGTATCGTATCGTGTGTAAAGGATTCTTATCTTATGTAATTTCCCCCTCGGTATCGAATCTTGATTTTTGGAACCAAATAGCTTTGTTCAGTACAGAACTTGCTCAAAAAATACCAACCGTATTTGATGGTTTGATAGTAACCACTGTGTTGAATCCTGGGGGATAACATCATAAAAGATATGGTTGCTAACAAATTGGAATTGTTGTAAACAAAAAAAGGTTACGACAAAAACACCTGACACTTCTTGAAATGTTTTTTTTTTACCTCGTTATTGGTCATCTTCATTCGTGGCCTGTTTCATGACCTAATGTTATGATGATGAGTACGTTAAGGGGTGCCGGAATTACGGTGTCTTTGCACCGGTCTAGCGGGGGCAGCATTGTCTTCTTCATGAAAAAAAGAAAGTGTAAGACATACTGAATTAAATATTAATTTCTATTACCACCTGAATCAAAATTTTCTACAAAAACATTTTTACGATAAAATGATTTAAATGACAGATGTCTTGCTTATTATGCTTAAGTATCTTCAAGTTCTCCAGCATCAGAAGTTTTTGCATTCGTTGCTTTAAATAGAAATACAAGTTTTGATAAGTGAATAAGAGATTTTAGTGGTTGTCTCAGTGCCGACAAGTATGGCTTGTTATTTATAGTAACAAGAGTTCTCTATATTTCATAGGTAGAAAATTAAAAAAAAAAAAACTTACTTTCTGTCTTGAATCTGTAGAGTAGCAAAAATCTGTTCTCGTCATATCCACCACCTTCCACGTTATGATACAAACAAGATGTCCTCATTTTCGTCTTTTGATCTTCAACTAGAAACTGACTGGGCGAAGGGTGGTGAGCCATAAAATACTACAAAAGCCCCTAGTATGAACCACATCGAAAAATCACATGCTCCACTGTAGAAAACCTAGTGTTGTCAAATCAACCATATTCCGGCTAGATCTGACTGATTTTAATTCTGATTTATCAGATAAAAAACTACAATAGCCGAAAATCTGGCCAATTTTTTAAAATACTTAGTAATTAAAATTAATGAAGGTAAACGCTTTATTCTCATTACGAATTTGTTCTAAAGTCTCAGTTATTTTATTTGATAAAAAATCTTTAAATGAGTAAATAGAACATTTCAGCAATAAAGTTAGGTTGAAATGGAAACTTAAGCCGATGCCAACCATTTTTTTTAGCCATCACAATAAAAAACATATGTCGTAAAACGCCCTTTCCGAAGAAGCTACCCCTTCAAATTGTTTCTGGCGCCCCTGCAGTGCACAACTTCAAGTTTAGTAATTGAGCAGAGTGTCTTGCAGTAGAAACGTTCGTCAAAACAGTGATTAACGGAGTGTCCTGAACGTTCACTGGTGTAACTCTTACAGAATTTGTTTTCATGAAATTTTCTGTTGCATAATACGCGGCAGTACTGATCAACGATCCAAGTATTCTTAGGTGCTTGATTGCTGAGGGGTCATAATGAGTAGGGGGTTGGAAAACCTGTCGCAATTCAATATGTGGGTAGGGCGGAATAAGCTGGGGGTAGGGATCTGGAGTTACCAACATTGAAGTCTTTAGAGAAATTAACATTGTAGGGCAGGGATAGGCATACGGGAAATAAAAACATACAGTACAAACATGAATAAGGGTTTTTTTTGTTGATACAAGAAATATTAAACTGGAAAGTCTTTTGGTGGTTCTAATTGCTGAAATTAGAGGAAACATTTAACCTAGAATTAACCAAGTTCTCCACCATGCATAATTTATAAAAGTTGTCCTTGGATGGGAAAATTTTGACAAATTTGCAGTGCCCCCCCCCGTTCAAGTATTAAGAAGGAGAGAGTAAAGATGGACTCTCAAAAATTGATCAGCGCAGGGGTTCCTAATTAGACCGGTTGCCGTAAGCTGTGTGGGATCATGTAGAGAGACTACCGTGGATATCCCGATGGTTCTCTTAAGGAGGAGACTGATCTCTACACTACTCATAAAATCAAAGTCAACAGCCCCCCCCATCCTCAACACCCTGGCTGGCTTAGTTGCGAGCAACAAGAAATTAGTGAATCGTCACCTAATTACGTTTATTATTTACGGCAGAAAATTCGATAGTATTACAGATACAAACACAGACTTCGGTAAATCTTTCGAGAAGTCAAAAACTTTAAAAGATTTTAAATATCTTTGTGAATATTTCATTTTTCATTTCCTTTGCAATAAGATCGATTATTTTAACAGCTGTTTTTCTGAGAATGGAGTCCTTCTCCCAAATCTGACCTATTTCTTTTATCTGTACTTCATTTTCATCTTAAACGTCATAAACTAATCTGATTGTATTAAACACTTAACGTGTGCAACTTGTACATGCTCGATTCATTGGGAATCGTGTTATCAGTTTAAATCAGGAAATCAATTTCTTCCCTTCCACCATATAACTTTCTTTACGTAATTTACTCTTCCAGCTTAGTTTTCATTACCTAAATCCCGTCTTCAAGTTTTTGTTCTGTTTTTAAGCCGGTTTGATCCACGCCGACTGACAATCGTGGCCTAGTAGGCACTGACTCTAGTTTCGCAGCCCCTTTGGCATTTACTTTAATTAATCGGATAACACCTTTAATTCGGCAACTCCCTTTAATTTTGCAATGCCTTTAGAGGACAAAGAAGAACAAGAATTGACTTTTAGGGTTATAGTGAGCTGCTACCGGGATTCGCTGATTTGGTACCAGCCACTGATTTTATCTACAGTTCTTCACACTCCAGTGATCTTGAAGAGCACCAGATGCAGTATCTTCATCATCTTTATTTTTTTACAGTCTTAGAAGTTATATGATGAAGATGGATGTTCAGTTGAATCTTGCTTATTTCTCGTTGAAGTTGCAAAAGCTATTCTTTCAGCCGGATCTTGCCTCGTGTCGGTTCTAGAATTTTTTTTTCTTCAAGAAAATCTGTTCTATTACAGGATGCATCATTGGAGAGACCCAATCTGGGAATAAAAACCCATCAGTAGAAAAAAAAAACAAAAACAAAAAACAAAGAGAAACTTTGTTCAAAACCTGCGCCGGTGTGTAATCTGAATAAGTTCTCTTATGACATCACATCAGTCTATAACGATACCATGAAAAATAAGTCAGAAATATAAATATTGAAAATATATCTCGTCTCCCTCATCTCTCTATGGATGCTTTCAACATTCTTCAATTTGTTCTGAAAGAAATGAATTTAACATTTATTGACATTCGTCCCACGTGAAAAGAGAAGAAAAAAACAAACAGTTAGTGTTAAACTGCCCCAATGTCACATGTGCAATATGTCACATGTGTCCAAGACAGCAAATTATAAAACAAACATTCATTTCATGGTTAATTAACTGAAGCATAATTTTCCCATTTTTTTTTTTAAATCCAAAGAATGCAAAATATTTTTTAAAAATACAATGATGCAGTTACCATTTTCCATGGATTTTATGTAGATAGCAAATAAAGCAGAAGGTTGTCCCCGCCACACCCTTGGAAACATGGCTGCAGAGATATTTGAAATGCCGTAAAAACACTAGTCAGGCTATATTTGGAATTCAACTCCTGCATTTGGTCAGCCTGACACGAATTCAACAAAGACTCTATAGAAAAGATCACAAAGAAGAGCCCCAAAGATGATCCTCGCCTGCCATACTCGGAAAGAGCTTGATCTGGAGAGACTATCTTACAGAAGAGTCCCTGCTGATCTACAGGAAATATACAGGATGACCTCGGGTCTACACTCCATCGACCAATGCTGTGAGTGCAACATCTGTCCTGATGATATCACGCTATAGCCATCACAAAGCAGTGAAATCAGAGGCCACAACAAGAAACTACAAATCAAAACAGCCGCCGGGGTTAGAGAGCACATCTTCTCAGATTGATCCACTCCTATTTGAAAAAAGTTATCAGAAGCCACAGTCTCTTCTCGAAATATTTACATATTCAAATCAAATATCTCGAACACCGAATGCTCGAGTATGAATTTTCGAACTGAGTAATAATCCACATTAGGACTCCATAGGTTGACCTTACTAACCTAATATTGTCCCGGTTGTGATTCAAATTGTTGAGAATCATGCTCAACCTCACATGGAGAGATCACAAGACAGCACAGTATACAAGGAAGAAAACGGGAGTCAGACACATCATAGGATCTATTAGAAAATTTAAATGGCAATGGGCAGGCCATGTTGCAAGAATGACAGACAACCGATGGACATCACGACTCACAACATGGATCCCCAGAGATCACATGCGAAACCGAGGCCGACAAAAATACAAGATGGGGAGATGAACTGGACAAATTTAGAAAATACTGACTCCACGACGCCCATGATAGAGAATTGTGGCGAATCCTGGGGAAGGTCTATGTCCAAAGACAGACGTCAAAAGACTGATGATGATGATGACGATGATGATGAGGAGGAGGAGGGGGAAGAGGAAGTTGTATCTTTAAAATATTGATGCTGCTTTTAGTGCTTTAGGGTACGATGCACTTTTTAAAGAGTTGTATCAAGTAAAGGTCATAGAGTGCATCAATAATACTATTCAACAGAATCATCATCATCATCATTATCTTCGCCAGACCTCTCTATTGTGGGCGTCACAGAGCCAGTACTTTCTGAACTTGTCTAGCTCGTCATGCCATCTTATATTTTGTCGGCCCTGTTTTTGCATGTGATCTCTAGGGAACCACGTTGTGAGTGATGATGTCTAGCGATTATTTTCCATAGATAAGATTTAATAGTTTGAAAATTGCTTAAGGGAGTAGCTGACCGCAAGTACTACTTATGTATCGTATTCCCCCTTGTATAATTCGCTGCCATAGATACTCTGCACCTCGACTGAGCTTTAATTTTGAATGGAAAATGCATTATCCTCCATAAAATATGTACAGAAATCGTTTCCGTAGATGAAACGCACCTGAACTTTTTAAAATCTAAATCATGGGAACCATTCATATATGCATAATGAAATACGACAATTCCAATTTTGTAGAACAAAATAATGTTAATAGAATCAAATAAGTGAATATACGTCAAATACAAGTAGATGCAATGTATAGTCACGGGTGCTCGCTGCATCTTTTACAGGGGCATATATTTTGAGGGAAGGGTAAAAAGGAATATTCTATTTTCGGAATTTATGTTAGTGGCAACCCTATTACACGATATAGACCTTCCATCCCAGAAGAAGATGCTACACTCGTAGCCATTAGTAGTGCAAGCAAGTACGACCCCACTGTATGATGGTGCACTTGACTGCCGACGAAGACGCAAGACCTGTCCCCTGGATGATACCATTAGGCAAATACTAGAGTATATAATACAGTCTTTTTATGAGGTTTAGGTCACATAAAACAGTTGTACCAAAACAAAGTTCTTGTGCAACAATCATGTCAAACATGAACACACAACGATCAAAATTGAAAATGCAGAACCATTACATCTACGTAGAAAAGGAATCTCCATGAAATCCTCAAAAGAAGAAGAAATCAAGCGAAGAATCCCTCTAGGATGGCACGTCTTCGGCAGAGCAAGCTCAACCGTCAAAAACAAGAAAATTCTATTAGTCATTAAAAGAAGAGTAACCAACCAATGCTTCCTCTCATCTCAGTAGTCACTTATGGAGCTGAAACATGGAACCAAACTAAGGGTCTGATCCTCAAACTGAGAACTATGCTACGTGTTAGTGAAAGAATCATGCACTACCTCACATGGAGAGATCACAAGACAGCACAATATATCAAGAAGAAAATGGGGGCCCGAGACATCATAGAATCTATAAGAAAACTCAAATGGCAATGGGCTGGTCATGTTGCAAGAATGACAGACAACCGATGGACATCACGACTCACAACATGGGTCCCCAGAGATCACATGCGAAACCGAGGCCGACAAAATACAAGATGGAGAGATGAACTGGACAAATTTAGAAAATACTGGCTCCACGACGCCCATGATAGAAAATTGTGGCGAATCCTGGGGAAGCTCTATATCCAACGACGGGCGTTGGAAGACTGATGATGATGATGATGATGATGATGATGATCCTTTACTGACTCAGATGTCCCAACTTTCGAACATCCTTGTCTTCGGCAAAGGCCACTCCCTTCCCCAGATGATGCCCATACGTATAGTTCAGCTTTTCAGAGGAGTTGGCAAGAGGGGGTCGCGCAGAACTAAAATCGGAAAACTGTTTATTTGGTTGGAAAAACAAGGCATTGTCCGAATAAAGGGTAACACCGACTGACATGTGTCAAAAGGTGATTAATTGCTGAACATTTACTAAAAGAAATGTTCGGAAGAGTCAAATGTCTGAATTTGAAATCTTTTTCGTGCTTTTTCCCGGCATTTCTCTAAGCGAGATTCAGATCGGGATGCATCTTCAGCAACCTATACTTTGTGAGCGGTTCAGCGCGCGCTCTCAAAAAATCCAAATGTGTAGACGTTCAACCCGTGTGCATGGGCTCTCAACGAATGTCTTTGAGCTCATGCAAATCGACCCTAATGACAACAAAATCAAAAAGAGTCATGAAACGCAGAAGGAGGTAAACGGCGTCTCTTTGAGGTACGTTGGCGTTTACTGCAAATCAATCAGGAGTATTTTGCATCCACGACGAAGTACAAATCGTCAGAAGACAACTACAATAACGTCCCCGAGAATGAAATGTACGACCATTTAAAAAAGAGATAAAAAAAACACTTCTAGTTCATCGTTTGTGAATTGCGTTACCAAGAAATCAATTTTTCCTTTCCACTATATAGCTTTTTTTACCTAATTTTCTCCTCTTGTTATATAGCTTTCATCACCTAAATTCTGTCTTTTCGTTTTCGTTCTGTCTTTAAGCCGGTTCAATTTACATCTTCTGAAAGACACTTTTTTCCTACTACTATATAGCTTTCTTTATGTAATTTTCTCCTCCCGCAATATAGCTTTAAGTACCTAAATTCTGTCTTGTACTTTTCACCTTTCATATTCGCAGTTTTCCTATTTGCGTTTCGATTATTTTCGCTATAAATATATTCTATACATGTCTTGCAGTTTGTTTTTTTAAGAAAGAAAAAAAAAGTACTGAGAAGAAAACTTTGATTTTTAGATTTATAGTGAACTGCAATCGTGATTCACTATTTTGGCGACAGCCACTGGTTGGTTTCCACTTGGAGTCTGATAATTGAGAACTTTTTTTTTATCTGCAACACATTTGTAAATTAAATTTCACATCGAAAATTGTGAATAATGTTCAACTAAATTTGGATTCCCCCTCTCTTCAAACCAGTAAGCAACACCGCAGTTCATATTTAAAACTAATAACGTGTGTTCACGTGATTATTTACACATATACTACGCATAAAAATTATACATTCTTAAAAAGTTTGTGTGGCTAACAACTGTATGTTTGATGTAGCGCCGGCAAGAGCTTTCAACTGACTATAATTTCCTGAACTTACTGTGAATACGAATCAAGAGATTAAATTATTTGATAACATTTTAACAAATTTGTTTTATATTTTGTCTGTTTTCGGAGACACTTTTACGAAGTCAAATTTTTCTCACTTGATAACAAATTAAATGTGAGAGATAAAGTGATGACCCCCAAAAGATACCATGAGGTTTCTATACGTTCAAGATCACAGTGTATCTGTTCTTCCTGCGTAAACGGAACATTAACTCTCTGTTTTCAATTATTTCATTTTTTTAATCTTTTTATCAAAATTTTAAGCATTATTATGAATGTATTTCAGTTGTTTTCTACGTGGATTTTTATTTCATTTGGAATTTTTCAATTAACAAAGGCAAAATCTTATTTTTGGCAGTCACTGAAAATTATGTGATATAGCATTCCCTTTCCATTTTAAACGTTATCATTTTTGATCGCTTCCCGTCATAAATTCTCTTATTTCTTTTTATTTGTGCGTCGTTTTTAACATCAAGTGAGCGGGAATGTGAAACTTTACGATTTACAATTGGACCATTTTTTCTCAATATTGCGCCTTATCTTCTATTATTTGATATCGATCTAACGGTCACACGAGGCTTATTCCTATTTGGACCCCACTTTACTGACGACATCGTCCTTTTCGCAGAGAACCTACACGACCTCCAACTAATGCTAGATGGACTAAACGAAGAAAGCAAACAAGTCGGCCTACACACGAACTTCATTAAAACGAAAGTGACCTGCAACAATCACATTGAGAAAAAGAACACAACTGTCAAAATCAAAGATGCAAAACTGAGGAAAGTAGACCACTATATATACATAGGACTACGAATATCTATGAAACCCCCCCAAAAGACGAAGAAATCAAATAAAGAATCATTATAGGATGGTAAACCTTCGGTAGAGCAAGCTCAACCGTCAAAAACAAAACGATCCCAATAATCCTGAAAAGAAGAGTATACAACCAATGCATCCTCCCGATAGTCACTTATCGAGCTGAAACATGGAACCTAACCAAGAGAGAAACTCGCAAACTGAGAAGCATGAAACGCACGCATGAGAGAGTCATGCTGAACCTCACATGGAGAGATCACAAGACAGCATAGTATATCAGGAAGAAAACAGGAGTCAGAGACATCTTATAATCCGTTGTCATGTTGCAAGAGTGGCAGACAACCGATGGATATCACGACTTACAACATGGACCCCAAGAAATCACATGCGAAACCTAGGCTAACAGACTACAAGATGGAGAGAAGAACTAGACAAATTCAGAAAATACTGGTTCCATGACATCCTTGATAGAGTAATGTGGCAGATCCTGGGGAAGGTCTATGTCCAATGACGAACATTAAGAGACTGATGATGATGTTAGGGTCAACATTTCTTTATTATAGCAGAGACCAGGGACGGTTACAATGAAACTTATTCCTCCAATCAGAAACACGCTAGAGTGATGATACTCATACTGCACCAGCGCGGTTACCCCCAACACACCACCACAACCAAGAGGGCAGAAGACACATTCAACCGCTGCATTTATTGAAAAAAAAGAAAATGCTTTTAGGAGTATGAGAGTAAGTTTTTTCATGAGCCATATTATTGTCATACTGTCCTGACCTTTTGTATGAATTGGAAAAAAATAATTAGTTTGAATCATTGTTTTGTTTATATGTAAATTGCATGCTTAGCATGTGTCAAAGTCAGTGTATCTAGTGAGCACATGGTGTTCTGTCATAGCTGATAGAGTTAGGGATGGTTACAACAAGTTTTTAAAAGTTTTCAAAAGTTCATTAGCTGTGTCATTTTGGATGCCTGTGTGCCTCTCAGAAAACTCACAGTTCACATTCTTTTGTGTATGAGAAAAATCAGTTTCTAAAACAGTTGCAGTTTTGTACAACTAATGATTGCCCCATTCAGTCTGTACAGACATTGCTTGGAGAGAAAGAGCATTTGTGTGTTTTTGTTTAATGGCCAACATGAAGCTTATTGTAGAGATATATTTTTTTAAATTAGATTTGCGAGAACCGCTGATCCAAATTACTTCAAACTGTCTAGTGCACTGACTGATATATCTGGCAAATGTTAACTCTGTACGATGCCCATCTATTGAGTAATCATAGAGCACACACACAAGTGAAAACTTCCCAGCTAGGATGTAACAATTTTGCCTGGTCACTAAAGAGACAAGCATTTTAATATTATCATGAAAGGATATTATGTCCTTCTGTGAACTAATCCCAGAGTCTTCTCATCGACTGCTGCCTTCAGTTGATCTGATTGGAAGCAGTACTAGTCCTAATCAATCATTTGATTTTCCGGGAGGAGATCAGTAAAGAGAACTCCCTTCCAATCTCACCATACACAGGTATCCATCATTTATAACACCTGAAAAATATAAACAAAATTTTATCAATGAAGGCTAGCCCACATGACACTCATCATCATTATCATCATCTTCAGTTTCTCAACGTCCATTGTTGGACATAGACCTTCCCTAGGATTTGCCACACTTCTCTATCATGGGTGTTGTGGAGCCATTACTTTCTGAATTGGTCTAGCTTGTCTTTCCATCTAATATTCTGCCGGCCTCGGTTTTGCATGTGATCTCAGGAGATCCATGTCGTGAGTCGCAATGTCCATTGGTTGTCTGCCCTGTAGTATAATGAATACAATGTGTGTACTATATTTCTTTATTTCATATTAAAGGTATATTTACTATGGTAATTTCTGCTAAAAATGCAGATTGTTGATTGTAAACTGTTGATATTGGTACTAGGCCTTGGCTAACATAAGCTTTGTAGCTAGCGTAATGATGCACATTATATATATATTGTTTAAATACATCTTATTTAAAAATGTGCACATTATATCAGACTATCTGCAGTGTAGTGCTTATTTTTGGCTATTTAGTCAGTAAAAGTTGTGTAGCTATGGTCCAGTACGCCATACAATGTTTGCCTAATGTCTGAATCACTTAACATTCTACTGGCCAGAAAATAACCCAGATGTTATAAATATATATATGAATATATATATATATATATATATATATGTAAGTACTCTGCAGAATTCACTTTATTTGTAAATCTACACACATACACATAATGGTGCCAGGCTCAAAGCCATGTATAGAAAACTAGTTTTAAAAGCGTTCATGTAATAAAGTTAGCTCTCTCCAAGAAGAGTCATAAACTATTCTGAAATTGTGTTAGTGTGAATAAGTCAGTAAAGACGGTGAATACAATAATATAACTGCAGTTCAGGGAATTGGAAGGCTTCAGTACTTTAATTAAATGACTCTGTGGCTCAGATCGGCCCAAGTTGACCATTGGTGAACAGTTTTTAACTTCTGTGCCTGGCCGCTTAGTATGGACAAAGCATTGTGCTCGTCTCTTGACCATGCAGAAGGCTTCCAAAGGAAAGAAGTTTTCAATAAGTTTTGAAATTAATAGAACTGCAAGGGATGCCTTCTAAGCAGGAATTCCCACATGGTCATCCATCTAGGTACTGATCTGGCTAGATGTTGCTTAACTTTGGGGATCATATGAGCACTGGTGTTTTCAATGTAAATTGGCTATAACACAAATGTTTATATTAAGTCTAGAAACATTTTTGTTGATTGATGTTGACTTGATTTTTCTTCTGTAACAAGAACAATCCTTACCAAAATTAGGGATGTGAACCAATATATATAAAATCTACGTTCCCCTCTCGTGATTTGAACCTACGACCTTATGATTGTCAGGGAGCTGGTTTACTGACTGAGCTAAATTGACTTAATATTACTGGAAATTTATCATACAGATAGCTACTGGCTAATTCCATTCCAATAAATAGATATATTTATATTGAAGAAAAATTTTTTTTCATAATTTCTAATATTACCATTTACACCATTCAAAAGTTGCAGTAATCATCTTCAGTCAGAATAAAACTTGGAGTGGACTTTGACCCTGTAGCAGCCAGGCTAGTTCCAATAGTTTGCTGATGAAAGTTGAGCAAAAAAGAAAGTGGATGAGATTATGTTCAAAGATAACAGATGCAATATACAACTGGGGAAGGCTAGAAAACTTACCAACATTGTGATAACCAGGGATACTGCTCTAACTTTTTAGGTGCCAGAACTGACAAAACGCCTTTCATTTCCTGTATCCTCTCTATTGCAATCATACGAACAAAAAATATTATGTTTTGTACGTGACAAATGTTAACAGGGAAAGACAGCAGCCATTAGGGGAGTTTGAGAAAGCTTTTTTGTCTTGTTTTTTATCTTTACTTTTAAAATCTATTTTCACAGAGGTGCTCTGACAGCAAAATATCCCTGATGATAACAAAGAAAACACAACAACAAAATGATATTGATCCAAATAATTCATAGACTAGTGTATATGCCATAATTCAACTTGAAAAGAAGTGACAAGCTTTCAGAGATTTTATTCTCTTCCTTTCTCCTTTCTTCAAATGAAAGGCAGAACCGCCCACCACCACCATGGGGATAATGGTGTGCGAATGGATTTCCTACTGCAATGGAAGATCTGTGGGAATAACGGGCAACTTGATGTAATTTCACCATGGAATTTCCAAGGATTATGTCAGATAAGAAATAAACCTGATTATAGTTGTTCAGATAGGTGTTAACATACACAAATTGAACTGGAACCTGTCTTTCTCCATCAGGTGCAAATAAAGTTCTGTAAGGCATCTAACAATAAAAAAAAACAAACAAGAAGCATAAGTTCAACAATGCATCCACCATCCTTACATCCATATCTGTATTGGTTCTCATGTAGTTTCGGACTTTGTAAACAGACTTCACAATTCCTACAAGGGTTTCACTATCTTGTGAAAGAATAACACGCTATTTTATGATGAGTTATCTTGTCCATGACACTGGACTGAGGACTTGCTGAAACAAGTTATTTCATCTGTGGCAGCAAACAGGTTAAGATGGATGAGCATAGAAATGAATGAATTTCATTTAAGCATTGCTTGTTTGTTTCTTTGCCAAAGAAGATAAGCTGAGTATCGTGGTTTAAAACATTGAACTAAATGTAATAACTGCAAATGGAGAGTTTGTGTCTGGATTGAATATTATTTTACTTAGTTGCTCAGTATTTGAATTTTAAATGATAATTAGTGAAATGGATAATTTCACAGACGGAAATATTTTTAGTTCCAATGTTCTAGACGTTTATTTCAAACAAATATTCTTGAAATTCTAAAACTTTTGAAATAAAAACTTAAAAAACCTCAAACTCTTACAAACATATGTCCGTATATGTTTTTATTGATGAATGCCTTTGATGTACATTTCACAGCTGTTTGAGCCATTTTCAACATCCGGATTTTTAAGCCATTAGCATCCAGCAGACGTTTAAAGGCTTGAGTAAATTTTATGAAGTCATTTTTGATTGGTCGAAACTAGTATTAAAGGATTTAGATACATTCTCATTAAATGAGTGAAGTTATTTCTCTAAGGAACTGTCAACCATAACTGTTAACAGGTTTTAAGGTTTTTTCAATGATTCTGTCTGATTGGCTACAATGTATGTATGTATGTTTCACATGTGCAGGCTGCACCAATGGAGCTAGAAGACTGAAAATTGAAAACTTTACTCCTTGTTATGTCTGAATAAGTTTCTTTTTTGTTATTTGAAAATTCAATTTATGATGTAAGTTTATGCTAAATTGATCCCTTGTTTTTTTCGGAATTGAAAATCTTATTAGATCACCCCCCCCAAAAAAGGAAAAATATCTCTTCTTTCAATTTTTCGATTGATCATCCCCAGCACGGTATACAGATAAAAGGTGTAGGTCACATGACGGTCTCTACTGAATGACTTCTCCCTCTTTAAAAAAAATGTAACCACTATGGACAGAAAATTCATCTCTAATCAACGCATTATTTTGAAAATTCAATTTACAAAGTAAGTTTATGCTAAAACTGAGATAAAAAGAAAGAAATGGATAAATAATCATATTAGAAACTGGCACCTGAAACTGATACCAAAGCTGTCAAAATATGTTTCTTTCAATATCTAAGTTGGTTTGACTGGCTGGCCATATACGTAGCATGTGTACTGGCTACACCGATGGAGCTAGAGGGCTGAAAATTTCAATAATTACTCCTCATTATGCGCGAAAAAAAGTTGCTTTTTACTTTTTGCAAAATACCCTCAAAATTGGTTTTTTGGGGGTTCAATTTATGATTGTAAGTTTATGCACAATTGGTAACTAGTTTGTGCCTGCTTGTTTTTAAAAAATTTAAACTTTTTAGTAATCAAGCAAAAGGCGGGAGAAGTAACTTATTCATCAATCACCCGTTGTCCAATTTTATCATCTGAACACGCCAAAAAAGATGTTGGTCATATAATGGTTTCTATGGGGTGATTAACCAGACCTATTTTAAAAGGTTATTGAAATTACATTTGTGTTCAAGCAGTGATTCATCACACATACATGTACACACTCACATGCACATACACATGGTTATCCATGTGCACATAGACTTAAATAAGATACACATATTTATGAATGTGTTACATTATTTGAGACTCTATCATAAATGATCTCTTGTTGTTACACAGAAAATGAATCACTTGGCCAAGACAGCACGAATAGAATGAGCAATCAGAGAGAAATAGGGCTGCAGTAGGAATCAAACCTGCGACTGATAAGGTAAATACTTCAACATAGTTTTGCTCTGAACCGTTGAGCTAGATAACATGATGGAAAGACAAAAGCCCAAATTACCACTTTGTTCCCAATCTCCTCATTTTGTTCAGTCGCTGTCCACGTCTACACTAATTGTTTCTTACGCAGACAATCATATTCAGAAAAGGGTGCATAATCCGACAGAATATTTATGAATGAGGTCGAATTGTTGACCTTTGCACTACTACCTGCATCTACTACTTTGGTCAAAAAAAAGTCATGAATCTTTTCAGACCCTCATTATCAGAACGAAGATGAAGAGAAGATCTTTTATCTGATACACCCTCCATCCCACACAAACCCTTCCCAAAACTGTAAACTGTTTTGCTGTTAAATCCTCTTGGGAATATTCAGGTTGTTTGGTTGAGTAGTGCAGAAAATTGAGGAAAATTCCATCTTATATTCGAAACAGAGTGGACTTGGGTAACAACAACAGAAATTCAGTTATAAAACGGGAATGGATTACTTAGCTGCTTGAAAGGCCTGACTCTATTCTCTTCTTTTGGTTTATTTCTCTAGATCCTGAGCTTGAAGTTTTGGAAAGTTAGTTGACCATAGTACTGGTATTTGCATGCATAGAGAAACACAGATACAGACTCACAATTGGAACTGTACATACATATTTGCATATAGGCTCCTACAAGCATACACGCATACACACTTACACATGGATCTACACACATATACACAAAGACACATTCACATACATCATTAGACATACAGACTTACCCACACACGTGCACATACAAACATATATATACATATATATGTGTGTGTGTGTGTGTGTGTGTGCGTGTGTGTGTGTGTATACTCTCTTTCATACATGCGCGCACATATACCAATACATATGTAACTGCACATCCATAAATACATACATGAATAAGCCTGGCTGATGCAGACTCAAACTCTGCCTCAACCTCTAATTCCTTGCTTATTTGAAACATGAGTTTTCATGGACATGTTAGACTTGCCAGTTTGGCTGGCAAGAAAGTCGCCTACTAGTTATTCAATCGTGACTTCAAATCATGGTAGGGAGATGCTAATTTCATTTATTGGTTTGGTTAATTATGACAAAAAGTGAAGAATCTGACGATGATTGACAATATTCTAAAGCTGTAGTATTATGGAACATCCTATAGCGACATTCAGTCCTCCTCCACTTGAAGCCACTGCGTCTTCTCGCTGGTGAGGATGCGTAGCTCTCTCAGTTCTTTGCTTCATCTCAAAGTTCCAAGTCCTGCATCTCTGAGGTCTACTCACCGTGTACCAAGTAAGTTTGTACTGTGACAGACTTTTCAAACCTTGTAGTTGTCGGACCCTCCAACTGCAAATTCTACGGCTCTTTGTACATGTGTTTCTTCAGGCATCTCTGATACATGACCAAACATGAACCGCAGTAGTTGAGCCGCTGTTATTGAAAGTAAAATGGTGTCGCACATCTTGTAACAGAGCTCTGTTAGAGATTAGGCTATTTGGTCATCGGTGTCCTGTGATTAATCACAGATGTTTGTGGTGGTAGACATCAAGCTTATCCAATGCTGCCTTTGGGGCTGTCCATCTATTGCAATTATATATCATCAAAAACACGTTGCATCATATAGTTGCAGTCTCTCTGTCAGACGAATCATTGATCCACTGATTCATATCTTCAAATTAAGATTTTCTGGAAGATCAGAAAGCAATGTTGCTCATTACACATTGTTTCACTATGTCAGAGGAGCTGCAAAGCATTTATCTAATAATCTTGCTCTTCCTCCAGTCCTCATCTCCCTAAAAGGATGTCTCATTTTGTTTTTTCTGGGTCGGACCGATATGCATGGATGAACGCTGGAGTGTCCTCAGTTTTACTCCCCTAGATTAGGTGAGAATTATTCTTGTTCTCATTCTTAAAGTTATGGTAGAAAAAACAAAGTCAACTCAAACCTCCAACTTGGACCGGAATTCGTCAGCGTAAACTGATCAAATTTTGTTCATGTTCTGCTTGTGTCTGCGGAAGCAAGATAAAAACCATCGTCAACATTAAGTCGAGAAATACAACTGATAAATCATTGAGTAGCTGAGAAGAAGGATAGATTGAATCTTAAAGGGCGGCTTCCTTCAAAGGGAAGACAGCTTGACTGAAGTTATGAAGTCGGTCTGAGTAAAGTTGCGACAAAAAGCAACTAAAAAATCAAGATGAAGGTAAATAGCAGTCATAAAAATCAATAATAATCTAAACATTTGATAATACACAATACGTTTTACTTTGCTTTCTGTCGCACCAAAGGAACATAAGCCACTTAATGACATAGTAAAAATAGAATTTCATGCTTTGATGATGTAGCAAAAATTGAAAGAAATAATAAAAATCGGTTTGTAGTCGAGAAACTACTTTTCATGTTCTGATGTAAAAATAAAATTCTATTTTACAAACTTGATAAATAAAACGCCATAATTATCCAATGGTGAACTTCATGTTATTTGTATTTTTTCTTAACAAAATATTTCCTCAGAAAACAATACATATGTATCGATTTATATACATATATATTCTTTGTGCGTATGTGCATAAAACACTTTTCAATAATTATTCAAAAAAACAAAAATAATGCAAATTAGCTATTCCCCCAAATCTATGAATAGGACTCTTCAAAAATCTTTATATCTTGACTTATCAAGAACAGTCAAACCAAAACTGCCAATATAGATTTCTTCAGTTTTTAAGTTGGTTCAGCTGTCTGGCTGGCTATGTATGCATGTTTATATGTCTGTATGTATCACACATACAGACTGCAGGGTTGTTAATTTAGATGAGATTTTTCAATTTTTCGTTTGTGGCAGTCACTTTTAAATTCAAACAATTTTTAAAAAAAAACAAGTCAATTGGCAACACTGGACCTAGAAACATGGAAAAAAAGATTTAAATCTAGATATTGTCAACACTTGACTCACTGATTAAAAAAAAACAATAAAACAACTGAGTCACATAAATCTTCTTCTCTTCCTCTCTTCAACCCGCTTTAAAGAGAGGAGGAGAGTAAAACTGTGACATGGACAAACAAACAAACATACAAACAAACTTTGTGTCCATGGTCTTTCTATGTATTTGATATACTGTATTTGAAAGTATTGTGAAAACATTTCTTTCAACTTTTATTCTGTTTCCTGTCATTTATATATCTGGTTTCTGTTTAATTCTATCAATTCTATAACAGACATTTTTCATAACTGCCTGATTTTATGCAAATTGATGTAAATTTAATAGTGACAATAAAGATTCCATCAATGGATGTAAACCCTGTGTGCTCTAATGTTATAAAAAATTCTGTTTGTACTTTATACAAAAAAGACAAAAGCTCTTAGGAAAGTATCCAGCTATTTCCAATATCTTAAGAACAACTTGCATGGCATTAATGTAGCTTGAAAACCAAAGGAAACATCACAGTGCTCATGTGAACAAACACTCTCCGATGGGGTTCATTAGTCATAAGTGAGATGCAATTGAGTGAGCTTGTGTACTGTATGAACATTGTATTCGCAATGACTGAGCTTGACTCATGCAAGATTTTTTGACCAAACCACATCACTCACATCTATTAGACTCTCCCCTATTCCAGAAGTCCAAATTTTACTCTTTGCAACTTCTGGCTTTTCCCTAAGTTAAAGTTACTGTTGAAAGGGAAGAGATTTCAGACTGTGGATGAGATTAGCTCATTTTGGCCCAAGATTTTCCAAGGGCTACAAAGCCAGGATGACATTGGATGGATTTAAGTTTTCTCATTTTCTTAGAAACCCTAGGAAGTGATACATCATTTTGAAGGTTATAAGATATGGATTTCATTTATGGCAAATCTATGCAAATATAATGATCAAGTGGCTTCATTAAGGGATTGGCTGGGATTAGTGTGTGAGGTCATAAAGGGAGTACTTTGAAGGGAATTAATGCATCATTACCGTAAGTAGGGTATTGAATTACCGTAGCCCCACAGTTGGCCCATCTGACCAACTAGCTAAGTGAGTTATGGATTCTTCTCTCTTGGTTTGTCTGAGTGTATCTCCAGGAGCTCCTGATCGTATTTTGGGGTTTGAACATTGAAAATGTCCATGAGTACACCACTAAGCACCATCTAAATTTTTTTTTTTACAATAAAGTGCTTTTTGAGGTCTCTATGATTGTTTTGGGCAAACAATGACCAAATCTTGTACTGGTATTTTTTAGATAATTTTAGATAAAAGATCTATTTTTTCAGAATAGCTAACAGATGATTAGGTCTGGTACATGTGGGGGCTATGGTGATTCATTTATTCACAGTAACGGGTATGTTTTTTTGTTAATATCAAATGGCTGGGTATTTTCTGGACAGAATTTACATTAAAGGGTATTGGAAGTTTGTAATCCTACAACATTAATTACATCCTCAACACTGACAGTTTTTATAGGGAAAAAAAAAGGTTAGTCCACTAAATCCATCCGGTTAGAAACTATCAAACAAAACTGTTAGCAAACCTATCGAAATAGGTTTCTTTAGTTTTCAAATCAGTCTTGCTGGTTATGTATATAGGTATGTATCATAATTACTATTTGCACCGATGGAGCTGGAGGGCTGGAAATTTAAGCATTCACTCTTTATTATGTCTGGTAAAATATTTTGGTTTTTTTTAAATTACCCTGAAAATAAGTTTTTATTGAGGGGTCAAATTGCAATGTAAGTTTATTCTAAATTGATCAATAAGTTGTGACCACTTGCTTATTGAAAATTGAGACTTTTCAGTGATCGCTGCTCAACAAAAGGCGAGAGGAGTAACTTATTAATTGATCATCCACAACATGACATGCTGTGAATCATGTGACAGTCTCAATTGGATGACTAACCAGACTTGTTTCCTATTTTAAACGCTGACTTATTTTAATTAGACCTTCTGTAACTTGTGCTCTGAAAACAACAAATTTCATTTCCCTCTTTTTTTGTGCATAAAATGAGAAGGAAACAGGTCTGGTTAGTCATTCAATAGGAACCATCAACATGCAATGTTGTGGATGATCAATTAGAAAAAATGGAAAAAGGGGTGATCATTGCTTTTTGTTGGGCAGTGATCATTGTAAAAGTTTTAATTTTCAAAAAATGAGCATGAGTCCCTACAGACTCAAAATTGCAACCAATTTAGCATACACTTACATGGCAAATGCCCCCCTCTAAATACCTATCAAGGGGTCGAATTTCTGAAAAACAAAAATCAAATTAGTTTACTAGAAATAATAAAGAGTGAATTTTCAAATTTTCATGCATTGGTATGACTTGTACATATAGTACATTAATACATACTTACATACATTGCCAGCCAGACCAATCTTAAAAACTGAAGAAACCTTTGTTGACAGTTTTGGTTAACAGTTTCGAACTGGAATCTAATTTTCCCTGTCTGACACGCTGAAACTGCTGGGAATGAAGAAAAAAAATGTCAATATTTTCAAATTTTTCCACTTTTTGATCTCAGGGCCTTTGAGAGGAATTTTATAAGGTGATGCAGAATCATTTTTTTTGCAACCCCCCCCCACTGCTCAAACACCCTCGTCTTTTAGCCATCCTGTTTTCACATGCTGTAACCCCATGCCATGCATTGTTTGTTTGCTGATAAATGATAGTTAACCAAGATAGTCATCATAGGTTTCTTCAGTTTTTAAGGTGACCTGATTGGCTAGCTATTTATGCATGAATCGGGTGCACAGGCTGCACCAGCAGAGCTAAGGGGCTGAAATTTTAAACATTTACTCCTTGTTATGTCTAGAAGAAGCTGTTTTGAGTTTTTTTTTAGATTCCACTGCTAAATAGCTTTTTAGTTGGGAGTTTATTTTGCAATTTGAGTTAATGCTAAATTGGTCCCTAGTTTGTGTCCAGCAGCATTCATACTTGTTTTACTTGAAATTTCAGATTGATCACTGCCCAAGAAAAGACATAAGAAAGTTATTCATTGATCATCCTTTTTCGTAATTGATCACCCCCAACATGGCATGTTGCCAAAAGATGGAGTAAAAACTGAAAATGGGATGAAAGGTAGCTGATGGCTCGCATGATGGGTCTGCTTGGTGGTTAGGATAGTTGCATTTTTCCCACTGAATACCAGTGGTCAGTGATCAAGCTGAAGTAAAAGCCAAGATTTTAAATGCTGATTTCCCGAGCAGGTAAAAGGCTGGTATCACCCAATCTAACTGTCTTTGCTATATGACCTTGCACCAAACTAAACTAAGCTTTGAAAATATTAATAAATACACTCTTGATCAGTTCAAGAGATCGATCGTTGACAAATTGGTTTCCTTCAACTCAAAAAGGTTTTATTCATTGATGAATATTGAATATCAAGAAATAGCAATCGTTTGTGACTTGAATCTCTGTCCTACAGAGTCTGACCTTGAGCCAGATTTGATTCAGCTTTATAAAACCATTATTTAAATATATCAGACAGCTAATTTAGTAGACTTCCATTATTATGGCACCCTCAGCAATTTAATGTACCATTGTAATGAATTTGCCATTATAACGGTTTGATTTTACACAAAGTGTATTTATAAAAAGAAACAAAAAGGTACAAACAAAAATGACTTTTTATCACCCTTTCGCAGTCTAATGCCCCATATATGGATGACAGATCTGCAAATAAAATGAATGAGCCGAAAAGTAATTATGCCAACCATATATATGGTGGAATGTAATTAAATGTTTGCCGACTGTATCAATAAATTCCCAGAAAATACCTGAGACAGGCAAAAGTTTAATGTGAAAAGGAAAGTGATAGTATATTTTGAGAAAAGAGTATACAATTGATGCATACTCCTGATAGTCACCTATGAAGCTGAAACATGGAACCTAACCAAGAAACTGACCTGCAAACTGAGAACCATATAACGTTCATATGAGAGAATCATGCTCAACATCAAAAGGAGAGACCACAAGACACCACAATATATGAAGGAGAAAACAGGAGTCCAGGACATCATAGAAACCCTAAAGAAACTCAAATGGTAATGGGCTGGTTATGTTGCAAGAATGACAGACAATTGATGGACATCACGATTGACTGCATGGATCCCCAGAGATTGAATGCAGAACAGAAGCCAGCAGAATAAGAGATGGACAGGTTCAAAGGATATTGGTTCCATGATACCCACAATAGAGAGATGTGGTGAATCCTGGGTCCAATGATGGACGATGAAAGACTGATGATGATGATGATGTTGATGATGATGATGATGATGGATTTTAGTTTTAGAATAATACGATGAAATCCTCATGTACTGTTGCTGCAAACTAATCTCTAACAATAGTCTTGCAAGAACATAAAAACAAACATTTTAATAGAATTCAAGTTCTACTACACAGGGCTGTCAGGACAAGTGAAGTGAAAATAAAGAGAGAGGTATATGCATACTTCTGATTTTAAAACTTATCTATGAAGAATAAGAGAAACTGTCCGGCTGATGAAGATGCCCAATAACCCACATGGTTAAGAGGTTTGACCTTGATATTGGGTTACCACTCCAAATGCCACTTGAGGTTTTTTCGGTCCAAGGAAGTGACACAGAATTCAGAGCACAGATTACAAAGTTCTAAATGAGATCACCAATCTTTTCTTTTTCTTACTTATTAGATAACCTTCATAGATTGAGGCTTCTAGAATCAATCTTCTTTCCTTGCCATTACACTATGCTGAATCATACTCAAGGCAATTATATCTATTATATACATATACATGTTACTGTAAGATCATGAAATATATTCACTGTGAATACCAAAGCAGAATATACTTAACATTTACCAAGTTTTACTAAGATTGACACAAAGCCACAATATTGGGGCCCCAGGCTTGTTTATCATTACTGCTCTGAGAAACTAGGGATTTCATGAAATAACTGAAATGTACAGGGAATTCACAAAATCCCAAATGATTTCATAAAATGACTAATTTCACAATCTTACTGTAACAAATACACACCGATTTTCTCCTTTTCTTGAGACACATTTTTCACACTGCATCAGACCACGATTTCTGAGTTTTCAAAATCTTCTTTGACTAACTGTAACCCACAATGCAGGATTGAGGCCTGGCCTTTGGGGGCGGAAATTATGCAAAGCAAATGTTTTGAATTTAATTGTTATTAGCGTTATAGAAATAAATTTGATTTTTCTTTAACTTTCTTTTTCCTATTGAAAAATATTCCTGGGGACCTTATGGTATCTGCAGCCAAGAATCTGGCAAAATTTTAATCCAGCGCTGGTATTAAATGATATTGATGGTTAGATTCATTGAACAAATACGATTAAACTTTTATTCCCTCCAGGGATAACCTACATCACGACACAGCAATGTATAGCATTTCATTCTGCTCTGTAATCGACTACATTTGAACATGGTATGAGTAGAAAATGTTTAGGCTTTCTTTATAGATAACTGCTGACTTGACCCTAACGCTATCTCTTCCTTCACTTATCTTTAGATATTTTCTGTGCTAACACGCTGAATAGTTTTGATGATAGGAAAGAAAAGAAAAACTAAGAAACAAAATTTGGCAATTTTGACCCAAGATTATTGGCGTGTTTCAGCGCTCAGTCTCTAGGTTGAAAATTGACAATCAAGAAAAAAAAGTGATTGTTAATGGTCAGGGATTAATGCAAGCATTACTGAAAGAATAGATCTATTCTATGAATAATGTAAATGCATTGCTAGTGATTTTACTGTAGAAATGTATTGAAAATCAAGAAGAAAAGTATTTTTGGTGGTCAGGAAAAAGGGAAAGTGTCACTGACAGAAAGGGTTATCATACGTTTGATACAAATGCATTGCAAATGATCTTAAAGCAGTCCTTGCAAATGCTCAATTCTTGAACGGCCCCTTTGAATCAGCTGTGTACAAATAAACTACCTTTTTTTGAATGAAGCCACTTTTAACTGATTAAAAAGGGCTGTTCAAGAATCATGATCCTTGCAAGGATTATTGTTTTTTCAATAGAAATGCATTGTGAATGATTTTACAATAGAAATGCATTCTAAATGATTTCACAATAGAAATGCTCTGTATAGAAAATCAAGAAAAAGTATTTTTAGTGGTCAGGAACTGATAGAGTCATTAAGGAAAGAAAATAACTATATGTGTAATTAAAAGGATTGTATTAGAAACCGTTAACTAAAACTGTCACCAATACTGCCAACATAGGTTTCTTCAGTTTTTAAGTGATTCTGCCTGGCTGGCTATGTATGTCTGTATGTATCATGCCGCACCAGTTAAGCTAGAGGGCTGAAAATGTAAACATTCATTCCCTATTATGTCTTAACTCCTAGGGGGGTCCCTACTAACATTTAGTGAGATTTGTCATTATAAATGCTATTGGTGAGCCACTATTTATAAAAATTCAAGCCCCCCCCATTCTATCGGGGACCCCCCAGTGCTTTCAAATGAACCTCTATTCCCCCCAGTTAAACCTCTGAAGTGGTCTTCAGCACAGACATCAGTATTTTTTAAAGTTCCATTTCATGGTCACTTATGACACTTGTAGTTGGTTCAAAATCAATATTTCATATCTTTGCAAGAGACATTCTCCTCGGACAACTTAATTACTTTCTGTGTTTTGCTTATAAATATAACCTTATTACATGTTCAGAAGTTGCCATAGCAAAAATGTTTCCTTTCAACCGTTTATATCCTGATTTTTGAAATTTCTAAATCGGACAGTTTGATTACTCTCTGCGATTCTTTTCTGTTAGGAGTCCTAAAGAACCTGATGTTTGGTATAAAACCAGCCACCACACAAAAATGAAAAGCCTGAATAGAAGTTACCACCATTAGCTTTGAACTTTGTCAGTAGCTCGGTGATTGAAAAATTCATTAAAGTGGATGATAGTCACTTCGAACCTTACACGTAACGCATTGCATTCGTCCATGTGGTAAGTTTTGCTTTGACACACATAAAGCTATGGTGGCATTTAAACAGCCCACAAAAGCTCAAAATGTCATACAGAGGTTCTGAGAAGTGTAATTATCCATTAAAAAGTATAATTAAACAAGATATTTATCATGAGTTAACGTAATAATGAAATTAAAAGTCTGCCCATTGTTCTTTCTTGAAATGTCAGTGTGGCATATTGGATACACTGATTCCGTTATACCTTAATGGATTCATGGTGCAGAATCTGATAAAGAGCGAAAGACAGACTTTTGATTTCTCTGATGAATGTATTGTTTAAATATACTTTTTAATGAAAAATTATGTGTTTGGAACCTTTGATTTTTGACTTTTGGTAGCTTGTATGTTGGTTGAACTACACCAATGGTTTATGCAGGTCAAAGCAAAGATTAACATCTATGCTTATTAGATCTGTGGTTTGTGTCGATGATCAATAAAACTATTTTAAAGTTACTTGGGTGTTACTTTTGGGACACCCTGTGTGTATTCTCATTCTTATGGAAATAAAGTGGAGGAGAGAGAGAGAGAGAGAGAGAGAGAGAGAGAGAGAGAGAGAGAGAGAGAGAGAGAGAGAGAGAGAGAGAGAGAGAGAGAGAGAGAGAGAGAGAGAGAGAGAGTTGAAGAAGGGAGAATATGAGAGAAAGGAAGAATGAGAGAGAAAGAGGTTGAGGGAGAATTAGAGAAAAAGGGAGAGAGAAAGAGAGAGAAAGGGAGAACAAGAGAGAAAGGGAAAGAAAGAATAAAAGAGAAAAGGAGAGAGGGAGGATAAGAGAGAAAGGGAGAGAGAGAGAGAGAATAAGAGAGAATGGGAGAGAGAGAATGAGAAAAGAAAAGAGAAGGACTGGAATAAAAAAAGAGACTGAGGAAAAGACAAAAAGGGATTGAGAGAAAGAAAGAGGGAGAAGAATAGAAAAAGAGAGAACAGGGAAGGGAAGGAGAAGGAAAGAGAGGATAGGAGGGAAAGAGAGGATAGGAGGGAGAGAGAGGAAGAAAGAAAGAAAGAAAGAGAGGAGAAAACTGGAGAGAGAGAGGAGGGAGAAAGAGAGAGAGGGAAGAAGAGGAGGAAAAAAGAGAGGAAAAACAGGAGAGAGAGTGAGTTAAAAGGGAGTGCGAAGAAGAGTTAAAGAGAGGGAGAAGGAGAAACAAAGAGATAGGGATACAAAGTGGGATAAAAAGGGAGAAGAATGAAGAGAAATAAAGTGAGAAAAAGAAAAAAAGGAAAAGACAGAGATAGAGAGAGAGATGACAAAAGAAAGAAAAATAGAGAGAGAGAAAGAGAGAGTGAGAGAAACAAATAGAGAAAATGACTGATAATATTTTGTAACATGTGCCAATTATAATTACCGATCGGACATGTCTACATTTTGCCTCAGACATTTTGTCAGGCCTTTTTTAAGCTAGATCTGCCTGATTTTTTTCCAATTTAGCCGATAACAATCTATGAGAGCCAAGAATCCGACCATTTTTTTAATAAATAATTAATAAGTTTAATAAAAGTAAATGTACAATTCTTATCAATAATTTGTCTTGGAGTCTCACCATAAAATGACTATTGTAATAGAAGTATAACATTCTAGAAACTGTTGTGGTGGCTTCTTTATTTTAGAGTTAAATACAAAAATAAATAAGGATCAGCTTTGGATTTGAAACCTTGAATCTAACAACATATACAAAACATCACTTTCCTTTTCTACGGTCTATAAAAGCTTCGAACGCACATGTTCACTCGCTCAATTATCCCGACTTTCTTAGTTGGTTACTTCCTGTCTTTTTCTTACTTTCCTTCTCTCTAACTTTGTGGTCCGTGATGTTTCCACTCTTGGGCCGTGACTCTAATATATTGTCTTTTGTTACTGCTCTTCCTCGATGTGAAAGTCTGTAAGAGCTTTATGCTGGCTCAATGCAAACACTGCAATTATTTCACTTATCTCCTTTTCACTCTTTTTTGCGACTCAGTGCAAACACTGTATTTTCTCCCATTACTACCCTCTCCCCCACACAGGAAACATCATACCTATACTGTCAACCAAAACTGTCAACGTGGGATTGTTCAGTTTTTAAGTTGGTCAGCTTGGCTGACTGACTGACTGATTGACTGACTGACTCAGTATGTATCGTCCAATTGGGGACATACCAATAGAGCCTGGGGTGCTGAAATTTTCATCATAAATCTTCAAAAAACTTTTTGTTATCTAATAACCTCACTACCACACACCAGACACGTTTTTTGTGGGGGTGTATACAATTTTCAATATCATCATCATCATCATCATCATCATCATCATCATCATCATCATCATCAGTCTGTTGGTGTCCGTCATTGGACATACACCTTCCCAATCTCTATCATGGGCGTCGCGGAGCGAGTACTTCTGTCTAGCTCATCACGCCATCTCACTTTCTGTCAGCCACAGTCTTGCACCTAATCTCTGGGGATCCACATTGTGAGTCGTGATGTTCAGCGGTTACCTGCCGTTCTTGCATCATGTTAAGCCCATTTGCAATGTAAGTTTATGCTAAATCGGCCCTTTAGTTTGTTTGGTAATCAAATCTCTACAGACAGTGAGAGAAGTAACTTATCCATTCATCACCCATTTTCCCTATTTTTTTAATTGATTGCCCCTATATGGCATGCTTCCAAAAAAAATTGGTCATGTGATGTTTCTATTGAGCAACTAACCAGACCTGCGTAATATTTTAAGCTATAAAGTTTGCTGGAAATTGGGAAGTTTAGCTGATTTTAGCCATTTTTAAAGGCAGTTTCAGCTATAAGTAACAATCCATACTTGGCAACATTGTGCTTTGTGTGTCCTATACTTGTTCGCTGAATTCTCACTTACCTTTACTTATCTTTGATGTTTTGCACCTATGATTTTTTTCTGCCTGAGACAAGAAACTTTTGGCTTGTTTCCCATAACCATTAACGTCTTCACATTTTCCGGTACACACTGCAATCATTACGGAAAAAGATTTCCCAATAAAAAACAAAAAAACTTTCTGAGTGCATCTAGATATATATTTACTTACACACTTGGAGCCAAAATGTCTGTACAGATTTACATCATCGGAGGCCAAAATGTACTTATTATATACAGTGAGTGAAAAGAGTATTAGATACATTTGAAAAAAGTTTATTTCAACATACTTATACGCCAGGTGGATAAAAAAGTAATACATCTCGTCTCTAAAGAGACCAACTCCAATGGAGTGCGATGGCCAGTGACAAAGTCCCGGTTTCTGTTGCATGTGTTAACTTAAGAGATCCTTTCAAGTCTCAAGTTTGAGACCAGGACTTTATACCTACAAGTCTTTTATGACCATTCCCTTAACAGAATGCAAGTCTTTTGAAGGGATACCTCCACCCTCAGCATGCAGCTTAGAGTGTACTCAATTGGCAGTTGAATGCAAAGGGAAATTTGACCTAATGAAGAGTTTTCTACACTCCTCTTCACTCTTTGAGCCCAAGACCTTCTGCATATTAGGCGGACATGCTAACCATTACACTATCTGAGCATATGTATACAAGAGGCATATCTGATCATTGGGGGGGGGGATGATGATGCAGGTAGGCCTCTAATTTGCCGACAAAGTGGGCATGTAGATCCGACAAGAGAAGAGATCAGAGTTGTCAAGTATAGATTATTAAAACTTTTTTAAAAATGGCTAAATTTTATGTATTTGCTATATTTTAGGTATTTCACATACACACATACACACACACACACACACACACACACACACACACACACACATACTTATAAATATATACATATATATATATATATATATATATATATATATATATATATATACACATATATATATATATAATACATATGGTACAGATCAGGTTAGCAATATAGCATAATATAAAGCAGCATCTGATACGTGATGGATTTGTTCCATAGAGTGCTTGACATATTCAACTTTATACTTCAAAAGTCAAGTTGTTTTAGAGTAGAGCTGGAAATATATAATAGGCAGGGGATTTGCCACACAAACAAGTTTATGTTTCTGCCTTCTCTGGGCCTCATCAGGCGAATGATTGAATGTGTTTTTAGATTCTTGTTTGGGGAATTTGGTGAGAATCTTGTGGGTGTTGCTGTGAGTGGGAGCAGTTATTTATTTTGTTTTATTGTTTTTAGAAGTGTGAATATTTTTGTTGTTTTTTTGGTTGTAAGTTACATGTCAAAGGGTGTGAGCTTGTTCTAAGAAGTTATTATAAAGAATCTAAAAACACAGACAATCATTCGCCTGATGAGGCCCAGAGAGGGCAGAAACATAAACTTGTTTGTGTAGCAAATCCACATTCTATTATATATGCATACACACATACTCACACACACATATATATATATATATATATATCATGTTGATGATGAGGCCCAGAGAGGGCAGAAACATAAACTTGTTTGTGTAGCAAATCCACATCCTATCATATATGCATACACATGCGCGCACACACACACACACATATATATATAAATATATATATATATATATATATATATATATATATATATAAAACTATAGATTGCGTTATATCATATTGAAACTCACTATTGAATGATATAACATGATTTATAATCATTCTTGCAATGATGGAAGAAACAAATAGGACAGATATAGACTGTGAATGAGCAAGTGAAGAATTTGGAGTTAAGACAATTATTTGGGCGCTAGCATTATCGGCGGCTGTTTTGCTATGATCAACTCTACTTCGAAGTGGCTACCCTATCGGTCACAGGTTCAATCCCAGCAGAAGCTTCATTTTTATTAAGTATTTATTCTATTAACATTATCTAGGCCAAACGATACATTCACCATATAATAACAGAAGATCATTTCAAATAAAAGTTTCAATATAATACATTGCAATTTATGATGATTCTGTCTGATCATATACCCATTCCTTAAAAACATATATATGTATATATATATACATATATGTTATTAAGGAATGGATATAGTGAGATAATGGATTCGCTACCCTAACACATTTATATATCTGCCCTTTTGGGCTTCTTCGGGCGATGATTTGATTATTTCACTATATTTAAAGCTCTACTTTAACTAAATGTTGAATGTATAGAGGAGAACTTTATGAAATGAACACATCACACATTGAATATTGAATTATTGATTTGTACTTTGGCATATATATATATATATATATATATATATATATATATATATATATATATATACATATATATATATATATATATATATATATATATATATTCTCCATCTACGTTTAATCTCATTCCTTCCCATTCACACTTGGCAAGAAGAGATGACAAAACCAACTGATTGGTGCCCTGAAGACAGTAAACACAGTAGGAAAAGATCAGACAGAAGATGAGAGTATGAGATAGGGGGGGGTTGCTGGTGAGTTGACTTATAATGGTTGATGATGATGATGATGGTGATGATATACTCATTCAAAGCCTATTTATAAAAAGACAAAGACTCCAGAGAAAATTATTAATGAAAATTGAACATTTACCTTTATTAAACTTATCAGATTTATTACACTATCATAGATAATTATCTGCTGAATTGAAAAAAAATCAGCCAGATCTAGCCAAAAGAATTGCTAATCTGGCAACCTTGATCTATATACTTACATTTACTTGAACATTTGGAGCCAGAGTGTCTGTACAGATTAAGATCATTACAGGCTGTGTATTTAAAATATAAATATTGTACATTCATGTTAGAACATGTATCTTAGTATGTACACGTATACGCATACACCCATGCACACACATGTACCTACTTTAGGGTTCATCTACATCTCTACACATGTATATGCATATGTGCATATACTTTCAGGAAGACATGGATAGACCTTCATTTATTTACATACTTTTAACCAAAGTATCTGCACAAATTTGTATGACTAGGGCAGTGCCCTTTTCCAAAGGTCCATGTTTGGAAGAGGCTGGACTGCTGATCAAAAATCTCCAAACTCAACACAGCATTGCCTTATATGCTGACACTGGCAAATGTCAACTTCGTTTGATGAGTGAGGTTTCGCTACTATCCCCACTGATTGCATTTCCAATATTTTAGACACAGGCCATTCGTAGTCAGTTTCGATTACCGGAATCACAACATTAGAACTGCAATTTGACAATATTTTTCCTCTAACGTCGTACTTGTTTGTTCTTGTTACAGTTGAAAAACGAAGTCAACTCAAGGTTTTGACAGGAGTTTAACTATGAAATATTAGCTAAAGATGTTACTTGTAGACTGCAATCATACTAATATCATATCAAAACACGCCAACACAGTTTGATTCACCATGAGAGATAGGCTGCATCAAAATAATCTGGAAAGAAATTCATGTTTACTTTTGTACAAATATTCAGAGCATACATACTTTTTTTTAAAGGAAAGAAAAATTGCACAACATAAGAATTCTGAACACACTAACTACTAAAAAGTAACAACATTGGTGATAAACACCACTGCCTATGTCAAACTCTGATACTGAATTTACTCAGTAAAAAAGAAATGATGGCATATATATTGATCAAACAAACCTATTAAGAACAACAGGTATAACACAAGAGATTCCATTTGTGTAGGATTGCTTTGTTGTGTTGTAATAAGTAATTGTCTTATGTCTATCCAACAATATGTAAGATGCCATTGGAGTTATCTCCGTAGATGCACAAGACAAAGTGTAAGGGGGGGAAGAAATTCAGGCGAAATGTATTAAATATATTGATGACATTAGAGTTACACATGCGCAAGTGAAGGGGGATCCAAATATGGGGAAAAACGTTAAATTTGGGGCAAATCAGTGTAATTTCGATAAAACCATAGAAAATTAGGGGCAAATCAAGCCTTTTGCACCTCCTTGTAGAAAGAGTTCCCCTACACTTATTGTTATCTTCGTAGAAAATGAAACCAACAAACTGAGTTTTGATTCTTGTGTCACTGATATACTAATGCATGTATGCATCATTGTTCTTTGCTTATACCCTCATTGAGGATGTCGCAGGATTAGGTACCCACGAGCATTTGTAAGTAAGACTCACTTCTGGATGCCAGAACTGTCAAAATTTTGGTCTACTCCCGGCACCTGGTATTCCCAAATGGTTACCCTTCTAAGTACTGATCAGACTCAACATTGCTTAACTTCAGTGATCTTACAAGTGATCTTTACAACATGATTTGTACATGTTTCGAAATATGCGAAGAGTTTAAAGGTTTTATTTGTAAGTTTGGATTATTTCAAGCTATGTATTAAGTTAGGGATCAACAAATTATGGATAAGAGGCCAAATCTGGTTCACAGCCTTATTTAATCTGGTATAACAACCTCTTTGAATGTGTAACTAAAGATACTAAAATGTCCAGTCTCTGAAGAGACAATTCCCAGTGGAGTAAGGAAGCCTGTGACAAAGTCCCAGTTTCTGATGCATATGTCAGTTTAGTGATTATTGCAAGTGGTCAAGATCAGGACTTAATTCCAACAAGTTTTAATAACCACAATCTTGGCTGGATGCAAATTCTTTGAAGGGATGCCTCCAACCTAATCACACAGCTTAGAGTGTACTCAATTAGTGTACTGGGAAATTTGCCCTCATGAAGAGTTTTCCACACTCTTTTCACTCATACCAGGGATCAAACCCACGGATGAGTGAACTGGCTAAAGATATTATTCTTTGAAATTTTTTGCACATGGATGGGTTGTAACATTCAGCATAACGTAGATCACAAGACAGCACAGTATATCAGGAAGAAAACGGGAGTCCGAGACATAATAAAATCTATTAGAAAACTTAAAAGGCAATGGGCTAGTCTTGTTGCAAGAATGGCAGACAACCAATAAAAATCATGACTCACAACATGGATCCACAGAGATTACATGCAAAGCCGAGGCTAACAGAATACAAGATGGAGAGATAAATTAGACAAATTCAGAAAATACTAGCTCCGCGATGCCCATGATAGAGAATTTACCCATCGCCATTTGTAGTCAGTTTTGATTACAGGAACCACATTGGAAGCACAATTTGACAATATTTAGTTTCTCTCCTCCACCCACCAAAGACAGAATGTCCCCATTGATTGACCCGACATGCAAGTTTATATAGGTATTTAAAGATAAGCTATAACCATGGCCTTGTAGGATCTTTGCCAAATCACTGTAGCCCCTCAAATTGCCTGCTCAACCAACCAACCAACCAACCAACCAAGTGGTCCACAGATTCTTCTCTCTTTACTTGTCTCTGTGTATGTGTGTGTGTGTGCCTCCAGTCACATTTTCAGGGATACAACCATGAAAATCTGCATGAGTACCCCACTAAGCACCGGCTGAAAATTTTTTTTGTTTTTTTCAAAAAAGTGCTTTTTGGGTCTCTATGGTCATCGTGAGACCGACAACGCCCAAATCTTGAGCTGGTATTTTTTTTCTGGTACAAGCGCAGGCTACGGTAAATCATTAATGTGAGGTTTAGGTATATACTCCCATAATGAAAATTGAGGGGTAATTCGAAACGCAAGCTGTTACCATGGCCCTAAAAACATTTCTTATACAGTCTTGCCCCCCTGCCCACAAAGGTTTGCCGAACTCTGCTCTTCATGTTATCTCAAAAAAGTTTAGACAGCTAAAGGCATAAAACTTGAGGAAAGAGAGCAAACTTTTTATGGGAAGGCCTGGTAATATATAAATTGATTTCAATGAAAACAGGTGACAGCACCCTATACTCTTATAGTCCATTCATCAATGAAATACAGGAGGCTGTCACTAGTTGAAGTGACAGTTGTCAACTGAACTTTAAGAGCTTTCTCTTGAATTAAGTAATTGGTTTGAATGCCCATATATATATTTATATATATATATATATATATATATATATATATATTTTTTTTTTTATATATATTTATATATATATATATATATATATATATATATATATATATAAAAATATATTGAGAAATGGGTATATGTGATCCTACAAAACAAGGATAAATTACGTTATATTATACAGAAACTCATTCGGAATGATCTCCTGTTATTGCAAGGTCAATATATCACTCATCCATAGATAGAATAAATAATTAAAGAAAATGGAGCCACTGCAGGAATCGAACCGGTCACCGATGGGATGGCCGCTTCCACGTAGCGATGCTCTTACCATTGATAAGAATCTGGTGTTGAAACAGGAGTTTCGGCTTTTGCATTACTGAAAAAAAATTTCATAAATTGCATTGATAGATATTGGGAAATCGGTGACTGAAGTGACACAAAAAAAATCTCTTGAAAATGCTTTTTAATGTTTAGTGTTTAAATTCATAAAATATGTATTCAAAAAATCAACATGTTTGGTCCGTCAGAATGAATTAGATATTGCGTTTATATTATAGAATAAACAATTAAAGAAAATGGGGTTGCCACAAGCATTGAACCTGACTCTGATAGCTTAGCCACTTCATTGCAGCTCTGCACTTACCATTGTGCTAAACAATCACTGGTAATGCAAAAGCCAAATAACTGCTTTTAACCCAAATTCTTATCTTGTTTATTCTTGATATTTTTCGTCCCTTTCAACGCAACAGTATGTACTTGAGAAATGGACATATTTGGTCCGACAGGATAAATTGTTACATATATATATATATATATATATATATATATATATATATATATATATATATATATATATATATAAAAATGATTATTTTCTTGATATAATATATCCAACAATATGTTTCAAGTTGACGGTAAGGAAATATAGTTTGTTCATGCCCTTAAATTTTGATTTTTCAGATATATGGATCTATTTGAGTACTGTGGTTTCTTTGCAATTTTGAAATACTTTTTGAACCCCCTATGAAGACCTGGCTTTTGGCGGGGTTAAAAAAATTAAAAAAAAGGTATTTGTGGACATTATAAGAAGTAAATGTTTCAATTTTCAGCTCTCTAGCTCCATTGGTGCAACCTGTATGCATCATTTGTACATTCACACATAGCCAGCAGGACTGCCTTGGAAACTGACATAACCTATTTTGACAGTCTTGGTAACAGTAATGGTTGCTGGATTCTAATAGAGCTGGAACATACAATAACTAGTGTGTTCTCTCTTGGAAGCCAGTGAAAAAATTCCTTTTAGATATCAAAATTTATTTCGTGGGCATATTATTATCATAGAGTGTGCCAGGTGGGGATGGACTGTATCTCTCTATTGACACTGGACAAGTGTCAGTCAGACAAAAAAAAAAAAAAAAAAATAGAAAAGATGTTTATAGAAGAGATTGATAACAAGATGTAGGGGAAAGAAGCCAGAGTTAAAATACAGGTATTTACAACCTTTCAGAATGATATACACAAAGACACACTCCTGTTTACCCACAACATGAAATTATCTCTGTTGCTGATAAGAAAGGCTTTACAGAATAATTCATCTGATATCAATAAATCAAGTATGGAAAAAAATATTTTCACCATCTGGAAAAAGAAATAGAGAAAGTAAGGAAGACATATATTTTTTAGATTCTGGATAGAAAGAGAGAGAGAAGAAATCATGCATTTTATTACAGGTGGAAAAATAGACAAGACTGGTTGTTGCTGGGTCAAACTCCTCTCCAACTTCTATTCCAATTGAAGATGATCACTGTAACTCTTGGCTCGTACTTATGATAAATGAAAATTTTAACAAAATGAGATTTGTCACTTTGGTCCAGTTGATAAGAGACCTGCCTACTGATCACTTGGTTGTGATTTCAAATCACAGTAGTTGATTTTATAAGTCAGTTTGGTTTAATGTGACAAGACAGACAAACAGTGAACAGTTTATTCCCCTGAATTAAGTGAGGATTGTTCTTGTTGTTGTTACCGTAGATAAATAAAGGCAACTCTCGACTCGGACTGGAGTTTGATAGAAGAAAAAAAAGAGAAAGAATGAAAGAAGAGAAAGAAAGACAGAAAGAAAGAAGTGTATTCATTGAATTACTGGGTAGAAGGAAAAAAAAGAGAAAGAAAAAGAATGAACACGAAGCATAGAAACAATTTACTCTGATAATGTTCATTCAGTGTGATTCTCTTGGTTTGCTGACCATAACAATGGACTCTTCCTCTAAGGTTTAAAAGTTTGCCAAAAAAAAAAATGCTTCCTACCCACCATTTCAAACTATGTGCTCTTCCCAGTAAACAATTTCTTCATTAAAAAAAAAAAAAAATCTCGATCCAAATATATCTGTGAATTTTTTGTTCTGCCATTAGTGGGAAGATCATCTGAAAAAATGAGATTCAGGACACATGTCGCACAGCAACAATCAGCAGGCTGAAACTGCTGAGCAATATTCGTGGGTCTGATCCACATTGGAGCTCAATTAATGATGATCTGGTAAAGAACTTCCAAGTTAATAGATAAAATGAAAAAAAAGGATATATTGCAAGGATCAGCAAGCTAATATTGCTTGCTGTTTTAGAGGGTTTGATCCTTATCAGATCTTGCAGTACAGATGGTCTGATAACAACTCATGCTAAGTTAATATATATTTATACAATGAGCAGTGCAACCTTTTTGTTTTTCATGTCTCTTCCACTGGAGGGTAAAAGTTTTCTGATAAGAATATCTCCTACTCAACATTTGAAACTCTAAACTTCAATCAAAAAATCTACTTTTTTTTCTTGAAAAGTTATTTCATAGAAATTCAATTGTTTAATAGTACCATAGATAAATTTCATACCTATGAACATGGTTTCTATACATCTAATATTTCACTCCTTTATGCACAAGAAGAAGGTATTGCCATTATCCCCAGTTCTGGCCAACTTATACACGGAATATTTCAAAGAGATGGCTTCACTCACAACCCCATTGAGACCAACTATTTGGATGAGATATGTGGATGACACTTTCAGCTTATGGTCCAACAAGGAAGACACACGAGTACTACAGAACTAAGTTAACTCTACAAGACCTTCAAACAATTTACAATGGAAAAGGAAACAGACAACAAGCAGGCATTCCTGGATGTGCTAATTACTTGCACATGGCAGGTGTCCAGACATCTGTATATCATGTATTGTAAGCCAACTTTCACTGGACAGATCATGGACTTTGACTCCCACCATCCATATATATGTGAAAAAGGGAATTGCCTGCAGCCTACAACATCAGGCCAAACAGATACGTAGATGTAAAAGAGTAGCTGATAAGGGCATAAAAAAATACTGTGATCTGTTTACCCTACATGAAAACATCTAAGAGGTCTGTAGTCTTTATAATATTAGGACGATTTTTAGGATTTCTGCATCTAATCCCTCATCAGATATGAACTGGACCAAGAATCACATGTACTGCATTCCATGTTGTTGTGGTTGTGAATACAAAGGTGAGACTGGCCACCCTTCAAAGGTAAGACTGAGAGAACACCAAAAAGCTGCCACCTGTGGAGAGAGCACTAAGTCAGGCTTGGCAGAAAGGTCACCAACCACTTGGGGATGACCCCAAAATTTGGGACTGGGGGCAGCATTGGAGGGTTGGACATCTGAAGGAGTCAGCACAAATGCTAGGCTCCAATAACCTACTCAGTAGACCTGTGTAGAGCCCTTTATACTAAAAAGACACTCCTTATGTTCAAAGCCACAGGGACCTATAACCTAAACTCTGGACTTTGTTTTCCAAAAAAGGAAAAAAGACAAAAAAAGATTGAAGTTACCTCCCTTAAACCAATAAACGAACAATCCCTGCCCCTACTTATCATTTCATCTGAACATTGGAGGGAGGAGAAGAATTACCTGCCCCTTTTTCCATCTGAGTAGGGTGGATTTTACCCTCAGTAATCTTTATGGAGGTTATAAATAACCAGTTTAGGAATGTTTTTGTGGCACCAGTTTCATACATCAAGAGGATTATGACACAAGAAATGGTCAGCAACATTGTATTGACGAAGGAATTAATTCCACCAAAAATCAGACTGTTGGAATTGGTTCTTCCTGAAATTAGACTGTGGGATATGGACGTTCTATCCCCATGCTTCGTGGGCATACCCGTTTTAGCTTTCCGAGCCATCCCTATTTACAGCAACCTCCTGAAGAAGGCCGTAGGATACAACGACTGAAATGTGGTATTCGAAAGTTGCACCAAGATGAGGAAAAACTCTCTTTGTAAAATCTGCAATATTCCCAAATAGAAGTCTGAGGATATCATTAACAACGGTAACACTCACTGTTATTATATATATATATGCATTTATTTCTTTTCTTAACTTTGTGAATTGCTTGCTTAGGGCTATGTCATGTGGATGGGGGAGAGATAGAGAGAGGGAGGGAAATAGGTACACATGTTATTGTTCTTGAGACAGAAGAGGCAGAAGAAGGAAATTTCGTTATGAACAGAAATCACTTTTGAGCACAAAGGGATGTCCATTTTTGATTTGTTGTATTTGTCGTTTGTGTTCATCTTAAAGAGAATGAAATAAACTTGAGAGAAGCATGTGCAAAATGGAACGTATCATTACGTTATAAGTGACAACAAAATAAAGATTTGTCCATGTATTGTTGAGAGTTTCTGATGAAGAGATGATGAAGAATGGGAAGAAAAAGAGGACATACTATTACTATAACAATGGACGACCGAGATTAGGTTTGAATGCATCCAGGGCTGGCCCTAGGTACTAGCAACATGAGTAAGCACTAAGAGCACCTAGTTCAAAGGGGAAATCTATCATATGTCTGAGACTGTTAGTCCTGGCACTATGATAGGGTTCTGAGGGAATTTTTGAGTTGACAAATGAAACAATGAATTTGAAATGCTAAAGGGATCTTCAGTGAGTAAGAATACCTTGGGCAGACATTCTCAATCAGTTACCAAAAGATTTTGACGTCATTTTTGATAATGCTGGATTTTCACTTTGTTGCCCTAATCAGAAAACAATTCATCAACTGTAGGCATATTGTGTATGATTGGAAAGGAAATTCCATGCTTTGTAAAGTTTACAAGAGAAATGTATACCACAGGGCAATGGAACCCCCAACCTTTATGAATAGTAGTTCACCTACTACATTTAACTGTAACACTCTTTGTACATATACGAAATTGCATAAATAATGATTCACCAGCCAAGCGAATGTGCATCTCTATTTATCGCAAATTTTCCTTTTTACAACAAATCTCTCTAGACATTGGAGGTGCCCACCCCCACTCATTGAGCCAAGTCCCCTGGGACCCTAAATCTCTAGATATTTCTTGCTACGCCACTGAGTAATTAAGATAATGATATTCTCCACTATAATTGCAAAATCACTGATTACCATAGAAGGCATTTACAGAGAAAGCAGCAATATAAAGGAGAGAGAGGGAGGGAGGGGGGAGTGATGGAGGGACAGAGAGGAGGTGTATCTAAATGCACAAAGAAAAAGAGAATGAAAAAAAAGACAGGTCTGGTTAGTCACTCAATACAAAACCGTCATACGCCCAACATCTTCTGGCTGCATGTCCGTTTGTGGATGATCAATTGAAAGAAGGGGCAATCAATGAATGTTGCTCCTCTCACCTTTAGTTGGGCAAGTGATCATTGGATTTTCCAAAAACAAGAGATTGAATGTTACTGGTCACAAACTGGGGGATAAATATAGGATAAACCTACATAGTGAATTGAACTCACCTTTGAAAATCTGCAGGGGGAGGGGGTAAAAGAAAAAAAATTCCCTTGATTGAGGGAAGTGGGTGTTCAAAAGATTATATTATAAGTGGTTAGAAAAGAGCAAAGTTTGGATTCATCGATACATCATCGTCATCATCACCCAGCTTGTCATACCATCTTATAATTTGTCATATCTGGTTTCATATCAGGAGATTCGCCTTGTGAGTCATTATGTCCAGCAGTTGTCTGCCATTCTCACTTGATCAGCCCATTGCCATTTAAGTTTTTTAATGGATTCTATGATGTATCAGACTCCTGTTTTTCCTCTAATATTCTATGCTGTCTTGTAATATCTCCATCTTATGTTGAGCATGATTCTTTCGTGTGCACATTGCATGGTTCTCAGTTTGAGAGTCAGTCTTTTGGTCAGGTTCCATGTTTCAGCTCTATAGACGTCTATCGGAAGGATGTATTGGTTGTATACCCTTCTTTTTAGCACTAACGGTATTTTCTTGTTCTTGAAGGTTGAGTTAGCCCAGCTGAAAGTTTGCCCACCTTAAGTGATTCTTTATTTGATTTTCTTCTTTTAGGTTTCCATGAAGATTTGTTGTCCCGGGTAAATGTTGTGGTCAACTTTCTCCAGTTCTGCATTCTTGATTTGGATTGTTGTGTCTTTGTCTTCAACAAAGTAAAGTCCCAGAAGATGGGAACACCCCAATCATAATGCTTTTATATAAAAAGGAGAATCCAAGAGATCTCAACAACTACTGGCCAATAAGTCTACTCAACTGCATCAACAAACTTTCGACCAAAGTGATTACCAATCAAATCCCCAAGGCATTAGATGAGAACCAACCACGGGAACAAGCTGGTCTCAGAAGAAGGAACTCAATCATTGAACACCTCCACTCAATAAATCAACAAAAGAGAAAGTAGCACGATATAAAATACCAACCCCTATAGTATTTAATGACTTCTAGAAGGCCTTTGACTCAGCGGAAGTTCCCGAGGTTATTGATGCTCTCATTTGTCAAGGTTTGACCCAGTATATGTCAGAGGAATGCAACATATCTACCAAAACAGCAGTTCCTTCATCAGGTTACACAAAGACTCGGACTCCATCCAACTCGAAAAAGGGGTAAGACAAGGGGATACCAGCTCATCCAAACTCTTCACAGTCTGCATGGAGATGATCTTCCGGAACCTAAACTGGAAAAATAGAGGAATTAGAATAGACGGTGAATACCTAAGTAACCTCAGATTTGCAGACGGCATTGTCCTTTTTGCTGAGAACCTTTATGATCTCTAGATGCGGGATAGACTGAACAGAGAAAGCAAGAAAGTTAATCTCCACATTAACTTCAGTAAAAAAAATGTCATGTACATGGATATATCAATACATATAAATGACAGAACGCATGAATTAACGCGACCTAGCTACAGTGTTTAAACCAGTTGGTTGTGGTAGCGGTGATTAAAAAGGAAATAGAGGAACAGGAAGAAAAAAAATGATAAGTTGAAACAGAGAGAGAGAGAGAGGGTTGGTTGGTTGGTTGGTTGGTTTAATCACCTATCAACTCTTGATGGCTTATTTAATGCTGAAATCGGGTATGAACAAAGGAGTTAGTATGTTTTTTTAGATAATTTTTTTTTCACAAGAAATATAACTGGATTTATAGTTTTTGTAGCCACAGATATATGTATAGAGAGAGAGAGAGAAAGAAAGAGAGGGGAAAAGAAGGAAAGCAATTATTTTTGATTCAATGGTTTCAAAATGGTTCATTAAAACAAAAAAAAACAATATTTTCTTTTAAACTGGAAGTGAACCTACTTCAATAAATCTATTTTTAATATGACCAAGTTCAAAAGTTGTGCTTCATTCACATCTTGTCCCTAGCAGCCAGGTCAGTCAGTGGGTTCAGGGCAGGGCGGGGATGACTCTATCGTTGAGTATAGTGTAGAGATTGGTTTCCTCCATGGAGGATTAATGGAATAACCATTGGAGGCTCTCTATATGATCCCCAGCTGCTTACAGTATCAGATGTTCCCAGTAGGTCACCCATCCAGAGGTGTTCAATTACAAAATTAGAAAAAGGGATGACCAATGAATAAGGTATTTCTGTTATCTTTTGTTGGACAGTGATCAATAAAACAGTCTGAATCCTTTTAAAAAAACAAGCAAGAATGTAGCTGGGTAAAAAGTGGGAATCAATTTAGCATAGACTTATATTGCAAACATTGCCCCTCCCCTTGCCTACTAAATACCTATTTTGGGAAGAATTCTCAAAAAACAAAAAAGAAAATTTTTTTTTAGATATAATAAGGAGTGAATGTTTAAATTTTCAGCCCTCTATCTCCATTGATGCTGCCTGTATGTGTGATACATACATATATACATACATAGCCATCCAGCCAGGCAGACCAATTTGAAAACCGAAGAAAGTAAGAACTGCTGCTACAGTTAACCAGACTTCTTTCAAGTAAAATGTCTATGAGTTAGAGTCTCATCAAGATCTTATCTTTCAATTCTGATCCTCATTAATCACTCACTGATCACTACCCCCCCCCCCCAAATACCTCAAAAATTGATAATGATGTTTGATAATGCTCATGGTTTATGAGCTAGGGTGGGGTACCTGCCCACCTAATTTGGGCAAAACCATGTTAAATTCTGGGCAAATCAAACCCTCTGCTACCCTCAATGAAAGAGTTCCCATGATAATGCTTGGCATAATAACATCAAAAGAAGGATGTTATTGTAACAACTTAACCTTCTACCGATCTAACAAGCCTGAAAGTCAGACCCTAGATGCACTAGTTTTTTCCTTGTGTGAATATCTAGCAAGGCTAATGTAGCCAACTTTATTTTTAAGTTTGCAACAAAAATTGAATCAAAAAACATCTTGAAACTCTTAGAAAACATCTAAATTCTCCAGATGTATATGGAAAATTTTGGAAATATATATATTATTAATAAATTAAATAAAATCTAATGATTATTTCAATAAAATATTATCTAATTTATAAAAGATATTACCTATATTTAAGTGAAAGCGGTTTATTGGCACATTAGAAAATAAACAATACAGATTTTTTAAAATATCACTTGTGAATCGGTGTCTATATTTCATTTCCATTTGAATAACAATGACATTATTCTTCCCTCCTTCAACTTCCTCACTCAAATAAGGGTATTTCTTTCATAGAAGGAGTGGGAGGGAATGCTTCATGGAGATGGTGTGAAGCATTTGCTATGTCGATTAGTCAGATTGTCAGTCAGTGACAGCTATTAGCACTATAGATGCTAACGCATCTAAAAATGTACATAACTGCTGTTATGTTCTGATTTACTATTTTTAATTTCTAATTACTTTCAACAGTATCATGGATAACTTGCTTTTGTCCTTCAGGTCAATTTTACAGTTGGTTTCCAAAGGCCTTGAATCCGTATTTTTTACTTTTTTTAGTCTTGCTGTTTTCACGGTTCTTAAGCATCTCAGAACATGCATCTTGCCATCCATTATGACCTCAATTTCAAGCTACGTTCAGTCTTCAGTCAATAAGTTGCTTAGATTTTTATATTCCAAATTAATTCCGATTGCTTTGATTAATGATTAATACAATTTGACCTTCTCGTCACAAAATCTGGAAAATTCTATTTCAAGATTTTATCAATTTTTTTCATTTCTTTTCTTTCTCACTTTTTTCAAAGTTTCTCTTCCTTTTTTTTTCTTTGAGATTGTATCGTATGGTAAAAATATATCTACAATGATGATGGATCAATAACACTAGAGCTTGACAGAGCTGAATTTTGATCTGAAATTTTTTCTGTTAGAAACAGCTGGCATAAACTGTCATCAAGACTGTCAACATAGGTTTTTTCAGCTTTTAAGTCGGTGTGGCTGGTTAAATATGTATGTATATATGCATGTATGTATGTATGTATGTATGTATGTATGTATCATGAGTACATGCAATGAAGCCAGAGGACTAAAATATAAACCTTTACTCCTTATTATGTATACATTTTTTTTTTAGTTTTTTAAAGATTTGCATCTTGAATAGGTTTTTAATTAGGGGTTCAATTTGCAATGTAAGTTTATGCTAAATTGGTCAGTGGTTTGCGTCCGACTGTGTTCATGCCTGTTTTTCAAAAATCCAGATTTTAGTGGTCCAGCATCAATCACACCATTTTCCAATTTTTTAATTGATCCCTCCCAACACACTATGCAGCTAAAAGACTTAGGTCACGTGACAGGTTTTATTGAGTGACCCACCTGGCCTGTACATAATGCTTGATCTATGTGATTAAGATTTACCACTCAATCAAGTGCATTGACAAGGAAAAAGGTTATGTCAAAAAATGCCTTGATTACAATTGATAAAATCTGACCTTTTTATCAAAAATCAGGAAAATACAAAATTTTAGTATTTTCTCATTTTTCTCTTTCCTCTTTTATCAAGTTTTGGTCTTTCAAATCACTGTTACCCCTTAAATGTACCACCTGACCAACCAGTCAAGTGGAATGCAGATTTTTCTCTCTTTGCTCCTCTTTGTGTTAATCTGTTGTATCTCTGCGTGTACAAACACTCTGGGCTACATTTTTGGAACTATGACTCCCCCCCCAATTTTCATAAGTACTATACTAGGCACCATCTGAAAACAAATTTTTTTTTCAAAAAAGCGCTTTTTTTCAATCCATCTGATCACTTCAGACCAACAATGCTCAAATCATAGGCTGGTATTTTTTTGATGAATTTAAATAAAAGACTTTTTTTTTTTACAGATAACTCAGCAGAAAAGATCTATGTTTTTAGATAATTTTGATGATAATTCATGTTCTTAATTTTTGGTGATACAGAATTCTAATATTTCCACGATTAGCAGATACATATAAAGCAGAACTACACATACCCATATATATTTACAACATATATATGTTATGATACCAAATGAGATATTTCCTGAAAAGCTTTTCCTGCCTGACACTCTCCAGAGGATGGAATTTCAGAAAGTAATCGAGATTGTTAAAAAGATTTGAAATAACATTATAACTTTGTGACACCTTTGATTGTCGTTCTATCAAGCATGCTCCTAAAGCAACATCCTCTGAAGAGAGGAAAAAATAGCTTTCCAGGAAATATCTTATTTGTTGTCATAACATATATATATATATATATATATATATATATATATATATATATATATATACATATATATATATATATATATATATATATATATATATATATATATATATATATATATATATTTGCTGTAAATATATATGGGTTTATAAAATTGTTTCTGTTTAATATGTATCCTTTAATCATAGGAATTTCCTTCCCTCTCTGTGTGAGATTGTATCTCATGGTAATATATATCTACAAACAAGGTCGGAACAATGAGTCTGTAGTTTGATACAGTTATTAGTTGAATTTCGATCTGAAATTTCCACTGTATAATGTTCGGATAAAGATTCACCACTGACAAGGAAGGAGATGATGATGTAGGATAAATATCTGCTGTGAAAATGAATCATTTTTTCATCATTTGTCTATGAACTTATTGATTTACCTATATATATTGCCATATGCAGCGACAAGGTATGTTCCGTTTCAGCTTATTCTCCTCCGCAGATTAACAGGACATCTTGCCAAACTGAACCAGACTGAGCACCTGGTCTTTTCAATGGAGGACACATGATTGAGAGTTTCCCCACAAACCACCATACTCTTATCAGATGGTAACGAGCAAGCGATCAATGTATGTATATATATATATATATATATATATATATATATATATATATATATATATATATATAAATATTTACACCTGTCTTGACTGTTTTCTAGTGTTGCTTTATCTATGGTGATAGTGCCCCAAATTTTAAGACAGTGTAAATAGATAGGTAAACAGGATGCATTTTAAGGACCTGCCATACTCTTATCGAGTGGCAGTGAGTAAGCTATACATATATATATATATATATATATATATATATATATATATATATATGCAATGCTCTTCCATTGGAATAGAGCATTCTGGTAGATGAGGAGTTTCTGTGCAAACAAATATATCGCTTAAATTCAGCCTTACTGACCATCCAGTTCAGTAGTCCAGAGGTAGGATATCAGTCTCCAGGTCTGATGTGAGGGTTTCAATTCTGCCTCGTGGTACTGGATGTGATAAAAGTCTATAGCCACACTGAAGAGATGTAATGCATTGAAACAGCTGTCTGTGGATGACACAATAATATATATATGTATGTATCTTTACTGTTTTTAAGAGTTACTTTATCTATGGTGATTGTGCTCCATATTTTAAAATACAGTGTAAATGGATGGGTAGATTGTCCATCAATCACAATGGTTGCATGGAACTGATCAGTAACAACATAAATCTCTCTCACTATTTCCATCTCTATCTGTCTATGTATCTCTATATACATGGGTAATTAGAATTCTTAAATTGGTTTGCATGCTGTCTGAGATTAAAACCAACACGATGGATCTAGCATTCATATGGGTGAACGTTCAGTAGAAACAACATGAACAGCGAGTCACGTCTGTTGTTATACTTACTGATTCCTCATTGTTGAAAATGTTTTTAGGGTAACCTTCGTAAGTAAGCCTTGTTCAAATGATAAATATTCAGTATAAAATAATATCAATATACAATACGCATAAAACCTTATTTAAAATGACAAATTACATGTATGACATAAACTATTTAATAAAGGGAGGTGGTGTTTGATCAACACTGCTGGGTTGCCAAGTTAATCTAACTGATTTGTTTTTAAAATTACTGAAAGAGTTACATGGTAAACAACTGATGATCCCAACGAGTGACAATTTATACAGTGTACCATTATAAAAAGTGTAAGGGAAGCAGGAAAAAAACACTAAATTGCATCAACAGATATTGGGAAATGGGTGACTGAAGTGACAAAAGAAAATCTATTGAAAAAGTTTTTTAATGTTTGGTGTTTAAAGCTGTAAAGCTTTCTAGACTATATATATATATATATATATATATATATATATATATTTACTGTTTTTAAGAGTGGCTTTATCTATGGTGGTAGGGTTCAATATTCTAAAATACACTGTAAATTGATTGGTAGATTGTCCACCAATCACAATGGTTGCATGAAATCGATCAATAACAACAAAATTCCTAATATCTATCTTTCTATTTCTATGTCTATCTCTATTTCTGTCTATGAATCTATCTATATATATATTTGTTGTGTGGCTGTGAGGTGATCTGACAGAATAGTAGCAATTTGACAATTGGAAGGTGAAGAGAAATTTGAGAGAGAAACAGGTGTTACATCACAATAATTTTTATTATCATGCGAGTAGGCTTCTATGCATTTCAATGGTTGCAAAAACCCTTTTCAAGAAGACTTGCAGTGGCTGCAGAGGAGCTATGTTCAATTTACATGTTTGAGGAAGAGAATAAGGAGACAAAGCTATTAGGTTGAGTGTTTTCGGTTGTTTAGTAGGAGTGGAAGTGGGAGGTATTTGCAGCTGTGCCGTATACATGTATATAAATGTATGTAAAAATGTATTGTACAGTATTTTCTGGTCTATGACATACATAGCTAAAAAAAGCATGAATCTAACTTTCATGTGTCATGAGAGGTTCAAACCTTTTGCAAGAATATTTGTGTGAAAATGATACAGTCTAGACTGGAATTTGAACTCACTTCATTGATATCCATTACACCAACTCAAACTCCCGTCGGAACATGGTAGAGATTTCAATGCTAATAAAATCTGCAATATTCAGAAAGTCGGAATCACTTCTAACAAAATCCTGTAACAACTTCTGGGGATTGTCATACACTTTTCAATGGATAACGTTTCCCCGAAAAAGCAAAATATATGTGTGTATTTGTGGTATGTGTGTGCATGTGTTTTGCATTTTGTATGTGTGTGTGTATGGGTGTATTCTGAATTTCCAAGAAACTAGTGAATGCTGCTGGCTACAAACTGAGGAACCGATCTAGAATAAGATTAAATTGCAAACTGAACCGACCAATAAAAAACGATTTAGGGGAGGAATTTTCATAAAACCAAAGAATCTATTTTCCTTTAAGGAGTAAATGCTGGAATTTCCAGCTTCCTACCACCATTCATCAAGCTTGTGTGTATAACACATGCACATGCATACGCATACAGTCAGCTAGATTAACTTGAAAATCTAAAGAAACCTATGCTGACAGTTTTAGTGGCAGTATTGGTTGACGGATTCAGATAACAAAAGAAGAAAAATCTCAAAAAAAGATATTCTCTGTTGGGATAATACAACCAGGAGTGAAATCAATACAGGAAACCATTCTGTGGGTCAGACAATTCAATGAGACCCAAACAAAAGGTGAAACAAAAGCCAATAAAGGTCATCATGTCCAAGTTGTAATAAAATCTGCCATTTTAAGATCCACAAGAGGAAATAATTCTTTGTGATGCAGGTGATAAAAACATATATACGTATGAAGCTGGATTAATAAAGTCCATAGCCTGACAGTTTTTAACTGAATTTCTGGTGCCAATAGAAATAGCATTTTGGAACTTGGATAGTTGGCTTACTATACCGTGATTACTACCACTGTGGACATCATACTCCTACTACCTTACTACTACACAATTAAACGTATATAAAACCATAGAACTAGAGTAATATTATGTATAGTGCTTAGTGTATTGTGTGTCCTACATTGTATATGAGATTGTATGAGATCACCTACAAGATTTTTGAGTTAACCATTGGAAACAATAACATTTTGACTTAATATTGAGAACAAGTGATAAACTCAATAACTCAGTGACCCAAGATAACTTGGCCGGGGCCAGCCCTGCATACAGGCAACATGGGCAGTTGCCTAGGGTGTTGAGCGATTGGGGTGCCTGTCATGTATTTGAGACAGTAGGACTTTCAATATTCAAATGGAGGAATCAAAGAGAATAACAGTCAAAATGAGAAAATTTTCTGATGTGGAGTCAGATTTTTCAGGAACATCTGACAGTTAAATACTGTCCATTGTGGTAAGACTAAGGGGAAACAATTGGCAAAGGAAGTTATCATTACCTACAACAAGCTCTTTCAGGCTTTAAAGGGTACTGAATTTCAGCTTGCTCAGGGTGCTAGGAACCTAGGGGCTACCCCTGGTCTTAATATCCAATAAATATAATACAGGTCTGGTTTGTCAATCATGGGACGAATGCTCTTTGGCAGCATGCCTTGGTGCAGGTGATCAATTAAAAAAATTGTATGAAAAGAGGTGATCATTGAAAAAGATACATCACTTGCTTTTTGTTGGGCAGTGATCAGCAAAAACGTCAGAATTTTCAGTTCAATTTAATAATAAGGAGAAATTTTTTAAATTTCTGCTCTCTAATTCTATTTGTGCAGTCTGTATGCATTATACATATTCTCAAAGCCAACCAGACCAACTTGAAAACTGAAGAAACCTTTGTTGACAGTTTTGGCTTCTATTATCCAAGAAACAGTTGAAAGTACAAACATGTTTTAGCACAAGGAATTAACAATTCTTGAAACTATAATAGCAGATGAGATGAATATAACATTGAATCCCACACATCATATTTGGAGATATAAGTGTCCTGTGGTTTGTTATTGCACGATACATGATATAAGGGAGGTAGTTGGTAGACCTCAAAAATTTCTTTTCTTGGGAGAATACGAGGATCCACAAAAATATATACAAAATACTAATTATATATTGAGACAATGATGAAACTTGAAGCCACTGTTTTGGTTGGCAATAATTTTATAATAATCTGAAACAGGCTAGCTAAACAAACCATTTTTTGGCTAGATCTGGCTGTTTTTTTTTCAAATTAAGCCGATAACACTCCATAAAAATTGATAGATGTTGCTGCACTCAAATGTTGAAGTTGAAAGAGTATACAGAAAGATGAACATAATCAAATAAAAATTTATAAGTAGAGTTATACTAAAAATGCCAAAAATGATTGTGGCAGTTAAATTTAGATTCTGAAGATACAATAAATGTTGTAGTATCTATGAAATACCAGAATAAGTCATTGAATATGTGGGTAGAAAATCAACTTTTTTCTGCATAATAAGTTTTCTTAAAGTTGTTATCATAAGTTGGCATGCATGCAGTCATAGATTAAAACCAACACAACGAATTTAATATTCATATAGGTGAACACTCAATAGAAGTGACACAAACAATGAGTCATATCTGTTGTTATACTTATTGATCCTTCATTATCAAATATGATTTTTGGGTAACTTACGCAAATAAGCCCTGTTTCAAAAAAATATAAAATAAAATCCATATACAATACATTACATCATCAGTCTTTTATTGTCCATCATTGGACATAGATCTCCCCAAGGATTCATCAGACCTCTCTATCATGGTCGTCATGGAGCCAGTATTTTCTGAACTTGTCTAGTATGTCTCTCCATCTTATATTCTGCCGGCCTCAGTTGCGCATGTGATGTCTTGGAATCCATGTTGTGAGTCGTGATGTCCATTGGCTGTCTGCCATTCATGCAACATGATCAGCCCATTACCATTAGAATTTTCTTATAGATTCAGTTCTGTAGGTGACTCTATAGGGATCTGAAAGAAAGCTGGTGTTTGCTTTGGTGCCATGTTGATATAACTGTTTTGTTTTTAAATCCCCTAAACAGTTACATGGTAAACCACTGATGATCCCAAATAGAGAAACTTTACACATTGTACATTTTATTCAGGTTGTCTAATGATGCATTGACAGTGTGATAATGGGAGATCATATATCATAAATCATATATATATACATATATGTATATATATGTATCATCATCATCATATATATATATATACTATATAATAAATATAAATATATACATGATTATATATATGAATATATGTGTATATTTTATATATATATGAATATACATATTTATATAAATATGAATGTATGTGTATATATATGTGTGTGTGTGTGTGGAAATGAAAAAAATCTAGCTGATTTTAGCCATTTTTGTATCTGTTTCAGCTATGAATAGGAGAGAGCATATTGACAACACCGGCCTGGGTGACATTGGTTCATTTTGCATCAACTTGTGCTGTTTTGAAACTGATATAGGCAATATCATTAGTTTTTCCCAGATGAAGCCTTGTCAATTATTTTATTTGACTAGAACTTCTCTCATTTTATTTCTCAGCTTTTCTCACAATTCCTAAGTACACTTTTGCAACTTTTTGACCACAGACGTGGCTATTTGAAAAACATCTCTGAGCTCCAATGGTCCTCCCCCTATAAATCTTTATTAGTAGTTCACCTACTGCATTTACAGTGATAAATCTCATTTCGTTGTTATAAGTCCTTACCACATGATGTCACCGCAGTTTCATGCCTTCTCACAAGATATCTCTATAAGTCCTCGATGAATGTTGATGAAATTTTGTGGACGGATTGGTAATAGATTACAGAAGATGTGCAATTTGGGGCAGATCCATGCGCAATTACCCCCCCTTCCAACATTATAGTTTCATCTCCATACCACATAATATCACCAAAACACTTTTCAAATGATACCTACAAGAATTCTCAATGAATTTCAACAGTATTATGTGGAGGGGCAGGTAATGAGCCAAGGAAGAAGTGATTAAATTTCATTGCAGATCAATGTTCAATTATTACTCCTGACAAAGGTTGTTGAATCGTCAGTTTTCTTCAAGGTGTACATACCGAGCCAATCCCGACGGGGAACGGAGATTTCAATTTACAATTACCTCCTCCTGACCATGACATTATCAGAGGTATGCACTGTCTGATTGCTTTTTAGTTTAACTAGTTTTCCTTCTATCTTATTTCAGTTGCTTTTTATTCCTGTTTTTTCCCATGTTTAAAAAAGCCATGAAATGGTATGAAATTTATTCAACCTTTCACAACTGATCACATGTGCGTTGCAATTTTCACTGATCCAAATAAATTATCTAATTTTCCACCTTCTGTTTGTGTTAATTTTTTTCTAGTTCTCAGCAAGCTAGCAAAAGTCTGAGAATAATCCAACAGAGGTAAGCAGCTGGAGTGAAGAGGGTGACTGTCAACTTGTACCTTTTCCGATTACCCATGAGATTGACCCACTAACTGATTTGATAAGAATTATGTCAGCCTGTTATTTCTCCTAGCCCCAATCTCTACGGTTAGCAAATTTAATCTTGAGTTGAACTTTACACAATGATAAATTATTAGGAGCACTGAATGGAAATGGCGATGATCATATGTTCAGTTATGTTTGTGAAAGGTTGAATAAATTTTGTGGATTTTCTAAAAGTAAGATTTTAGAAAATTGTCAGAAATATTCACCAAAAAAATACTTCAATTTGTTCTTTGTGTCAGACAAGATGACTTATCTAACGAAAGTGTGTTAATCTTTTCTTTATCTTACATACATCTATGCACGTATAACCTATAGAATTGTTGAAATCAAAATTATTCTCAATGTACCACACATTCTATGGTTCAAAGTTCATCTCCAAAAGATGCATAAAAAATAAAAACAATGAATTCTTGCTTGTATAATAGTAACCATCAGCCAAAACTGTCCACAGTTTTCTCAAGTTTTTAAGCAGGTCTGGCTGGCTATGTATGTATCACATACACAGGCCACACCAATGGAGCTAAAAGGTTGAAATTTTCATTAAGACACAGAACTGGAGAAAGTGAACCACTACATCTACCTAGGACAACAAATCTTCATGAAAACTTCAAGTAAGAATAAATCAAGTAAAGAATCACACTAGGTTGGCAAGCTTTCGGCAAGGCAAGCTCAACCTTCAAGAACAAGAATATCCTACATGCAAAAAAAAAAGGTATACAACCAATGCATCCTCTTGATCGTTACCAATGGAGCTAAAACATGGAACCTAACCAAAGGACTGACCCTCAAACTGAGAATCAAGCAACGTGTTCAAGAGAAAATCATGATCAACATAATATGGAAAGATCACTAGACTGCACAGTATATTAGAGGAAAAACAGGATTCTGAGATATAATAGATATCATAAGAAAACTAAAATGGCAGTTGGCTGGTCATGTTGCAAAGATGGTGACAACAAAACTGAGGCTCATGAAATATAGAATAGCGTGACAAACTAGACAAGTTCAGAAAGAACTGGCTCTGTAATGCCCATGATAGAGAGGTCTTGCAAATCTTGGGAAAGGTCTATGCCTGATGACTGACACTAAAGGGCTGCTTCTGATGATGATATCTTGATCTGTTTATTTGATTTTTTTGTTTTTCAAATATTCCCTCACTGAATAGATTTCTAATGGGGGGTTCAATTTGTAATGTGAGTTCTTGCTAAACTGATCCCTTAGTTTGTGTCCAGCTTTATTCATGCTTGTTCTTTGGAAATTCAGACTTATCTAGTGAGCATGACCCATTAAAATGCCAGAGTAAGTAATTCATTCATTAATCACCTCTTTTCCAAGACCTTTCCTGATGTTCTGGTCATGCAAGTTTTATCATGGCATTAAATAATCAGGATTACCATTCAGAAGATATTGATGTAATATCTTGTAAGAAATTTGTTTATCCTAATAGATATAGATATCCACATACACATACATATTGCCACATGCACTCATGCACTCATGCACAAACATATATATACATATAGATATGTCTGTATTCATGCATATATATACACATGCATATATATACATATACTATCCATCTCAATATTTGCATTACTGGCAGTTGTTTAGCTCAATGGTACAAGCAATGAAGCAGCTACCCATTGGTTGCATGTTCAATTCCTCCAGCAGCAGCCTCATTCTCTCAAATTGTTTACTCTATTCATGTTGTCTAGGTCAAATGATACTTTTGCCATGTAATAGTGGGAGATCATTTCAAAAAGAGTTTCAAAATATTATAACCAAATTTATAATTTTTTCTGTAGGATTACAAATCCATTTCTTAATATATATATATATATATATATATATATATATATATATATATATATATATGAATAATCATTAGCAGCAGCAGCTATTACAAGTAGACTACTGAACAAAGGCCTTTTTCATCTCCTTCCATGTCGACCACGATTGTGTTACTCTCTACCATGTTTTACTGGCAAATCTTTCTATCTCATTCTTCCATCTTGTGTCTGTTTTTTTCTTACTGCATTTACTGTCCAGTGGGCACCAATACATTGGTTTTTGGCTCCATCTGTTTCTTTGTGCTAAATGACTAGCCCACCTACATTTTTGTTGCTTGATTATTTGTATGATGTCCTTCCGCCCTCTGATCCATGTTGATCTTTTTCTATCTCTTGAAGTTTTCCCTAGCATTGATCTTTCCATGGCTCTCTGTTCAATTCTAAGCTTGCTTTCAGTTTATTTCTCCATGTGTTCATTGTATACTTCATGCTTGGAGCTCATTGGCATATATAATAACTTTGCCATAGGTGCAAAACTGACAGTTGCAGTGGAGTCTTAATTCATATTACTCTGAACATCTCTCTCTCTCTCTCTCTCTCTCGACATATGTATATATATACACACATATACATATATATAAATATATATATATATATATATATATATATATATATATATATACATATGCATATGCATATACATGAGTATTTCCTTATAATTATGTATATACATATACGAATGCATATGCCAATGCATACATTGATATATATAAATCCATTTATTGATGTTTCAAAGAAAATCATTAGAAAATCCATATGGAAAGAAGATATTCCTATCGGTTATTGTTACCATAAACCCTCACAGCACAATGTCATCCTATTACAAATGCTGCAAAATACTGAACTTAATGGACGTAATATACTGCGAAAGCTTACACATTACAACTTGAATCCTCTGAATAATGCTCAGATCTACTGAATCAATGAATCGGAAATTTTACTTCTCCAAAACGACACGACATTTTATCATCCATTCTTCTTGGTGATATAACTGGATGGGCACACAGAGCTCATTAGCTATGGTTAGCAGCCAGTCTAAGAGAAGGTAATCTCTGATTTAAAGAGCTTTCGTGCCCTGACCATGGATGATGGCTCCAATACCTAGTGGATACTTTTGGTGGAGAAAAGGCTATGGGAGTAAATCCATGCCCCAAATCAGTGATGGAGCCCCTGAGATGGTTGGATGTCAACACTGTCTCTCTTCCAACAGCTCCTGATGCCAAACGTATTGCTCTGATTTCCTTTGGACTGAATCAGCAAGGCCAAGAGGAGGATCCTGTTGACTGTTAATATCACAGGATATTCTTACAAAATTTTCCGGGCTTGCACCCGGGAGATAAGGGATACCACTGAAAGACAAAACACAGATAAAGAGAAGTATTAGAAGAGAAACTTTGAATCATATCTGAAAAAACAATTTCAGTATATGATTCCATCCTTGTGAACACCGATGACATCACTTTATATCTATCATGAGAATCAATTGAGAAAAAGAATAAATAATAGTTTGTTGATGACAAAAAAAAAAAAAAAAAGAATGTACCATTGAATGGGAAACAACTTATATTTTCTTTTCCATCACAAGAATTGATTAAAAAAAAAGAATAAATGACATTGATTAACCAGGGACTAACAAACCTCCTTATAAAGATTTGTGTGAAGAAATTATAGAAAGTATTAAAGAATTGAATATCTAAATGATTGTTGGTACAAATTAATAGATCAGACCAGCCTCAACAGTGAAATCATTGAAAGTAGTTCTATAACAAGTTCCTAAATATTTCGATTGACGCAAACATTGGAGAAGTGAGATTTTGTCAATTAATTTCTTTCAAGTGAATCAACAAAAATGTTCCAAGTCTAATCCAATATGGCTGATAGCATTCACTGATAGATGGATTAATCTCATTCGAAGAAAACCAAGAAGAGACTTTCAATGATTTTTTTGCTATTTCCTTTCTCTTATTCAAATGATTCAACAGGGCTTCACTTTCCTTAATTGTCCACCCTCAATGTTCAATCAATTAAAGTAGTCATATTCTTTATTCAAATAGTACAACTACTGAAAGCCTCCGTTGGCATAACACGCTTCAATATTGTAAAGTTTTGTGATAAAAGGAGGATTGATATTGGATTCCAAGATTCACACCTGCACTATCAATGCCAACAACCAGAAAACCTTGAATAAAATCAGAATTTTCCCTTCAAACTGATTTTCATTTCTATGTCCATATAAATTAAAATGAAGGTAAGAAATAGTCCTAAAAATCTTAAATAATAATGATTGATAATATTCATCCAAAAACTAGTGAATATGCTTTCTTTTTTTTTTCTTATCTTCTAATGTCAAAATCTTGGGTATTCCAGATTAATTAATGTGTAATTTTAGAGGAAAATAAGCCTCTTTCCTTAGGAAACATTGATAGTCTGATTCATAACATAACCATTATGATTTATTTATCTTGAAATCAACTTTTCAATCCAACGTTTGTAAAAAAAAAGAACTGGCTTAAATGTAAAGTTTTCTGATAGCCTATTTTTGACTTCATCGATATTTTGGCGAAGGATCCATTATCTGATAGAGATAGACATTGGTTCATCTGCTCACTTTTAACACATAAAACCTGATTTTTGTCCTGAGAAATTATTAGATTTTCTGTCACCTCAGCAAATTATTACAGATTGTTGAATGTTGAGGTGTGTTTTCAACCGCAATTATGTGTTGGACTTGAACTCCTTGTCTGTTGGCCTTCCTGATCTGTTGAAAGTGCTCTTGTACAATGGATGAATTATTCTGATAATTTTTCAATGGTTTGACAAAAATCAGCCTCAACAACTGAGCACAACGTCATTGTCCCCTGGCCTTCTTGAATGATGGGTATCATATAAGTCAAAATTACGTGATTGGAATTTTATAAACAAACGTTGGCTTTTGCAAGCATCTAGTCCATTTGGATACACACTTCAAGTCCTTCTAATAGCTGTTGTTACATTATCACTCAGACAAAATCCATAGTGCATGCAATAGAGAATACAACTCTCCTCAATTGTTTTTTCCCCTCATCTTGTATGATAGGACCTGGAAAAGAAAATACTATCATAATTTGAAAGGTAACACCCAATTCATCTGGAAAAATATTTATTTAATTCTTGGCAATGTTAAATACTCAATGAATAATGCTTTAAGTTAGGTTACATAAAAACAACATTACTTTCTGGTAGCCCTAACGACAGCCAGAAACAGTGAGAGCTTTTTTGTCAGTTGGTGCGGCTGTCATGACTCATAGATATTCACCAATAACCCAACCAAAAACAACAATCCTGTCTAGAACTAACAGAAACATGTAATTAGTGCACATTAATAAAACTAAGAAGTCACTTCATAACAGACTGACAACTAAAACTGTCAACATAGGTTTCTCCAGTTTTTAAACTGGTCTGGCTGGTTGGCTATGTATGTATGTATGTATGTATGTATGTATGCATGTGTATATGTATTTATGTGTTATGATGAGTCAGGGAAATGGCCTAATTGGGAAAATCTAAACTTCATTTACAATAAATAGATATGCAGTCTTTATTTTACCAAAAATTCATTCAATTAAAACAAAGATATAAAACAGCAATTTTTTTTTACAATCATAAGTTTGTGAAATCAAACTTTTAAACAAAAAATATGTAAATATGTAGTTTTAACATTGTTTTTACAAAAAATTGAAAATACTTAGTATCAATTTGATCAAGAGTTTATTTGATTAAAACAAGGATATAACGCAATTATTTTTTATGATTATTAAACTTATGTAATCAAAAAGCTTGGCTCCTTGGGGGTCCCCTCAAACATTTAATGAAATTCATCAGTACTAATGCAATATGTGAACAATTACTTATGAAATTTTAGGCCCCCACACTTCAACTTCAACGGGGGGGGGGGCATTGCCAAATATAACCCACCCTCCTTAAGCTATGTCACTGGTCCAAGCAATACTCGATAGACTTTCTACAGAAGACAAAATCTTTTCATTGATGCAAGAATGAAATCTTCAGCTTAATTAGAATGAGAGGGCAGAAGCTGCGGAAGAAGATTTTTTTTTACAGGAAACGAAAAATACAGAAAAACAAGAAACAAGTCTAGTTAGTTACTCAATGAAAACCATCACATAAACAATGTCTTTTGGCTGCATGCCATGTTGGGGGGTGATCAACTAAAAAATTGTTAGAAGGGGTGATGAATGAATAAGTCATTTTTGTTGGGTAGCAGTTACTAAGAAGTCTGAATTTAAAAAAAAAACAAGCAGGCACAAACTCAGGGATTGATTTAGCAGAAACTTGCATTGTAAATTGAACCCAAACTAAAAAAAACAAATTAGGAGGGAATTCTAAAAAATCAAAAAACATTTTTTGAGACATGTTGAGGCACAAAAATATTTTCAGCCCTCTAGCTCAATTGGTGCGGCCTGTATGCTTGATACATAGCCAATCAGCCAGCTACACCAATTTGAAAACTGAGGGAACTTATCTTGACAGTTTTGGTTGACAGTCTCTAATATGCATTCCATTACAGTGAATCAGGACAGAGAATTCTCCATCTTTTTAATCGGATTGAAACAGAAATTCCTTTTGACCTCTTTCATCCTTTGCAGGATTTCACTGAAATTAGAAACCGTCAGCGAAAACTGTCACCAAAATTGTCAGTGTAGGTTTCTTCAGTTTTCAGGTTGGTCTAGCTGGCTACGTGTGTATGTATGTATGTATGACATGTATGGGCCACATGAATGGAGTTACTCCTTTAATCCTTGATATGTCCAGAACAAAACATTCTAAAACGTTTTTAACCCCCCTCCCCAGTACATTTCTTAGATGGAGGATTCAGTTTGCAAAGTATATTTATGCTAAATTGGTCCCTAGTTTGTGCGTGCTTGATTGTGGGAATACAGACTTTTTTTCATGGTCACTGCTCCAACAAATGGCAAGAGAAGTAATCTATTCATTGATCACCTCTTTTTTTGCGGTTTTTCTAATTGATCACCCCCAACATGTCATGCTGCCGAAACGGTTTCTATTTAGCAACTAACAAGACCTGTTTCAAGTTTTCTTTTTTTTTTTTTGCATGTTTATTTGTGTAGCCTAATTTACTGATTCCATTATTATGGATTTCTGTTAATCGAGTATCTATTAAGCAAGGAATTACTGGACAGATGTTTCTGATGTTCATGCCTCATTATTCGTCATGAGGAAACAAATATTCATGCAGCTGGTTGAGCACCCCCCCCCCAACCTGCCATGGAATAGGTGCTCTCCAAATCTTTGTTGATAGTAGTTTACCTACTGCATTTCTTCTAACAAATCTTGCTAAATGTTGGAGAGTGCCCCTCAAGGAGCTTAACCCCCCACCAAGCTAAGCCCCCCAAATCTGAAGCTATGCTTGTGGCAGAGGAGAGGATGGGAGTCGGGTTATTATGTTAGATTTCACCTGCTTGGTGTATCTATCAATCAATCTCAATCAATCACAATTCATTCATATCTATCTATCTATCTATCTATCTATCTGTCTATCTATCTATCTATCTATCTATCTATCTTTATTTAACTCATTCTCAATCTATCTATTGCAGTGATCATTATCTATCAATAGCAGTGTGTTCATGTCTATCTATATATCTATCTATCTGTTTATCTGTCTATCTGTCTCTCTCATTCAGTCAATTCATATTAATCTATCTATATCTATCTCAATCTATCTATAGCAGTATGTTCATATCTTTCTCTCTCTCTCTTTCTCTCTCTCTCTCTCACTCTCTCACTATATATATATATATATATATATATATATTATTATTATTATCATTATTATTATTATTGTGTCATCCACAGACAGCTGTTTCGATGCATTACATCTCTTCAGTGTGGCTATAGACTTTCCATTATCCCATCCAGTACCGCGAGGCAGAATTGAAACCTTCAATTCCTACCTCTGGACTACGGAACTGGACAGGCAGTAAGGCTGAATTTAAGCATTATACTTAAATTACACAGAAATCCCTCATCCACCAGAGTGCTCAATTCCTATAGAAGAGTATATATATATATATATATATATATGTACACAGAGAAAAGCAAACTTCCCAACATAACTTTGGATTTTAACAAAGGAGAAAATGAAAGAATGTACTTCTGCAATGGATTGTCTAGTCAGCCCCCATATCCAAAGACACAGAGATTATTTGCTTAATTAACTTTAAATTAATCACAAAGAAGCGTTTTAAAGTCGTCAAATAAAATACAAGTGATTAGAGTTATTCAATGTAGATAGGAATTTTTTTCATTAACTGATTTAAAAAAAGCATTTGTAAATTTCTTCATATATTTGTTATAATCATTTACTTTCAATTTTCGCTAAAGTACAAGCATAAGCATATGGGAACTCTTTCTAAAATGGTTGCAAAAAGCTTGATTTGCCTGAAATTTCTAACAGTTTTTCCAGAATTACACTTATTTTCTTGAAATTCAACACATTTAACTGAATTTTGTAACCCCTACCCACCTGGCACTTATACCTATGTATTTCAATGAAATGGTTTATATCCTGACTCTGTTATTCACTGAATTTATCACCGTATTATCTTTGATCTCTGTGAATAACACATTCACTGCTATTTGGTTGGTGCAAAAATGATTGCACTATTTTGTTATTTTAAATTTTGGTACTAATTTTCGAATAAATGATTATTTAAGTACGTTTCAGTAAAATACCATTTTAAAGCATGAATTTCACTCGATTCAGGCTGAATGTTTTCTTTCCACTATTTATTCTGGTTTATATGAGGCTGTTAAATCAGAGATGGAAAAAAAGCAAATTCAAAAAATTTTGTTGTCTGAGTTCAAAATGGTACATAACATAGCGAAAACTACTTACAATATCAACCCAGGCCAGGGGACCATAAATGAACGTGTAGGTCAACATAAATTCTAATCATGTAGTTCATTCGTTCATCGCAGACCGTCACCCATCTAGGTACTGATCAGGCTTGATGGAGCTTAACTTCACTGATTTACGATGTTCAAAGTGATTTTGCTGTACATGGCAGTGATATGATGCAGAATAAAATCAGCATACCAAAGTGGACTTTTGTGGGAATCTTAACCTCAGCTATTTATTTGTTAAGGTCATCTAGGCCCAAATCACGTTAGGGCGTTGGTCAGTATTTTATTCTGGTATTCTGGATTTCGTAGAACCTGTAGCTAAAAGAGAATTAGTACTTAATATTTCGGACTGTGGTATTTAAAGAGCAGCTTTTGCCCTTTGGAAAAGATTGTTCCATACGTAGTTGGTTCAGATTACTTCATGACATTTGCACATTTCCCTTATATAATAAAATAATTTCATATAGGATTGTTGAGATGTTTATGATACACCTGACGCTCAAAATTCCCCGATAAGAAAATGCCGACTTCATCTATCTGCAATAAATCCAAAGAACATTGACATAAACCACAAAATTCAGACTTCCTCCGGTGTTAGAAAAAATTTGTTCTCAGCAAGAGTAGCAAGAGCATTGAGCAGCCAAGATGGAAAGACAGTTGCATCCAAGAATATCAACATTCTTAAAAATAATCTTTATTCTGATACCGCTCAAACCAAATTGAAATACCGATTTTCCGATTCAAACCCCATCCTGACCCCCATATCACATGTAAGTTGTGTTGGATTCACCAGTTCTCCTACGATCACCAAGTTTAAACAACTTTGAATCCGGTCAGTACCTAGATGGGTGCCAATAGCAGCTAGGGATCATAACAATCCCATTATTCTTCAAAAAGGGGGGACCAATCTCTACGCTGTGTTCAATAACACAAGTCAAAGACCCCACACCCCACTGAACCCTCTGACTGGCCTGGCTCTGAGTAACAAGAAATGAATGAATGGTGATTAGGAATATAACAAATGATTAGATGGTAAGATTTTTGTGTGATTGCAAGTGGCCAAATTTGTGCATAATATATATATATATATATATATATATATATATATATATATATATATATATATATGCATTATTTTACTTTGAAACTCTATTTGAAATTATCTCCTATTATTATGGAGAGACAAATTAGACAAAATCAGAAAGTACTGGCTCCATGATGCCTATGATAAAGAAGTGTGGCAAAACCTGGGGAAGGTCTATGTCCAACAACAGACGTAAAGACTGATGATGATGATGATGATAATTATACAGTGAATGTGGCCTAGACAGCATGAATAGAATAAACAACTAAAGAAAATGGGGCTGCTGCAAGAATTGAACCTGCAACCAATAAGGTAGCTGCTCCAACATAGCATTGCTCTGACCTTAGAGCTAAACAGCTGCCAGGAATGCATAGGCTCAAATAACTGCTTCAACTCAAAATTCTCATTTTGTTCATTCACTATCTACATATGCTTTGTTTGTTTCTCATTTCAAATAGAGTTTCAAATTAATATAATGCATTTATAATTATTTCTGTCATATTATGTATCCATTCATTTATAATATATATATATATATATATATATATATATATATATATATATATAGGAAACTGCATCACCTATGTAACCAGAGGATATAGAAATACAAAAATAGCTATCGTAAAATGCTAGACTCAGTTTCTTCCTTGTGGCACTGAGCAAATAACAGGCTTATTTTGTTGTTGTGTACATCAAGCTACTTAAAGTAGCCATGAATGTGTTATTCACTGTGTTCAAACATAATACTATGACAAATTCAGATCAAAATTCATCCATAACTGTGTCAGGATTCGGACCTTTTCACCCAACCTCTCCACATATGCAAAAATTGAAGCTAAATAAGTTACAAATACATCAAAATATCTGTAACTGTCAAACAAAACTGTCAACAGAATTGTCAGCATAGGTTTCTTCAGCTTTGAATATGGTCCTACTGGCTGACTGATGTATGTATGCATGTATCACACAGGTAAAACCGCACCAAAGGAGGTAGAGGGCTGAAAATTTAATCATTTACTCTTTATTATATCTAGGAAAAAAACTTTCATTTTTTTTTTTAAATTCCCATTTAAAATAGGTTTTTAGTGAGTGTGAGTGTTGGTGGGCTCAGTTTGCAATGCAAATTTATGCTAAATTGATTTGCTTGTGTCCAGCAGCATTCACGCTTGTTTCTTGAAAATTTAAACATTTTTAATGATTACTGCCGAACAATAAGTGATAGAAGTAATTTATTCATTGATTACCCCTTTTTTCCAATTTTTTTAATTGATCACTCCAAACAGGACATGCTGTCTAAAGACACTGTTACAAGATGATTTCTATTGAGGGACTAAAAAGACCTGTATATATATATATATATATATATATATATATATATATGTATATATATATATATATATATATATATATATATGTATATATATATATATATGTATATATATATGTGAGTGTGTGTGTGTGTGTGCATGCATGCGTGTGTGTGTGTGTACAAGGATAGCTAGATAGATCAATGAAGAGATAATAATGATTTCATCTCCATTTCCCATTGTATAATCTGTGGTTATTGATGGAGTTTCAGCATTGGAGTCGAAGATCATTATTTCTTCTCAAAAAGAGATTTCGATATTTTTATCCACCAAGAATCAATGAGCCGATTTGAAGCATCAAAATCATTCCACACTCAAATACTTTCATTATTTCCCATTTTGGAACAGGTCACTAAACAGAGGCATAGCTTGGAGGGGGGAAGAGGAAGTTGCTATTTGAACAAGCCCCCGCTCCGGGAGGGGCCCCCAAAGGAGGGAAGGTTTGTAAAGCTGTATAAATAGTGCTTAACCTATTTAGAGCTTTTCTTTTCATAAAAATTAGAAACTGTCACTAATAGTGTCAACACAGGTTTCTTTAGTTTTCAAGTCTGTCTGTCTGGCTGGCTGGCTGGCTGGCCATGTATGCATGTATGCACCAATAGAGCCAGAAGGCTGAAAATTTAAACATCTATCCCTTAATATGTCTACAAGAAAAAAGAAATTCTCTCCATAAATAGGTTTTTATTGGAGGTTCAATTTACAATGTAAGTTTCTGCTGAAAATACAGAACTTTTAGTGATCACTGTCCAAAGAAAAGGCTAGAGAAGTGAACTATCTATTGATCACCCATTTTCAAATTTTTTTAATTCGTCACGCTCAACACAGCATGCTGCTAAATAATGCTGGTTACATGATGGTTTCTATTGAATGACTAACCAGACCTGTCTTTCAGTTTGATTAACAATTATCCATCGGTTCACTAATTTATTTATTGTGGCTTGCAGCTAGGCCAGTCAGGGGGTTTGGAGAGGTAGTGGGAGAGAGGCCTTTAGGTTTGTGTTATTGGGCATAGTTTAGAGATCAGTCCCCTCCTTTAGAGAATTAACAGGATCGCCACAGAAGTCTCTCTACTTGATCCCCCTGCTGCTTACAGGATCTGGTATACCCAGTTGGTCAATCTTCTATATACTGATCAGGCTATTTGTTGCTTAACTTTGGTGATAATTCAAAAACTAGTGTATTCAATGCAATTTGGCTGTAATGCAATTAATCTGTCTACAAAACATTTTCTCTATTATTTTGTCTACTTATATCTATCTATCTATCTATCTATCTATCTATCTATCGATGTATTAGAAACCATCAACTGAAACTGTCACCTAAACTCTTAACATAGGTTATTTCAGTTTTTGAGTTGGTCTTGCTGGCTGACAATGTATATAAGCATCATGCGTACAGGCTTTTAGTGAGGGATTCAATTTGCAATGCAATTTCAAGTTGAATTGGTTCCCTAGTTTGTGTCCAGCAGCATTTATAATTGATTTTTGTGAAAATTCAGGCTTCTTTTTAATGAGCACTGCCCAAGGCAAGCGAAGTAAATTATTCATTGATCACCCCTTTTTCAAATTTTAAATTGATCACTCAAAACATTGTGAGCTGCCAAAAGACATTAGTCCAGTGACGGTTTCTACTGAGTAATTAACCAGACTTGTATATCTATATCAGTCAACATACACACACTCCCATGCACTTATATATATACTAGTTGAATATATATACATATATATATATATATATATATATATATATATATATATATATATATATATATATATATATATATATATATATATATGTGTATATGTCAAATATAGATTGCATTATATGATATAGAAACTTATTTCAAATGATCTGTCATTACGCGGTTATTATATCACTCAATCTAGACAATGTAAATAGAATAGACGATTGAAGAAAATGGGGCTGCTGCAGGAATCAAACCTGCATTTTTTTAAATACACAACTATCATGTTGAAAGAGACAAATAAACCAAGAATAAACAAGATCAGAATTAGGGCTGAAAGCAGTTATTCAGCCTTTGCTTCACCATCAGGCTGTTTAGCTCAATGGTAAGAGCATTGCTACGTTGAAGCAACTACCCTATCAATGGCAGGTTCGATTCCAGCAGAAGCTCCGTTTTCTTTAATTGTTTATTCTATTTATGTTTTCTAAATTGAGTATTTATTGACCTTGTAATGACAGGAGATCATTTCAAATAAGTTTTTCTGTAATATAACGCAATTTTTATTTCATTCTGTTCGACCAAACACATCCATGTCTTAAATACATATATATATATGTATATATTGAACTGAAAGGATCAAGTTTTGCATTATAGTTACATTATCAATGAAGCCCAACCCCCTCTAAAATGTTTGAAAAAGCTTTTTTTTCCCAAAACCTTTCAACTTCAAACATCTCAGAGAGAGAAAAAAGTCTCTTGTTCACTTTTGACACCTTAAAGGGGAAGAAAGTCACCCTCAACTTTTTTCACCTTATAAGGGGAAAGTCCACCATCATTTTCAACTCTTTAGATGGTTGGAAAGTCTCCCTTCTATTTACACCCCCAAAAGATAATGAAAGTTTCCCTTCACTTTTGATCGCATAAAGTGGAGAGTCTACCTTCATTGCTGACCCCTTAGGATGGAGAAAAGTCTCCCTTCAATTTTGACACCTTAAAAGAAGAAAAAGTCTCCGATCCCTTTCAACTTTTTACAGAAAGATAAAAGTCTCCCTTCACTTTTGATCCCCTGAAGGGTGGATTCCCCTTCACTCTACAACCCTTAAAGAATTCTATATAAACCTAAAAAGGTTAGAAGATATGTATATCAACAGAAAGTAGGTTCCATTTTGGCATTATATTAGCGTTGTAATTAGAACCCTGCTCTAAAACCTATTAAAAAACATTTTACTCTAAATATTTTGTCTTAAAACCTCTCCCAAGGTTCACTGAGTAGTAAATTTGTTTCGGCTATACCCATGTTTATGTGCTTTTTAGAGAGTGAGAGAAAAACGCACTAACACACAGACCCATTTCACTTATATATTCATAATATAATGACTTACATTACATTCAAGACTTTCTATCTAACTACATAGTTCACTAGAATGCTAACTTAAAAGCAAAAGCTGGTAACTTGATTTCTTGAGGCTATTCAGATTTGACCCAGCCATCATAAATATGTTAATACAAGCATATTTATGGAATTCCTCAAATTACCTTACTATTTCAAGAACGTTCCAGTAAAAATAAAAATGGTAAATTATGGGCTGTAAGCTTCTTAATACATTATTTGATTCAGCTTCTCAATGAAATCTGAATAAGAAACTATCAGGCAAAACTGTCAGCATATGTTTCTTCAGTTTTTTCAAGTAATTCTACCTGTTTGGTAATGTGTGTATATATATGGGCAATGTATGTACGAATGTAAAAGTTGCATTTGAGGAACAAAATTAAAAATGAAAAGTTGATAGTGGAAGAGAAATGCCTGGAGGAGATCTGACTTTTAACTTCCCCCTCACAAAAGTGACCACTACAAACTAACTTGTCATATCTATGGGAGGGGCTGCCTTAGCAAAGCTGGAAAGAAAAGCTATCTACAAAGCCACGAAAACAGACAACAGGTAAAATATCAAATGGCTACAGATAATGACAACTGTCAAGTCTATGGAAAGGATCACAAGTTAGCAGGGGGGGCCTAAAATCATGCACCGGTCACCCATACCATGAATTCTTTTGTGTGCCAATTTTGTGCCAGAAATTCTAAATCCCTGGCGGGGTTAAAGACCAACATCCATTCTTAGCATTGTTGAATGATTCTTTGGTGTGACATGAAATGACCATTCTTGAAATCAGGATGAAATCCATCATCTTCCAACTCTGGAATGGAGTACTCTGGTGGATGGGGAATTGTGCATAAGTAAATATATTGCTTAAATTCAGCCTTACTGACCATCTAGTTAGGGTAGGGGTGAAATGCCAGCCCCTGGGCCTGAAGCGAAGATTTCAATCCTACCTTGTGATACTGGATGGGATATTGGATAGTCTATAGACACACTGAAGAGTTGTAATACAACCAAGCAGCTGTCTGTAGATGACTCAATTATTGATTATTATATATATATATATACATATATATATATATATATATATATATATATATATATATATATATATATATATATATGTGTGTGTGTATATATATATATATATATATATATGTGTGTGTGTGTGTGTGTGTGCGTGTGTGTCATGAGTACAGCAGTGGAGCTAGAGGACTAAACATTTTAACATATCATGCACCAGAAAGAATCATGCTCAGCATCACATGAGATCACAAGACAGCACAATATATCAAGGAAAAAACTGGAGTCCAAGACATCATAGAATCCACTTGAAAGCTCAAATAGCAATGGGCTTGTCAAGTTGCAAGAATGGTAGAAAACTGATGGAAATCACAACTCACGATGTGGATCCCCAGAGATCATATGCAAAACCATGACCAGCAGAATATAAGATGGAGAGACTAACTAGACTAATCCAGAAAGTACATTTTTTTTGTTTCTTTTGAAAGCTCTTACTTAAAAAAAGTTTTTTTTTTGGAGAGGGATCAATTTACTATGTAAATTTATACTATTACTCACTTAACTGTCTGGCAGCATTCATGCTTTCACATTTTTAAAAAAAACCTAACCCTTTAGTGATCCTATGGAAGGTGAGAGAAGTAACTTATTCATTGATCATATCATTTTCCAAACTTTTTATTGATCAACCTCAACTCGGTTTGCTGTTCTAGACATAATAAGGAGTAAATATCAAAACTCCCAGCCCTTAACCTTCATTGAGATGGCCTGTATGAGTCATACACACATACATAGTGAGTCATCCAGCCAGACCAACTTATAAACTAAAGAAACCTAGGCTGACAGTTTTAGTTGCGAGTCCCTAAAAATTGGACAAAATTCAGGGATCACTGGACACGACACAGACAGGAAGAAAGTTAAAACTGCTCATATACAAAACAAAGTCAATATAGTGAATGAAACATTCAACAACCAAAGATACTCAGTTGAGTTCATTGATGAGGAGAGCTTCCTTCAACTTCATAAATCTCTAGTACATCCCTATCTGGAGTGTACTTCCTGCATATGGTCTTCTCACACAAAATACAACTCAGATGCCATAGAGAGAGTAGAGAGGAGAGCTGCCAAGATCATCCTGAGACTGGGAAATATATCTTATACTGAAAGATTAAAACATCCTAATCTAGAAAACAGATGATGCCAATAATGCTAAAAAAGAAGAGTATACAACCAATGCATGCTGCCAATAGTCACTTATGGAGCTGAAACATGCAATCTAACTAAGACACAAACCTACAAACCGAGAAGCATGAAACACACGCATCAGAAAATCATGCTCAACCTCTCATGGAGAGATTACGAGACTGCACAATATATGAAAAAGAAAACGGGGGTCAGAGGCATCATAGAATCTACTAAAAAACTTAAATGGCAATGGACAGGTCATGTTGCAAGAATGGCAGACAACTGATGGACATCACAACTCACAACATGGATCCCCAAAGATCACATGCAAAACTGAGGTCAACAAAATACAAGACGGCGAGATGAACTAGACAAATTCAGAAAATACAGGTTCCACGACGCCCATGATAGGGAATTGTGATGAATCGTTGGGAAGGTCTATGTCCAACGACGGACGTTAAAAGACTGATGATGATGATGATGATGATAAATCTAGAGACCTTGGAATGCAGAAGAAAATGTGCTGACCAATTGGAAGTCTATAGAATCTAGAACATTATACATATCATTGACACCAATGTTCATTGCTCAAAATACCCTGAGGAGAAAATGCTGACTTCATCTATCTTGAATAGAGGACACAGCCATAAATTACAAATTCAAACCGCCATTGGTGTTAGAAAAATTTTCTTCTTGGCAAGAGTAGCAAATGCAAGGAACAGCCTGATTGAAAAGATGGTCACATCTGAGAATATTGATATTTCTTAAAATTAGCTTTATTCTGACATCAGCTGTCGATGCTTCAGTTGTTCAATCATTGACTGAGATGGCGAGATGTCATTAATTGGGTACTGAATCCAACAATATCAAATCATTAAAACATTCGGGAAAATTCATTTATTTTATGCGGCTTCGTCAGAAATAATGTTGGAAAACAAAAGTTTAAAAAAATAACACTCAGCTCGTGTTCTGCGTTCATGCTGATATGGATAAAGCAGATATTACTTGGTTTCCGTTATCTGTGGCTTTTTGCTGTGATAAATGCCATGACACTTTAATACTGTAAGATTCCGAATAACACACAGTGTAAGCAAGGAAAATGAGACGAAAGCAAAACAACTATTCCAAATAAAGGATTTATACAAAACTTAACATTACATTTCATAATTCAACAACTGTAGTGTCAAAAGTTGAATTCATGTAAAAAAAATTCCATTGAAGAATAGATATGTCCAGAATAAATTATATTTATGATATTTCTGTCATTTACCACTGAAATATAGTAAAAAATATCTAGAAAACATCTAGATTCTGGAAATTCTGGAGAAGCCAGATGTTATTAATAAACCCATCAAAATAAGCCCCCCAAAAAGGCCAAAGAAATCCCCTGTTTCCCCCCAAAAGTAGGGGTATAGTGGAGTACTGATGCCAATTTTCAAAACTGTGTTCAAAACTGTATGGCCAGAAGAGCCAAAACACACTAACTAACAAACACACACGGATATAAAAAAAGGACAGAGCCCTGCACCATCTTTGATGGTTACAGTTGTTCAATAGTGTATTGTAACCGCCACGGAAAAAACAAAGATGACGTAACCTAAATAATATCTGCCTTATCTGATAAGGACATGAATGCAGAACATGAGCTGAACACTATTTTTTGAAACTTCTGTTTTTCAACATTTTTTCTGACAAAGCTTCATTGGTGAAACATGTAAAATAAATTTTCTTAAATGCTATAATACCTTAATATCCATATGCATGTGTGTGTGTGCATGCTTATCAAATCACCCTAGCCTCACAAATGACCAACCAACCAGCCAAGAGGGTTACTGATTCCTCTCTTCTTGTTTCCAAGTGTGTGCGTGTCTCCAGGTGACCCTAGTCACATTTTTGGGATAGCAACCTTGAAAATTTGCATGAATGCACCACTAGGCACCACCTACAAAACATTTTTTTTTTTTAAGTACTTTTTGGACCTATTCTTAGGTAATTTTAGATGGAAGATCTATTCTTTTAAAGGTAATTTTAGATAAATCTTTTGATAATGTCAGATGATTTTTGTAAAAAATCTCTATTCTTTTTTTCAAAAAAGTACTTCTCGGGTCTCCATAGTCATTTGAGGCCAAATGTGACCAACAATGACCAAATCTTGTACTAGTATTTTGTAGTACTCATTTTTGTTTCTTTCATTTTCGTGGTCGGCTGTTTGAACTGTTAATCGGTTGATTCTAGTGCCAGACAAAATATGTTTCCTAATAAAATGTCTCTATAGTTGAAACATTCTGTTGGATATAAACTGTCTAAATCAATCTAAAGATGTACAAATCTATAAATGTACACAAAGATTACTTAGAAAACATCAACTGAAACTGTCAACAAAGGTTTCTCCAGTTTTTAGGTAGGTCTGGCAATGTATGTATGCATGTATGTACAATGTGTATAGGCTGCACTACAAAAGACTACAAAAATGTTTTCTTGTATTCCGAATACCCACCTCCTAAATTGGATGTTATTTGGGAGGGGGGGTCAATTTGCTATGCAAATTTATGCTACATTGATCCCTTTTTGTGCCTGGCACCATTCATGTTTGTTTAATGGAGGATTCAGACTTTTTTAGTGCTCAATGCCCAACAAAGCGCAAGAGAAGTAACTTCTTAATAGCTCACCCCTTTTCTATTTTTTTTTAATTGATCACTCCAAGCATAGCATGCTGCCAAAATAAATTGGCTGCATGATGCTTTCTACTGATTGACTAAACAAGACTGGTCTTCATATCTAAAGGTTTCATTAATCAAGAGAATCTTAGCTTTGAGAAAATAGAAATATCCTTGGGGAAATAGAAACCCATTATATATATATATATATATATATATATATATATATATATATATATATATATATATATACATATGGACAAGTAAGTTACTTGACATTAATCATATAAAATTAGCCTTCAGGATTACGATTTACATTTGCAGAATAATTCTAATTAAACAGATCCATTTTTAACACAAAAGCTAAAATGAGAACTGAAGCAGAATGTTGCAATTTCGAAATGTCATATGGTGCACTTATTTCACGTATTTCCAAGTTAGCCCTGGGTTTAACATTAAGCAAAACAGGTTTGGTTAATCACTCAATTTAGAATTATTAATTGATCATTCTGAACGTGATCATGTTGCCAAACGTTAGTCACGTGACAGTTTATGTTGAGTGACTAACCAGACCTATTATATTTTTGGTCTAAGAAAATCTGAAATCTTAAGGAAGTCATTAAAATTCCATTGACCGACTTTACGGGAATGAAATGTATCTTCTAGAAGTGTGTGTGGGGGGAACGGTAGTCTGAAAAAGTTTGGGAAATACTGCTATATAGCTTTTAAGAAGCAGCTATCACAATGGGCGGCTTCCTTTGTATTTTAATTGTCCCACAATGACAATAGATAAAGCAGAGTTAGGAAGATAACTAAAGACAGATTGCAAATAGGTAAGTCTTATTAGGAATAAAGGAAGTTTAATCTGACTGTATGATCTGTTTCATGATCCATGAGAAGAAGACAAAAAGTCACGGTGTCATCTGAATTTTCATGAGCCAAGTGGCTCCAAATTGACTCTTGCAACATCTCGGCAGGGTGTATAAACCAGACCAGTCCAGAATTCAAGTAGATGAGACTTCTGCTACTCAAGGTATGAGAATCTTTGCTTAACAAGAAAAGAAACAAAAATCCCTGAAACACACATAATAAACATTGCTGCTATTGGAAAGAAAAGTTCTATTTACTATCATCAAATTTGGATGCAGTAACTGTAGAAGGCTGTAGAATGGATCAATTGAAGCATTGTGTGAATCACATAATGAACAAAGTCTTCGTATTTAAAGTCCCTTCTCAAAACTATAGTCGGTGTCTTAATTCTTGTAAACTTGGCAGGAAGAGACAAAAATATCTCAAACTGACAATAGATTAAAAAATATAAATTTAGCTTAAAGCAGGAAATGATTTACCCAAAATTTGGCCTGAGGGCTTTTGTACTTTGATTGATTGAACCAGTGTTGCCAATTTAGCATTTTTTGTGCTAAATTCGGCATTTTTCTTGTTTTAGCAGTGCAAATAACATAAGATTACTGCAAACATGCTGAAACATTTTGCTCATTTTTTGGCATGTTTTTGACCATTTTTAGTATCTTTTTGGTGTGTTTTGGCCATTTTTTGACGTTGGGGGTTATTTTTTTTTAGCTAGTGCTTTTTAGCAGTCTAACTAGTGCTTGAATATTTTTAACATTTTTTTGAAGCAACACTTTTGAGGCAACACAGGATGGAACTAGTATGATAATTGGTCACTACAATGTAAAAGATTACTTTTTAGGCATTTGTTGAACTCAATTGATTTTAGTAGATGATTGCTTTTTTTAGAGCACTCAGCTAAGACTGTGTTTAATCTCAAAGGCAGGCTAGACTAGTGTGCTAACAGGAGACAACAAAAACTCTTAAAAGATTTAATTATTTTTCTTTATCTTTCATATGCAAGAGCTTTCCACCATGGTGCATTGAAAATCAGGTGCCAGACGAGGAGGTTGTCCATAAAGAGATTCATCATCATCATCATCATCATCATCATCATCATCATCACCATCATCAACAACAGTCCACTGCTGAACAAAGGCCTTTCCCGATCCCTTGCATGACAACCACAATCATGGTAATCTTTACCCTGTTACCAGCTAAGCTTTCTATCTCATGCCTCTATCTTGTGCCTGGTCTGTTCCTACTGTGTTTGCTGTATCATGAGCACCAATCAGTTGAGCTTTCACTCCATCTGTTGTCATTCCATCTTGCAAAGTATCCTACTCATCTCCATCTTTGCTGCCCAATTATTCGTAGATCTTTCACTCTAGACTTTCCTCTAATCTATCAGGATCTTTTTCCGTCTTTTAGAGATATCCCTAGCATTACTCTTTCCATAGCTCTCTATGTGAGTTGTTTTTCAGTTTGTTTCGTTAATTTTCATGTTATGCATTCATTAGTTATAATGGTATGTATTCATTGTGAACTTCACACTTTAAACACATTTGCAAGGTACTTTTCAATATGTCTGTATTTAAACCAAATGATTTCCAGCCACTCATTATGCATCGTTTTATTTCACTTTCATGGTTTTCCTCTAAATTCATTATCGGTCCAAAGCAAGTATATTTCTTTTGCACATGTACATATACAAACAGGACTTGTGCACGGAAAGAGAGCTAAAATTTCAGAATGAGGCTGTTGTTTCTTTTTATTACATAAGCAGTAACATAACTTTTGTAAACACCTTATTTTACAAAAACTATAGACAAACTATTTTCATTTTGATCTTGAGCATCCATTCTTGTCGAACAGTTTAGTACCCTACTTGACAACCTTGAGTTGGGGGTTGAAGAGAAGGCAGTACTGGAAAACAATTCCTCATCATTGATACAAGATAACAAAGGATTTTGGAATTGTTGTTTACATCTCAAAGACCTTTCTAATTGTCAGCTGGCTTTCCTGGAAGGATCTCATGGTTGAGGACTCCTTTCCGAACAACACAGAAACATCTTTGGATGAGGACCAATCTTCATAATCAGCCAGGAATTCTGCGGTATGCACAGCGACTAGCAGAGGGCCTCAACCCACTCTCCACCAACCCCAACCTTCATCGAACACACAAAAACAATATCTTAATCCGTTATAATCAACGTGTTCATTTTTGTTACTTGGGCAATGATAAAACATATGCAAGCTTTCCATATGAAGTATTTAAGATCTGTTTTTTTCTATCTTCTGCATCAAAACAATCATCATCATCATCATCATCATCATCATCACCACCACCACCACCACCATCATCATCATCGTCGTTGTCGTCATCATCATCATGATCATCATCATCATTGTCATCGTCGTTGTCATCGTCATCATCATCATCGTCGTCGTTATCATCATCGTCATCATCATCATCATCATCACCATCATCGTCATCGTTGTCGTCGTCGTCATCATCATCATCATCATCATCATCAATGAAATCGAATTAAAGAGTGGAGTAGCTTTGAAAACCTCAGACTTGATATAATTTTCCAAAGGCCCCATTTTGACAAAGAAATTCATTACGGTTCCAGTCAGAGTGGCGGAAGAACTCAAATATGCAGCGTTTAACATGCCACTTGACAACTGGGGAGGGTGACATTGCTGGAAAGCATCTGAATCCGAAACACTCGATTCGTCATCATTGATACAAGATAACAATGGATCCGTGCATTGTTGTTTACATTCTAAAGCTGTCCTAATTGTCAGCTGTGCTGCTAAAAATAGATCGATTACGTCAAGCGCATTCTTTTTTCGTTGAGGGCTGGGGTCGGGGTGGAAGATGGTGGAAAGTGGGTGGAGGCCCTTCATCAGTCGCTGAACGTATAACGAAATGTCTGGCTGATTGTGAAGAATGGGAGTGTGTGGGGAGAGCAGAAGAGATGAGGTATTTCTAACAGAAGTCAACTTGAGGAGGGAAAGGAAGAGAGCAGGAGAAAGAGCCAAATCAGAATTTTGAAATTCAGGTTGACCTTTTTGTACAGCTATTTGAATCATTCCGATTGACAATAACACAAGATTGAAATGTGCCCCGATTTTTTTTTCTTCTTCTTTTTGGTATTTCAGGTAGTATTTTAATAATTGAATTATTGTTCATATATCATATACATTAAAATAACAAATTGATACAAAAGGCTAAAAAAGAAAAGTAACACTCATTAATCACCCCTTTTCCCAATTTTTTAATTGATCACCCTTTTTTCTTATTTCTTAATTAATCACCAAAATGGCATGCTGCCAAAGACATTGGTCATATGGTGGTTTATATTAAATAATTAACCAGATCTCTGTGTGAGTAAGCATCTGTGTGTTTGTGTTTTTGTGTGTCTGTGGATGGATGTATTCGTGTTTGTGTTTGTGCAATTTTGTATAGATTACACTGCATAACACATTTTCTCTTTTTCTTTGTTCCTCGGTAAGAAGTTTTATTTTCTAATTGATTATGTCTAGAAAGTATAGAAAATATCATTTATTCCCTTCAGATTTTGCTTTTATGACCAAGACTGTGATAATTTGAAATCTACTTATTCCCAATTGGACAATGGACAAATTTGCTCATTTTAAATCACAAAATAAGAAAAACAGCTACTGATGAATATCATTCCCCAAAGTTTGAAGGGAATACTAATGATTGTCAATACTTTTTACTCATAATCAATTACTACAAGCAATCACTACCCACAAACAAAAATCTCATTGCGTGCTGTCATCAAGTATGAGGTTGTCCAACGTGTAATTGGTGATTTTATTTTAAGCCATTGTAATGTATTCAACAACCTTGCTTGATCTCAGGGTGTACCCATCAATGTAATGCATCGTTGAATGAGGGCAGACCATGTAATCAGGTCACATGATTTATGTAAACATATAATTATGTGACTCGGACCATAAAAATATATTAGAAAAGAATTAACCACATTTTTCCAATTTTTTAAAAATTGTAACTTTTTTTTCCCTTGACAACGTATTTTTTAAATTATATATTACTAGCGGGAAAACCCAACCTACTGGTGAGATTTTAAGCTGGCTATCTACTTTTGGTGGTTGAAAAAGAAGATTTGGTTCAACCAACCAGACAGTCATGAAGTAAAAATTAAGTCCAGCATTATACTTACATTGTAAATCACAACTTTTGTTAAAAACTTTTAAAGTTTTGGGAATTTTCAAAAAACTAATATGCTAAAAACAAGCCCTAGGATCCCATCAGTAACCACAGAAAAATTGGTCTCTATAGCGCAAGGCATACTTGATTTATGTGATGACAAATGGAGAGACCGTTGGTGAATTATAGTAAGATTTGACAATTAATCAATAAAAAAATGAATTTCATCGATATTTACTGAATTATCAGAGAAAGATAGAAATTCTTTCAACTCATCATTTTTGCGTTTTGAACTTGCATGATGATTATGATTATGGCCATTCAATCATACAAGTATGATGGCACCAAGGAGAGCACACTGTCTTGTATTCTAGATAGAGCAGTATGTGTTAGCTTGGCAAGATGTTCAGTCAATTTGCAGCAAAACAGCAGAACCATCTTCTTGCTACTGGTATTCCCAGACTGTCACCCATTTGGTAATGACCCAGCTCAATAGTATTTAACTTTGGTGATCTTACAAAAACCGATGTATCCAACATAATGTTCCTTTCCTTTTTTATTTACCCATGGTCATTCTAAGCAAACCCTTTCAGCCATTTCTTACCAAATGGTTTACAAGAAGAAGAGTTTGTAATGCTACCAAATTCAAGACCAATAAAGACATGTCAAAATGACTTATTGATGTTGAAATTGTGAAAGTCGGAAGCACCCAAGCATTAAAATCTGACATATTTAAAATGAAGGCTGAAAAAACAATAAGAAAATTGAAATGACTCATCACCAAAGTCAATAATAGAGCAACCATGGTGTCAAAATTTGAAGTCATTAAAAATATTCAATGAAAGAATAAATAAGCTTAGAATGAATTCAATAAATGACATTACAGGAAAACATGAAAAATAGAGTGGAAAAAAACATCCAGAAACATCTAGATTGTGGAAAATCTAAATGTTATTAATAAACTCTACTCATCAAAATATGGTCCAGGAGAAATCAAAAAAGCTTTTTGCCCAAAAATGAAAAAAAAAAAGGTTTTAGAAGGGATCTAGTGAAGAACTGATAAATATTTTCAATTTCTATTTATGATATCACTGGTGTTTTTCGCTGGAAAACATAAAAAATCTGAAAACATCTAGATTCTTGAGAATCTAGATGTTGTTAATAAACTTTACCTATCTAAATAAGGTCTAGGGAAGGTTAAAAATCAAAAAAAAGTTTTAGAAGGGGTCTAGCTGAGTACTGATACCAATTTTCAAGTCTGTAGACAAAACGGCATGGCCAGGAGTGCTGGAATACACAAACACACGCACAAAGAAGAAGAGATAGAAACTTTTGCTGCCTTTAGTAGCTATGATTATCCAACATGTTTGAAATGCAGGAGATACTAAAAAGGCAACGAGAGAATTAAAATGACTTGTCAGTGATAGAACAGTAAAAATTTGAAATATAAGTGTTGTAAAGGATGAAAGCAAGGCAGATGCTAATATTTGTTGACCCTAGATTTAAAAAGGTTGAGATTGTATTCATCAGGAAGACTTTGAGAAGAGAGTTCATTCTACATAGCAGTTGTTCTTGGGAAGATGCTATTAGTGTGGAAGTTGTGGAGAGTCCTTTGAAAAATCCCCAAAGAATACATGAGCTTTTCCAGCGAACCTAGTCCTGACTGAAAATTCCTGGACAGGAGGGACTCAGGAATGTAGCTCACCCAAATACTTTAAGTGGAAGTGTCAGTAGGAAAGTGTCAGACAAAAAAATCATAAGAAATGTTAGAAACACTAAAAGCTGACACGTTTGAAATGAAGGCTAAAATAGCAATAAGAGAACTAAAATTACTTAAAAACCATAAAACGGAAAAAGAAGTTGTTAAAATGGTTTATTTGTGTTAGAATTATAAAAGTTAGGAATACTAAAACATTACATGTTTAAAATGACAGAGATACTAAAAGAGCAATAGGAGACTTAAAATGACTTACAAACAATAAAACAGTAAAAGGATTAGAGCAAGACAGACACCAACATTGAAATAACCAAAGCACTAATTCTACTAAACGTTAAACGCCAACTTGACAACTTGAGGGTGACATTGCAGGGAAACATCTGAATCCGTCACTCACAATACTTCATCATTGATACAAAATAACAAAGGATTTTGGCATTGTTGTTTACATCTCAAAGACAGCCTAATTGTCAGCTTTGCAACTAAAAATAGATTGCCTACTTCAAGAAAAATATTTTTGTGTGTACGCGTATGTGTGTATTTGTTAAGGTTTGGGGATGGTGGAAATTCCAGGACAATGCCTTTGGTGAATGAACAATAGGATTTTGGCTACAAAAGTTTGCGAGTGAAGTCTCTAGTCTAGAAAAGAGAGGCGGGTTAAAACCATTGAATTTGAAGGCTGCGTTACCTTGCCGAGAATTAGAGAGAAAAACTTAGATGAACTGCCGTAGAATATTTTTCAAGTTTGATGTTTAATTATTTAGGTGAGATCTGGAGGTTCGGGGCGCTAAAGATACGAGATCCCAACATTAGCCAAAAAAATCCTGAGGATGGCATTGATATTTTTAAATAAGCACGTCTGGAAAAAAGTAATAAAAGTTCAACTGCAAATTATAGGTAAGAGACGTTTTTAATAAGCTTTGCCTCTGGCTAGAGCGAGGCCAGTGAGTTCCTTGCAAATCTCGACATACACTAAATGCACTTGAAGTCTACTCCAACAAATAATTTATAAATTAATGGTTGGCATCACTACCCACAAATGAGTTATGAAGTACAGATCTGGTTAGTCATTCAATAAAAACCAATGTCTTTTGACAGCATGTCAAGCTGAGGTGATCAATCCAAAAATTTGAAAAAGGGATGATAAATGATTAAGTTACTTTTCTTGCCTTTTCTTTGGCTGTGATCACTAAAAATGTCTGAATTTTCAATAAACAAGCAAAAATGCTGCTGGACACAAACTGAGGGATCAATTTAGCTTTAAAAAAAACAACATTTTTTAGGGTGGAGGAATTTTTCCCAAAACAAAAGAACTATTTTTTCTTGACATCATACAGAGTTAACATTTAAATTCTCAGCCCACTTGCTCTATCGATGTGGCCTGTATGCATGATACATACATTCATACACAGCCAGCCAGAACAACTTAAAAACTGAAGATATCCATGTTGACAGTTTTGATTTATCGAAACTTATAAAGACTCCATTGATATATGCTACTTCTGAGGTGGTCATGGTGGTTAAATCAACTCACCTTGATGAACACTCTACCAATCTGGTTTGAATCATTAACTTATGATTAAAAAAACGACACACTGACACTAAGGGACAAATTTAGCATAAACTTTCATTGAAAACTGACCCCCCACCCCCCAAAAAACCTATGGGGATGAGGGGCAAAAAAACAAGAAATTCATTTTCTCTATTCGTGGAGAGGGATGTGTGTGCCAAGTTCCAAGTTTCTATAATGAATTGTTAGGGCTGGGCACAGTCTTGATAGATAGATAGATAGATAGATAGATAGATAGATATAAATGTCAGAACACATAAACAATCTGAACTTAACAACAGTGATTAAACTGGTCTGTTGCAGTTAGCAGTGATTAATACTCAGGGTATTGTAGGACCACATTTCTCCCCAGCTGACTTATTCAAAGTATATTCATGGGATTTATGAGCAGCTTCCGGCTTGAACACAAGAGGTGTGGCACAATCTCCCCTAAGGACTGTCACACCATTAGAAGGGGGTAGAATAAGATGGGTTTTTACCTACGTTTGTAATAGATGTAACAACTGTAATAGAAAATTACATTAAGTCAGAGAAATCTCAGTGAACTTTAAAGTATTGATTCAAGTAATTCAAATCATTTAGAAGATTGTCCACGTAAACAAATAGGTTTTCTTTACATTAAAAAAGAAAAAGAGGTATTAGACATTTCACTGTAATTCAAGAAATCTCCATGTGTGTATGTGTGATACCTCAAAAACTGTCCAAGTTACAAGGTTGATATTCACCAGACATGCTGGTGCATGCCTTCGATAAGGCAGTGTTTCAATTTGTTTGGATTTATGGTTCTCAGTATGAGGGAGGGGGATACTTGATTTACAATAAAAATTCATCTTGAAACGGATACAGTTTTTTTCTTGAATATACTCTGTCAACAGCCTTCACAAGCATGGGTTCATAAATTTAGATATTTGTTTAATGTGAAGAGAGATAGACAGAGAGAGATTGTGTGAATGAAAAGGAGAGTGAGAATGAGAGTGAGAGAGAGAGAGAGAAAATCAGGTTTTTTCCTGATGAGTTTTCTGTAATATACTATTAAATTGAATCATAGTAAGGATGATATAATGGCATTTAATAAATATTCTGTTGCTATTAACAAGATCATAGACAAAGAAGCTCTCAATTTTTCTAGTTTAAACCTCCTTTGAAATTGTTTTTCAATCAGAAAAGATAGTAAATTCATCCACATTATGGTGAAAAATGAGTATATAGATACACTCATATTTATGTATAGATATACACATACCCTCTCTCAAATCACCCAACTCCTTTGCACTATCAAATGTCAGCCAATTTCTCTGCAATGTCTAGAATCACCCAACTCTTCTGCTCAGTCTGGAATCACCCTTATCATCAGTGCTGTTTTGAATCACACAAATCCTCAGAGCTGTCTCAAATCACCCAACTCATCTGCATCACCTAACTTTTCTGTGCTGTCAAAAAATCACCCCTCTAAAGTGTCTCATGTCACTCAACCTTCCAGGGCTGTTTCAGTGTTGTAATGAAATGCCTAACTCATCAAGGCTGTCTCTGCATTATCTTGAATTACCCAACTCTTCAGTTCTTTTTTAAATCAACCAACTACTTAATGCTGTCTTGTATCACCCAAATACTCAGCACTGGCATCACCCGACTCCTTAGAGCTGTCTCAAATCACCCAACTCCTATACAGTCTCAAGTCCCTCATATTGTCAGTGTTGTCACAAATTGTTCAACTACTCTGCGCTGTCTTGAAACACCCAACCCCTCTGCACTGTCAAATGTCACAACTCAACCAAATCTTCAGGGCTGTCTGGACACACCCAGTTCCCCTGTGTTGTTTTTAATTGCCTAACTTTCAGAGCTGTCACAATCAACTCAGTGTTTCTGCACTGTTTCAAATCACCCAACTCTCCAGCATAGTTTCAAATTGCCTTGATTCACCCTACTCCTTTACACAGTTAAATCACCCAACTCTCCAGTGCCGTCTTGAATAACCCAACAATTCAACTCAGAACAGTACCAAGTCATGCAATACCTATGCACTGTCATGAATCACCCAACTTCACAGCAATGTCTTAAATCACCCAACTCTTCCTTGCTGTCTCAAATCACCCAACACCTCCACATGTATGAGTAAGTGTATGTGAGAGAGAGAAAGAGAAGCTGTGTTTGCATGTGGATAATATATGTCTGGAATAGGTATGCAGCTGGATATGTAGGTATTGATTAATGAAATAATTGATCATCAGTTATGTTGATTGATGATAATAATGTGTGGACTAGTTTCAAAAGCATTGATCACTATCTTTGAACAAGAAATCACTTAAAGAACATGTAAGTCTGCCAACAATGCACACTAATTAGAAAATTAATGAAAATAAGATAGTGAACACAATATTCAAGAAATATTGGATGTTGTGTGTGATTCTTATTACAAACAAACTTTTTGTGTATTTGTGAAATTCTAGCATGCACAGGTTAGGGAAAAAAATGTATTCAAATTTTTGTAAAGCACCTTTTTGTGTATTGTGGGGTAAAAAAAACCTTCACTACACTGTCTCAAGTCATTCCACTCCTCAGGACTGTCTCAAATCACCCAACACTCCAGGGTTATCCTAATTCATCCAACTCATCAGTCTCAGGACAGTCAGGAAATCCAATTTTTCAAGACCCCTCCTTGCGTTTTGTGGGATAAAAAAAGGGTAGAAGTGTCTCCAAAATGGCCCAATATAAGCTTTTTGACTTATTATTGAAGAATGTGTAATCATTTTTGCCAGAAAATCAGCTTGTAGGCACGATCTATGATTAGAAGTTAGATAACACCATTTGTTACCGAGGGGGAAATTCACAATTCGGACGAAAAGGGACGAAAGCAAATGTCATGACAGTTATCTGGGAGAATTTGACATATTTAAAGAATGAATACACTTGAAAGATGACAGAATCTCTATATTACTCTACAGCACATTTTCACATATTTGATGAATGAACTTGGGCATTTAAATTTGAACATTTTTTTTGTTGGTTGGAAAACATCTTGTAAATAGAGAGACATATTGATAGGCACCTTGCCAGTATGCTCAAAAAGTAATCATCATCATCATCATCATCATCATCATCATTCTTTTAACATCTGTTGTTGGACATAGACCTTTCCCAGGATTCGCCACAATTCTCTATCATGGGCGTTGTGGAGCCAGTATTTCCTGAATTTGTCTAGTTCATCTCTCCATCTTGTGTTCTGTCGGCCTCAGTTTCTCATGTGATCTCTGAGGATTCATGTCGTGAGTCGTGATATCCATCGGTTGTCTTTCATTCTTGCAACATAGTCTGCCCATTGCCATTTGAGTTTTTTTTATAGTTTCTATGATGTCTTGGACTCCCATTTTCTTCCTTATGTACTGTGCTGTCTCCATGTAAGGTTGAGCATGATTCTCTCATGGGCACTTTGCATACTTCTCAGTTTGCAGATCTGTCTCTTGGTTAGGTTCCATGTTTCAGCTATCGGGAGGATGCATTGGTTGTATACTCTTCTCTTCAGGATTATTGGGATTGTCTGTTTTTTTTTGCTTTGCTGAAGGCTTACCATCCCAGAGTGATTCTTTGCTTGATTTCCTTCTCTTTTGAGGATCTCATAGAGACCAGCAATGACATATAGACAAGGAACTTTGGAAGTAACTGGATCACTTGGAAACAAACTCAGAATAATACAAAGAGCAATGGTAAGTGCAATATTAGAAATAACACTCAGAAATACAAAAAGATCAACATAGATCAGAGAATAGACTAAAATGAAAGATATATCAATTATCAAGAGATAGAAACTGAGTTGGTCTGGTCGTATAGTAATATGAACAGATAAGAGATGATGTTTAAGAGTATAGCAAACGTAATAGAACGAGCATAAGATGAAGAGATGAGATGAGAAAAGATATGGCAGAGGTAAGCACAGTCACAGTCGGTATGGAAGTAGCTGGGAAAGGCCTCTGTCCAGCAGTGAACTAATGATGATGGTGATGGTGATGATGATGATTATGATTTTTTTATCTGAAATTTTCTAGTTTACTCATTGATGGAGATAGTGTGTCCACAAAGCCACCAAGACTTGACAGTAGTGCAATAGCACTACTCAAAAGAATGGAGAAAGAAAAAATGCAAATCAGTAACGAATGTCAGGTAACTCTCAGTCCTTTCTTCTTTCTTCCATTCTTCTCATTATTAGCAAAGGTAAAAAAAAAAAAAAAAATTGTTGATCTAATTATTTTTGTCTGAGAAAAGTTGATTGCTTTTGTTGGAGCCACATTTGTTTTTGTGTGAAAATTCCCAGGTTGGTTAGGTGAAAGAAAAAAAAAAAATGAAAACTTCCCACAAAAAAAAAGACTGAAGCAAAATCATACAAAAGATGTCGAGTTTCTTTCTGTGAACGGAAGATGAGATAGCATTATAACTTGTTAATTTGTTGGGACTAATTTCTTCACATCTCTTGTTTGTGCAATGAAAGTTTTAAAAAAAGTTAAGGCGGGGTTCTTCAAAGTGCCAGTTCCGACCCATTACTGGGTCACAAGTTCTTGCTGACTGGACTGCAGGATTGATCATAAATAAATGGATAAAAGTATGTAAAGGTTAAGTGAGAATAATGTTAATGACAATGCCATAATTTGAGTTTGAAATATATCTAATTATCCAATTACCTTTGTCATCAATAATTCATTTGTTAAACTTGTTAAATCAGAACAGGAACATTACTGGTTAGTCACTCAATAAAAACCTCAAATGACCAACATTGTTTGGCAGCATGCCATGTTGGGGTGATCAATTGAGCAAAGTGGAAAAGGCTGATCAATAGACGAGATACTTCTCACTAAACAAGTAAGTAAATTAATAAAGGGATCAATTTGGCATAAATTTAAATTAAAAACTGAACCTTCTAAATAAAACGTATTGAGTGGGAGAAATTTTATCTTTTATTGATTTTTACTAGCCAAAATAAGGAGTAAATGTTGAAATTTCCAGCCCTCTAGCTGTATTTGTGTGGCCTGTACACATGAAGCACACGTAGCCTGGACCTACTTGAAAAATGAAGAAACCTGTTTTGACAGTTTTTGTGAGAGCTTTGGTTGGTGAATTCTAAAAAAGAGTGAGTGGAGAAAATATTGGTAACAGAAAAATAATTTAGATTTCAAGTATGAAGTTATCTAATAATCTTATTATTGCCTTTGTCATCAATAATTTATTTGATAAACTATTAAATCATAACACTGATAGTAGCCTTGGCATGATTGAAAAATGACAATGGAAGTTTAAATAGAGAGAGATAGAGTGAAAGGGCAAAAGCAAGATGGTAGACACAACATAATTTATATGTGTACAATACAATGAGCAAATTCCACACATCTATGCTTTTGAAACAAACACAAGTTGAGTTGCCTTTGAACTTGATGACTGGGAAGTGGTCCTTTTTAAAGTTGTATTAAGTTTATGCCCTAAACCTGAGTTAAAATGGACCTTTTTTATATGTCAGTGGATCATGAGATCATTGCATTAAAATTTAACTGGCTTGCAATAGAAAAGGCTCAAAGAAGTCATATTCAAAGCAAGTTCTGATGATCAGATGGATTTGCAAGCACCATCATTTAGGGCACAATACCAGAGTGTAAACAGCATCTGTGCCTCCAGCAAAGCCTTCATCAAATGATGATCCTGAGATCAAACATAATTTTGGGGCTGACCCTTCAATATCACTAAGCTAAGACCCTCCAACAATACCTCTCAATAGCACCACACTTGATTTTCTAAAAGAGTTCCAGATCTCCACAGATTCAGTCCCTGCTCTTGATATATTTCCTTTTTCCATTGATAACAATCCTAGTTTACTCAGATTTAGTCAAGTTGTCAATAAAACCTTAGCGTCCTGTATATATATATATAGTCTAGAAAGCTTTACAACTTTACACACGAGACATTCAGAAAATTTTCCAAAATTTGTTTGTATCCCTTCAGTCACTTATTTCCCAATATCTGTTTATGCAGTTTATGTCATTTTCTCTGGTGTTTTTCCCTGTTTCACATATTCTCTGTTATTACGGTACAATGTATAAATCATCTCTTGTTGGGATCATCAGTTGTTTACTAAGTAATCTTTTCAGAGGTTTTAAAAACAAAATAGTTTTATTGACATGGCACCCGAACAGTATTGAACAAACAACACCTTTCTTCCAGCTATGATTTTGATATATTGCATATATCATACATTTAGTTTATTTTATATAGGGTATTATCATAATGTATTGTACATGGATGTTGTTTAATTCTACATATTTATTCTTTTGAATAATTCTTACGTATATGTTTCTATGTTATCAAGAAATGGATATATGATCTGACAGAATGATTATAAATTGTGTCATATCATATTGAAACTCTATCTGAAATGATCTCCTGTTAACACAGTGAATGTATCATTTGGCCTAGATAATGTAAACAGAATAAAATAATTCAAGAAAATGGGGCTGCTGCAGGAATCAAACCTGCAACCGACAGGGTAGCTGCTTCAACAGAGTTTATGTATAAATGTATATAATCCCCATTTTACTATATCTGCCACTCTACTCTAAGCCAACTCAACATTTTAAGTTGAATGTATTGAGCACTCTATGGAATAAACCCATTATACACCAGATATTGCATTATATTATATTATACTATACTATTTATGTTTATACATGTATGTTTATATATATATATATATATATATATATATATATATATATATATATATATATATGTGCCTATTTCATTCATTTTCTGGACTTCTCTTGTTTTCAAGTACAATTTGAACTGTGGGTATTTTTTTTCAAATAATTGTGCAGGAAGTGTTTGTTGGAATGTAATTGGGAGCATATTCATTGGGTTGATGAAAACGGTGTATAATCATGTCACAAAAATTCGAATCTTGTATTGATAGAAGATAATGGAAGAATATATACATAAATATATATACATATAAAAATGTGTGTCTTTGATGATTAACACTTGTGACAGCTGGGCGGCTCTAAAGGCAGCTATGGATAAACTTATTGCTTGGCACTACAAACATCTGCGATTAATCCCATGACACTGAGGACCGAGCAGCTTAATCTCCAACAAGACTCTATTCAAGATGTGTGACATGATTCCACTATGAACAAAAGTGTTCCAACTATGATGGTCCATGTTTGGTCATTACTTGATATATTTTTCTTTTATTTAGTGGGATATTGCACTCTTTGGTAGTGGTGAATTATGAATTTGGAGGATATGTTGTAGGCATTTTTGTTATCAATATATTGTTAGACCTCTGTCTTTGTGGCATGTTTCCTCTCTGAGAGTATTTTATTTTCACTTAAATCTTTTTCCCAGTGTTAGTCTTTTTTATATAACCTTAGTTGTTAGTTTAATTATTCTGGGTTTGGTCTATTTCTACATGTCTAAGATAATTATGGTGATTGGGTTGCTCTTTATAGCGGCTGGAGGTGTAATATAATGATTATATTCATAGTGATATAAAAAATAGAAAAAAGAAAAAAGACATACCAGCCAAAAATGTCCTAAGTAGGAATCTAAAATAAACCAAATCATTCACCTGATGAAGCCCAAACAGGGCAAAAACATAAACATATTTGTATAGCGAATCCTTATTTCATCATATATATATAATTATATATATCTATACGTGTACATATGTTATAAACAAAATTATGTATAATCCCACAGAATAATTATTAATGCGTTATTTTTATTTGAAACTCTGTTTGAACTGACATCCTGGTTCTCACATGGTGGCCTAGACACCATAAATATAATCAAACCAGCATCCAAAAGGAGACCATCATGACATGATGCTGCTCTTGCCACCGAGCTAAACAGCCAGCTGGTAAGTCAGAAAACCAAATAGCTGTTTCAAATACAAGTAATGCATTTATAATTATACATATATATATATATATATATAAAGAGAGAGAGAGATTGATAGAAAGAAAGAAAGAGATATATATACATATGTATGGCTTTATGTGCTCATTTATATTCATTTGCCTTGAATGAAATACATAAACTATTTTTATAAGCAATTAATCAAGATCAGTCTTTTGTCTTCAACATTATTGTATCCAAAGTTAGAATGTTATATAAAATTTATTCTGGGCAATAATAATTTGCTCATCTCATAACAGAAGAGAAGAAACAAAATATGCTTGTTATCATAACTTCCAAATAAAGCATGGCATTTCATATGTATATTGAACAACTTTAATCACCGAATTGTTTATTGAACAACCACAGCCATCAAAGGTGGCAAAGGGTTCTATCTTTTTTATATGTACAAATATTAATGTATCTGAGTTAGTGTGTTCGAGCATTCATAGCCATACCATTTTGTCTACAGATTTGGAATTGGCATAAATATTCCACTAAACCCTTTGTAAAAATACTTTTTTTGATTTTTGGAAAAAATGCTTTTTGACATCTTTGGGGCCTTATTCTGACTTGCTTATAAATAACATCTCAATTCACCAGAACCTAGATGTTTCTAAATGTTTTTTCACTTTCTTTCAGAATTTTTCCAGTAGAAAACACCAGAGATGTCATGAATAGAATTTACCCTGACCATATTTAGTTTTTGATGGAATTGTTTTTATCTGACTTTAAATTTTGATGCTAGGGTTGTTTAATCATTGACCATGATGATAAGTTGATTATAATTTTCAATTCATTCGACAATTTTAATTGGATGACAAATGAATTCTACACAAAATTATATTGGATTTCAGTCCCTTTTTAGATTTCCTTCTGTCAGAAACTGTCAACATTGGTTTCTTCAGTATTTGAGTGATTCTGATTAGCTGGCTATCTATGGATCTATGTATACATCCCTTGTAAAGACTACACTAATGGAGCTATAGGCTGAAAATCTAAACATTTATCCCTTATCATGTCTAGAAGAAAAGCTTTGAAAAAATTCCCTCCAAATTTACAACGTAAGTTCGAGCTAAATTAGACAATTAGTATGTGCCCTAGCTGTGTTCATGATCGTTTTTTGAAAATTCATATATTATAGTGATCCAACTAAAGTCAAGAGAAGTAACTTATTCATTGATTGTTCCTTTTTCTAGTTTTTCAATTGATCATGGCATGCTGCTGAATGATTTTGATAGTTTCTATTGAGTGTCCACTGACCGAATATTTGACAGGAAGACTCACAAAATATCTGCTTGTAACTAAGGCCACGTGAAGTTGATCTCAGAGTTCTTTCAAAATCATTAGAGATCATTTCTGGTAATTTTTAGCATATCCTCACAGTTGTTAGACACAATTTTGCTCCAAAGATGCTGAAACTTAGCATTCTCACGACAATATCACAGACTATGTGAGGTTAACCTTGGAGGCCACTTCTGATCATTTCTAGCCACTTTTGTTTTTTTAGCCACAATTTAGTACCTATGGAACTGCAATTTGGCAAAGGGGTAAATTTTTCATGGCAAAGGTCATAGGCAAGACAAGGTTGACCAAAGGTCATCATAGGCAATTCATGATTATTTCTAGCCTATTTTTCAAGTTGTTAGCCACAGTTTGACATCTATAAAACAGAAATTTTGCATAGATGTCTATGTAAAGTTGACCTTCAGGTCACCAGATATCGAATCATTTCTAGCTGTTTTTCTAAGTTGTTGGCCATAATTTGCACCTAGGGTGCTTAAATTTGACATGGAGTAAATCTTTGAATGGCCAAATTCATAGGCAGAGTGTAATTGATCTTTGAGGTCATTTGAGATTACCAGGGATCATTTCTATTCAACTGAAGCATTTTATAGAAAAATATTGAGTTAGCTCTGGAGTAAAAAGATTAAATTCAGTATGCATTTATTTACAATGATATTGTGGTTTGTTCACATCATATTTTTCGTACCAAAGTTGAATCTACCCAGGGAGAAATCATTTTTTTCAGAATGGCAAACTTAGGGCATGCATACGTACATCATTATCATTAATTTTTAGGACTACTGTTTGACGAATAAACTTCAGGTGAGACTCACATTCACATCCTGAGGAAGACTAGGGTCACTCCCTACCACTCTACCTATTAAGCTAATGAAGCCAGCTGGCAAGCAGATGTCCAAATCAAACCTTTGAACTAACTCTCCATACAGATCCTGTCGCCATTCTTGTTTACAAACTGTCTGTATAAGTATTAATACATTTTCAGAGACCATCAACCAAAACTCTCGCCAAAACTGTCAACATAGGTTTCTTCAGTTTTTAAGTCAGTCCGTCTAGTTCGCTGACTGGCTGGCTGGCTTGCTGGCTGGCTGGCTGGCTTGCTGGCTGGCGATGTAAGTCATGTGTACAGGCTACAACAATGAAGTATGAGAGATGAAAATTTAAAGATTTACTCTTCATTATATCTAGAAAAAATGCCTTTTTTTTTTTGTTAATTTAACTCCCACCCGTAGTTTTTAGTGAGGGGGTTGAATTCTCAAAGTGAGTTTATGCTGAATTGATTGCTCATCCAGCTGCATTTTCATATCATTTCAAAATTACCAGTCAACAAAATAGTAGAAAAAAGTGATTTTTCAATTGATCTCTATTTTTCGAAGTATGCTGCCAAAGATGCTGGTCACGTGACGGTTTCTTTTGAGTGAGTAATCAGACCAGTATTATTCATTTGTATTTGCTGAAATATTATAAATTGTCATTATTGATTTTTATGACTATGATTTACCTTCGTCTTAATCTTCACTTTATTGCAATCAACTTTTTTTTTTCCATTGCTGAACGAAGCCAGCCAGAGAAAAGTTGTGATAAAATGAATTTAAACAAATTCAGGTGAAGGTGAACAAAGGTAAAAAAATTGATAATAATTAATCATCATCATCATCCTCATGAATTTTTTAACGTCCATCGTTGGACATAGACGTTCCCCACGATTCGCCACACTTCTCTATCATGGGCGTCGCAGAGCCAGTATTTCCTGAATTTGTCTAGTTCATCTCTCCATTTTGTGTTATGTCAGCCTCGGTTTCTTATGTGATCTCTAAGGATCCATGTTGAGAGTCGTGACGTCCATCAGTTGTCTTTCATTCTTGCAACATGGCCTACCCATTGCCATTTAAGTTTTTAATAGTTTCTTTGATGTCTCGAACTCCCGTTTTATTCCTTATATACTGTGCCGTCTTGTGATCTCTCCATGTAAGGTTGAGCATGATTCTCTCATGCGTACGTTGCATACTTCTCAGTTTGTAGGTCTGTCTCTTGGTTAGGTTCCATGTTTCAGCTCCATAAGTGACTATCAGGAGGATGCATTGGTTGTATACTCATCTTTTTAGGATTATTGGGATCATCTGGTTTTTGAAAGTTGAGCTTGCTCTACCGAAGGCTTGCCATCCCAGAGTGATTCTTTGCTTGATTTCCTCTTCTTTTGAGGATCCCATGGAGATTCATTGTCCTAGGTAGATGTAGTGGTCTACCTTGCCAAGTTTTGCATCTTTTATCTTGACATTTATGTTCTTATTCTCAACATGATTGTTGCACATGATTTTCATTTTACTGAAGTTCATTAATCACAACTTCCTAAAACAGACCGGTTTAATCACTGTTGCTTGGTTTAGGTTATTCATGTGTACTGATATTTAGATTTATCTATCTCTCTACCCAGACTTTTTCCGGCGTTTACTCTTCCTAGTAGAAAATTGAAATGCTGAACAGACACTCATTACAATAAGTAAGGGAAAAGTTTTTTTGTTTTCAAAATTCATCCCTATTATAGGTTTTTATTTGAGGGTTCAACTCACAATGAAAGCTTATGCCAAATAGTTCCCTCAGTTTGAGTCCAGCAGCATTCACCTTTTTTTTAAGATTTATACTTTTTAGTGATCACAATAAGAAAAGTTACTTATTTATTGATCATTCCTTTTTCCAATTTTTTTCATTGATCATCCCATCAAATGACTCACCAGACGTGTTCAGTTTTTTTTCAATCAGTAATTTATGATTCAAATCATACAGGTATTATTTTCATCAAGATAACTTAATTCCACTACAGCTTAATTTAACAGATAAAAAGAAGCATATATGATAGGTGGTGAATGATAATTTCCCTTTGAATTCTGGTGTTTTATTATACTTCATCAAATAGAGATAAATAATACAGATTATAGGTACAGACCCTCATTTTATGTTCTCAGTCAGATATGAAGAATCCTCAAAGATTAATGGCTGTAGCTATAAAATGAGCATGTCATCAGATCAACATCTGTGTAATCTTTGCTTTGACCAGACATTAATGGATTACCACAGAGTGAATCAATAAATTTACTCATATTTACTCTGAACAAATGCAGAGAATGTAACATTCTTACTCAAAATCTGCAAACAGACAAGAGTAATTGATTACCAATTTTCAATTTCTCTGGATCTTCTCAACAACCATTTTGCCGTGATGTTCATGAGACTTTACGGCTTATTTAAACAATCTGTCTTTCCTAAGAGATTATGTCCAAGTTTCATCATTGCAACTTGCTTATATTGTTTTATTGTAAATTTGTTTCAGGTCAAATTGAGAAAGGTTGAAAACATCCATACAGAGAGAGGTAGGAGACAAAAGAGAGGGAAAAAGAGACGTAGGAGACAAGAGATAGAGAAAGAGAGAGAGAGGTCTATGAGAGCCTAATTCACTATCTTTCAGACCAAACTGAGAAAAGTTGAAAGCATCCATAGAGAGGGTGAGTAAGAGAGAGAGAGTGCTTGTGTAGATAGGTCTGGTATACTCTGAAAATTTTGTTTGGCATACTCTGATATCTATCTCAGTTCTATCCCTAATTACAATTGACACTGGTCTGAAATATGCAGTGAATGCCTTACCACATGTTTGCAACTTGAATCATGGAAATTCATGACAATAAATCCTAATGCTGCTAGCAGCAGACACTTTCCTTTTTCTCCCACTTACCAAGCTTTAGTGGTTTCTGTTAGGGCTGAAGATTTGTTTGTTGGTACTGCACAGTTTTCCTAAAAGATTTTTTTTTCTTTCAATTATAGGTGCTCTTAATTCATGAGAACCTCAAAACATCTGGAAATTTGTTAGTTTTTAGAAAAATTAATTCTTTCAAGGTTTTATGTGCGGTGTTCTATTTACCATGAAACTATACAGCAAAACAGGATACTTTCTTTCTACCTATTTCACAGAGGTATGGCTTACAACCACCATGACACCACAAATGCTAGGTTAAGGGTGTCTCCTGGTCACATTTTTGGGGCTAAGATCTTAAAGATTTGGGTGTTAGGACTATTAGATGTAATTTTTAACCAGGGGTCTGCATGTGTTTGCCCAGAAATGTGAAAATATTTTGGATATACTTTGAATATAGTTGGATAGAGTGGATTTAAATCATCTGTATCATCAAAAACTGAACCTCCACTAAGTTCAGTAAATAAATCTCACTAAAAACATTTAATTTGTTTTCATGTTTAGAATATATCAAAAGCATTAACCAAAACCGTCATTGACACTCTCAACACTGGTTTTAGGGTGGCTATGTATGTATGATGTGTACAGGCCGCACCAATAAAGCTAGAGGGATAAAAATTCAAACATTTACTCCTTATTCAGTTTTTTTTTAAATGTTCTTTGTTTTTCCAAAATTTACCCCTCCCCATAAAACTTTTTTGTGGCTGTTCAATTTACAATGTGATTTTCTGCTAAATTGATTCCTTCGTTTGTACCTGCTTGTTTTTTGAAACTCCAGACATTTTTAGTGATCATGGAAGTAGGCATGGGAAGTAACTTATTCATTGATCATCCTTTTTTCAATATATCAATTGATCACCCCCAACATGGCATGCTGTCAAAAGACGAAAGTTACTATTGAGACAGTTTCTATTGAGTGACTAACCAGGTCTGTTTATTTTGTCTTCAAAGAGTTTTCCCATTCATGCCTTTCTATACTAACAAGAAAGAAATCATTCAATTAGTTTTCCAGACAATTGAACTCCTTGTTGTTTAAGATATTCACACAATCTTCCAAATGATCCATTCTCTGGCCTTCTTCAGGTGTGATATTAAAATGTATAAAATGTTCAAAAACAGAACTTGTATTCTTCAATTTGATAGCAAAATGTTGTGTTAACATGATAAGGATCAAGTAGTTCAATTGTCCAAAAACCTCTTCAAATGTCAATAACCCTTCTCAAAACTATTGAAAGAAAGTAATCACTTCAACATTATCAAACTCTAAAACTGGAGTTGACTTTATTTTCCTAATGTAACAACAAGAACAATCCTCACGAAAGTTTTGGGTGTAAACCATGAACAACTTATTGCCAAGAGGTTGTCTCACTGACTGAGCTAAATTGGCAAGTTTTAGATATTAACAAAAATTTATCTTACAGATACACAAAGGCTTATTTCACTCTAATAAATAGATATATTCATAGAAGAAAAAAATTATTTTTTCATAATTTTTGTATGTATGATACACACAATATAAAAGTTGCAATAATCACCTTCAGCCAGAAAAAAAGTTTGTGTGAAGTTTGACACTGCAGTAGTCAGGCTTGTTTAACTTTTTTAACTTTTGATTTCATAAATTGCCTGATACTACTCCTAATTAACAATGAAACTCTTCTGTGATAAGAAAAAAAATGATGGAACACATTTGAAAAAATAACTACCTTTTGGGGGGGGTCCATCAATGGACACTGATATTCCCCCAGATTTGCCAGACTTCTCCCTCATGGGTGTCGTGGAACCAGTAATTTCTAAACTTGTTCAGTCTTGCTATCTTGTTTTCTGCCGTTACAGTTTTACATATGATCTTTGGGGATCCACGTTGTGAGTCATGATGTCCTATGATTGAATGATATTCTTGCAACATGACCAGCCTGTTGCCATCTGAGTTTTCTAAAGTAAATTTAATCAATAGTTATTCCCCTTTATGATAAAATATTTTAACAAGTAGTAATGAAACTATCTTTTCATTTGTGAGTTTTGTAATTACCAGACATTTTGACACCCTGCGTTGTTGCGAAATGTCAACGAATTGAATGGATTTCAATAGTTTTGTCATCAGGCAATTAAGTTGTATAATGAAGCCTTGTCAAAAACATATGTTAACCAAACAAAGAATCTTTATATCTTTTCAATGGGTTTTTTCTGCCAATCAGTTTGCCAATAATTGTTCTTTTATTACCTGTGAGAGAGAGGCAAGAGAGAGAGAAAGAGAGACACGTTTATGCAAGCCAAATTCAAATTGAAGTCAACTGATAGTTTCTATCAAATGATTAACAAGACCTGTAAGTATCTATTTAGGCAGCCATAATAAGATTTTCATATGCAAGGTGGTCATATGAGATGTTGAAAATACATTTAGATAAAGTTAGATATGTGTCCGTTGACTGATTTAATCTAATGTAAATACATGTACCTAAAACTGTATAAACTCTCTCATCAAATTCTATCTTTCTGGGGATATTTGATACTACCTTGAGATATCATAGATTGTCATGAATGGATTAGACATCATACCAGTGTCCAGCAGTAGCCATCTTTTTTTATTCTTTTCCCAGAGGTGTTTAAGTATTTTTTCTCTTATCACAGGAGAGTTCTACTGGGAATTAGGAGCAGTATCAAGCAGTTTATAACATCAAGAGTTAAACAAGCCTGGCAATTGATTCCATTCTATCCTACTTCCACCTAATATATTTCATCGACTAACCAGGGCCGGATTAAGCTATTGTACCTGATAACATATGTTATAAAGGGGTCCCAAATCTAAAAAATGCTCGTAGATATTAAAAGACACGGTTTTTTTTTTGCAATACAGTTAAATAATACAACAAATTTGATGGGAAAATTTGTCCTAATGAAGAGTTTTCAACACTCTTTGCTCACGCTGGAAATAAAACCCAGGACCTTCTGCATGTGAGGCAGACGTGCTAACCATTAGACTATACAAGCAGACAACTGTAAATGATTGAAAGTGTCAAAATTAGGTCGTTGAATTTTTGTACAAAATATTTCTTGCTTAACGATGATTCAGTTGATCAGTTAAGGCTGATAGCTGTCAAATGGCAAACATACAGAAATGTATAAATCAAACAACATTCATTTGCACCAGCCAAGTTATTCATGTTAATTGCTTTTACGTGTAACTCCCACAGAAGTTAACTCTTAAATTTGTATAAAAACAATTTGAATGCTATTATAGAGGTATGAACTTCTTACAAAACAGATATGAACTTCTCACCGAACCAGAAGATGCCAACATAAACATATACAAATTCAGCTAGAAAATAACAGCCTCTCTGATCAAAGTGACCACTATATTTAAACCAAAGAACATACAAACCATCAGTAAAATCTCAGATGAAAAGAACCTCATGAAAAAACTCAGAAATCTTAAAGGATAGGTCCCTTGACCAGATAATATTACCACCAGCTGACTAAAAAAGGCTGATAAGGTCATTACTAGAACACTAGCCATTTTATTCAACATATGCCTGAAACAAAGTAAAGTCCCAGAAGATTGGAACACTGCAATCATAATGCTTTTACATGAAAAAAGAAACCAAACGACCTCAACAACTACAGACCAATGATTCTACTCAACTGCATTTAGTAACTTTTCACTGAAGTTTTTCATCACTTCTTTAGAATAAGCCATTTAACCATGGACCATCTCCATTTGATACATCAACCAAAAGAGAAAGCAGCAGAATATAAAATGCCCCTTGTGGTAGCATTTATAGACTTTGAGAAAGCCTTTGACTCAGCAGAAATTCCCAAGATCATTGATGCTATCACTCTACAAGGTGTACACCCCATATACGTCAGAATATTGCAACGTTTATACTGTCACCAGCTGCTCCTTAATCAGGCTACATAAAGACAGAGTCCTTTCAGTTCCAAAAAGGGATAAGACAAGGAGATACTAGCTCATCCAAGCTCTTTATAGCCTGCTTTGAGATGATCTTCAGAAACCTAGACTGGGAAAACAAAGGAATCAAAATAGACCATGAATACCTCAGTAATCTCAGATTTGCTGATGACATTGTCCTTTTTGCAGAGAATCTCAAGGATCTTCAACAGATGCTAGATGAACTGTACAAAGAAAGCATGAAAGTTGGCTATCACATGAACTTCATCAAAAAAAGGTCATGTAGAACAAATATGAATGCACAATAATCAAAATCGAAAGAGCAAAGCTAGACAAAGTAGATCACTACATCTACTTTGGACAGCTAATCTCCATAGAATCCTCAAAAGAGGAAGAAATCAAGAATCAATTAAGGATGGCAAGCCTTTGGTAGAGTAAACTTAATCTTCAAGAACAAGGAAATCTTATCAGTCCTAAAAAGAAAAGTATACAACCAATGCATTCTCCGGAGAGTCACCAAGACATTATAGAAACCCTGTGGAAACTCAAATGGCAATGGGCTGGTTAGGTTGCAAGAATGGTAGACAAGTGCTGGACATCATAATTAACAACATGGATCCCCAATGATCTAATGTGGAACCAAGGCTGGCAAAATATGAGATGGCGAGACAAACTTGAGAGGTTTAGAAAATATTGAATCCATGAGGTCCACAATTGGAAGGTATGTTGAATCCCCGGAAAAGTCTATATCCCATGACAGACGATAAAGACTGATGATTATGATAATGACGATGATAGTGGGAAATAACTACTGATAAAAGTTATTCCCCTTCCATCATCAGGTATTTTTTCAATTCTCTTCACGAGGAGGTTCATTATTCTTTATCTTATCACAGAGGAGTTCCACTGTCAATTTGGAGCAGTATCAACAGTCAAATAAAACTAGTCTGGTTAGTCACTGAATAGAAACTCTCAGATGTTTGGGATGATCAATCAAAAAATTGGGTGAGAGGGGTCACTTGCCTTTTATTGGATCACTAAAAATGCAGCTGGGTACAAACTAGTAACCAATTTAGTATAAACATTTATTGTTGATTGAACTCTCCTCTAAAACCTTTCTGTTTGGGGGGGGGGTTAAAAAAAAAAAAATTTTTTTAGACATAACAATGAGTAAAAGTTGAAATTATCAGCCCTCTAGCTCAATTGGTATAGCCTGTAGTCATGATACATGCATAGATAGACAGACAGTCAGCAATATCAACTTGAAAACTAGAGAAATCTATGTCGACAGTTTTGGTTGACGGTTTCTTAGAAAACCCTACTAGACAGAAATTTAAATGTTCCCCTTTTGAGTCAAATTGAGACAAACAATGAAAAGTGGATACTCAATAACAACGGGGAACACAAGATATCAAGGGGCTAGTGAAATGAACAACTTTTTCTTCAAATATTAGGTTGTTCCACATGAGAAGGCCGATTATCAAATGAAAAATATGTTAGCTGATACCCAACAGTTGTTTCGGAAATCTCTATATATTGTGAGCAGGAGCTCGAACAAGCTTGTCCTTGTATCAGTTTCCATAAGATCCCCTAAATTCTCATCAACAACTGATTGAGGGTGTCATCAAGGGTCACCATCCAGGCCCATGTCTTTAGAATGAGATTTGGGGAGCCACTGTTCTTTCTAAGCAGGCTCCCAATCTGAATGTGAAATCAATGTTCTTGAGAGCTTTAACAGCATTTTCAAAAAGAATGAATTAAAAGATCAGAAGTGGGATTTTAAATGCTTATTTTCAAGGCAGGCAAGTGCCTCCCCACTTGAAAAATTGGTGCTTCACAATCTTCCTCTCCTCACATGGAGCTCTGTGCTATATTACACTAAAAATAGTAAGTTTTTACTCTCAACCTTCAGAACAAGAGAATCCCATTAGTCCTAAAAAGAAAGGTATACATCTAATGCTACCTCCCGATAGTCACCTATGCAGCTCAGACATGGACCATAACCAAAAGATTGACCCGCAAACTGAGAAACATACAACGTGCACAGGAGAGAATCATGCTCAACCTCACAAGGAGAGATTACAAAACAGCACAGGAAAACACAGGATTCAGACATATCAGAGAATCCATTAGAAAGACACAAGTGGTCAGGTTGTGAGAATAGCTGACAACCAAAGGATATCATGACTCACATCGTGGATCCCCAGAAATTAAATGTGAAACTCTGGCTGGTAGGAAAAAAGATAGCGTCATGAACTAAACAAGTTCAGAAAGTAATAGCTCCGCATTGTCCATGATAGAAAGGTCTGTATCCAATGATAGAGGCTAGAAAGTTGATGATGATGATGATGATGCTTTTTTGTAGAGTGACTTTCTTCTTCCAGCTCTTAAAGATATATACATATATACATATGCATGCAGTTATATATATATATGTATCAGTACTGGTAAATATCATCAGCACCGCTTTCAATGATACATATATGTATATCTGTTTGCTATATCTATATCTATTAATATGTTTCTGCATAATTAATCTTTACACTCGTATGCACACAAATATAGGCATAAATTAATAGAAACCCACGTATACATTTATCACCTCACCAAGTCGAGCGGACTTGGACTTTGTCATCTTTCTATTTGCTGATTTAATGATAAACAGTAGCAAATCCTGGTCAACATTGCAGTATTTATCTAACTTGTTTAATTCATGACATTGATAACATATATATGCATGCATTTATACAAGGTGATAACATAAGAAGTAGACAGTTTCAAAAATTCATTAAAGCAAAACTATTTCAGATATTGATATTCATGATTCACGTTTTTTTAGAGAGATACATTTAAGATTATTACTGCAAATTACAGTTACTCGATGTGTAGATTATCTATTTGCACAATGTAACATTCAGGGGTTTTTTAAAAGTTTTTTTAAATTTTGAGTCGACACTACCAGAGACATCATTCAGCCTAAAATCTTGGAAATTCGCAGGAGTAACCCACTAGACATCTTCTAAAAGGATTTTGGATTTTGGGAAATAGAAAAAAAAATTTTTTTCTCTTTTATTATTTTGTGTCAGCACAACCAGATACAAAATTTGCCTGCTGTAGAATCTTGAAAGTTGGCAAGAGTATTCCGATAAATATCTAAAAAAAGTTGGGGGGATTTGGGAAAATTTTCAACAATTTTTCTCAAATTGAATTTCGAAAATTCTTTTTATCTTGTGTCAGCACTACCAAATGCATATTTTGATGCAGAACCTTGCAGTAATTAACTTCAGGTGTTAGTCTATGAAACTGTGCATCGTAAGTTGTTCTGCCTTAATATTTTTTGAAACTATCTATTTCTTTTTTTTCAATCACCATATATATGTATATATATATATATATACATATATATATATATATGTGGTTGTTTTCTTGTTTATGGCTCTACGGAAGATGCTGCATTTGATAACGTCTTTGTTTCTGTGTGGAAGAGTGTCAGGGAAAGGTAATGCATTGCTGGACTCTTTTTCCAGTGTGAACGAAATTAATGTTTCTACTGAGCTCATTCCAGCCACAAGGTTTTCTACATCCATGTGCTGGGGATATATTACCAAGGCATCATCAATATAGTGGAAGTAGGAAGTAGGAAACTATTTCAGGTAAGACATACTAAGATGGGCCTGATTCCAGAAATTCCAGAAACAGACAGGTTAAAACGCTACTTATTGGGGAACCCATTGGTAAACCAAATTTTTGTTGGTAATAATTGCCATTGAAGCTGAAGAAGCATTGGTTTGTTATGAGCGTGTATATTTTTATGATTTCATTCGTGGGTAGGGCTAGTTTAATCTTGGCCTTTTTGAGGTGGTCACTGAATAGGAGCAGGCATTTTACAACTGGGATGTTACATCAAGGCTGGCCATGAGTTTTTTTATATCTATGTTTTTAATTTTGTACAGATTTTGTCTCCAGAGTTTTCAAGGTATGAGGGGCTGATTGTGTTGAGTAGTTGAGTTCGGATTTTTACTGAAGCTCTTGCTATCTTATGAGGTGCACAGCCTAATCCTGAGATGATGGGTCGTATAGGAATGTTTGGTTTATGGCCTTTAGGAAGGCCGTAAAGTCCTGGTAGAGTTGGCTGGTATATGTATATATATATATATATATATATATGTATGTATATATATATATGAATACTTTATAAAGCTTTACAGCTTAATATGCTAAACACTAGAGGAAAACTTTTTCAAAAATTTTTTGTGTCATTTCAGTCACTTATTTCCCAATATCTAATGTAATTTCTTTCAGTGTTTTTCTCGTGTTTTGCGTATACTTTGTTATTATGGTACAATGAGTGAATTTTCTCTTGTTGGGATCATCAGTTGTTTACCATGTAACCATTTTAGGGGATTTTATAAACAAAAGTTATATTAACATGGCACCCCAGCAGTGTTGATCAAACACCACATCCCTTTCAGCTATGATTTTAATACATAACTTATGTCATACATATGGTTTGTTATTTTACGTAGGGTATTATCATAATATATTGTATTCAGAAGTTACAACATTCTGATGTACAACACCTCTTTCAATTTTTTGAAACAGGGCTTACTTACATATATATATATATATATATATATATATATATATATATACATATATATATATATATGTATATATATCATATACATATATATATATATATTATATACATATATATATATATGTTACATATATATATATATATATATATATATGTGTATATATATGTATATATATGTAAGTAAACCCAATTTCAAAATATACATATATGCATGTATGTGTGTGTGTGTGTGTGCATATGTAATTAAGAGTGCATTTATCTCATCATAGATAATTTGTTATCATTCATCCATATATGTATGGATTGACTAAAATGTGCTGACAACAAAAAAGTAAGATCAATCATCCAAACAACTCTTGGAAGAAAGGGATGAATGCATATATATATATATATATATATATATATATGTATATATATATATATATATATATATAAGTGTGTATACTACGTTTGCTCATGAAGAGATTACTATATTTATCACTAGAACTAGTAAATACAGTAATACCCCACTTAGCGCTAGTCCATTTGGTGCTGACTTGCCTAAGTGATTTTTTTCATATATTTTTTGTAACAAATTTAGTCATACCAAACATCTGAAGATGAATAATGATGAAAGAGACAGCATTGAGGACGGTCTGAAAAATAACTGTACCTCGCATGAATGAATAACTGTAGCGTGTCCAAAAAATATGATCTAAAATATGATCTAGAATCATCTTGAAAAAAAAGACCTCCGACTAAAATCCTCATAAATTATTTTAAAAAAATGATCTAAAATTATTCAAAAAAATGATGTAAAATTATCTCAAAAAAATAGGTCTTATATAAAAAATTACTTGAAAATAGGTCCAAAAAAGAGATCTCCAAGATTGTAGCCCCACAAACATGTGACCAGGAGTACCACATACAGACGCATGGAAACTCAAAGAGAAAAAAAATTGTTGCCTACTTAGCTGGTTATTTGGTCATTTGTTGGGCTACGGAAATACGCTACCATTCACTTTGGTTAATGTATCGTATTCATGAGAATAAACACATACTCAATAATTCATCATGTAGCAATATACGTCAGCATCTGTGATGTTAAACCAGCTCTGGAAAGTATCAGCCAGATGAGATGTATCATCATCATCAGTCTTTTATCATCTATCATTGGACATAGAACTTCTTCAGGATTCCCCAGACCTTTCTATCATGGGCATTCAGGTGCCAATACTTTCTGAACTTGTCTAGTTCATCTCACCATCTTCTATTCTGCCTGCCTCAGTTTCACATGTGATCGCTTGGGATCCATGTTGTGAGTTGTGATGTCCATCAGTCGTCTGCCATTCTTGCAACATGACCAGCCCATTGCCATTTAGGTTTTCTAATGAATCCTATGATGTCTCGGACTCCTGCTTTCTCCCTACTATATTGTGCTGTCTTGTTATCTCTCCATTCGAGGTTGAGCATGATCCTTTCATGTGTCATGTTGAGGCTAAACAACAACATTGTATATTTTGAAATTATTGCTGGCACAATCTCTATTTATATTGTTATAGCGACCGCATATAGCCCTGTTTTGTTTTGCACTGCATTTTTAGGAATATATCTACGTTTCAAATACATTCAAGTATTTTTGTGTACATATTTATGAGTATGTATGTATGTATGTATGTATGCGTGCATGTATGTATATATGTATAGAAATATGAACGTGTTTTTACATAAATCCCATATTCACTTGAGTAGGAGGAACATATTTTACACTACATTCAACAAAAAGTTGGTTGAGTAAATTATGCACAAGGCTAAGAAAGCTTACTTAATAGATGTATTCATACAGATTCATCATAAGAAAATTGTGTATGCAAGTGTATATATCTACGTACATTTACATAGACATCACTCGTGTCAATGTAAAAGTACGTTAGCACATTCCATCTCACCCAAACTTTCATATTAAAGATAATTAACACCTATTTTCAATGACGTCTTGCTTCAATTAAAGCCAACACTTCTTCCAATTAGTCCCATTGATGTCGCTGAGTGTTATTGGGTGCAACATACGATGCCAGATGGAAGATAAGGGATAGATGAAACTCCTTCGAATGATTCAGACAACAAAATACACTGCAACCATGAATTTGACTCAAATAAGTAGTACAAGTGTAATAATGACTACTGTGCTTGGTACCAATGTCATAAGGACTATCATAATCAATACCAATGTGATAATAATCATCATAATCAGTTCCAATGTCATAACAATCACACTAATTGGTACCAATATCATAACGACCACTATAATCTATACCAATACTGTAACAACACTATAATCAATATCGATATATCTGTAATGATTAGTACCAATGTCATAACGACCACAATAATCAGCACTAACGTAACGACAACAATAAAACAATAATATTCAGTACCAATTTCACAGCCATAATAATCAGCACCAATATCATAATCAGTACCAATATCATAACCGCAATGATCAGTGTGAATGTTATAACAATCATACTAATCAGTAATATCATAACAACCACAATAATCAGTACTAATAACATAACGACTACAATAATGACCACAATAATCAGTACCAATATCATAATTACAATAATCAGTACCAATATCATAGCAATATCATAATCAGTACTAATATCATGACTGTAATGATTAGTACCAATGTCATAATGACTGCAATAATCAGCACCAATAACATACCAATATCATAATCAGTATCAATATCATAATTACAATAATCAGTACCGTTATCATGATAACCACAATGATCAGCACCAATATTATAATGATATCATTATCAGAACCAGTATCATAATGATCACAATAATCTATACCAATGTCATAAAGACCACAATAATAAGCACCAATATCATATTGACAACAATAACCTATACTAATGTCATGTCATATAACATTTCAAAAAGTGATTGCTTATAATGAGAATTTTCATAATTTAAAATGCAGATCCTTTGTTGAGAAAAATAAATGTAAGACAACTTCATAAGTGAAGTTTCTATGCAGACTTGGCTGTTGTATAAAACAGGCATTAATGAATAGAGGTAAAAAGTGAAGATATTCATTAAATAAATAGATTAGTCACTGTAGCCCACACATGTACGAGAACTAATTATCTGAAAAAAAAATTTTCTTTAAATCTTTTATCTAAAACTATCTGGAAAAAAATACTAGCACAAAATTTGTTCATTGTTGGTCAAAAATGACCACAGAGACCCAAAAAAGCATTGAGAAAAAAAAAAAAAGAAGAAAATAGGATTCTTGCATGGTGCCTAGCAGCCTACTCAGGCCAATTTCCCAAAAATGTGGCTAGGAGTGCCTGGAGACAGATCCACACACACGGACAAGCCAAGAGAAAAGAGTCTGTAGCCCACTTGGCTGGTTGGTCAGCCATTTGGTGGGGCTATGGTGATTTGATATTAAGGAAGATAAAATTGATTGAGAAAGGCCGGTCTTTTCCAACTGATGTTATAATGCTAGCTAATCAAGAGTAAGCAGTAATAAATGAACTATCGATTTAAAATTGTTTGACTAGCTGAAAAACTGTCCTACAGATAAGATTTTCAGCTAGTTCCAGCAGAAGACCTAAATGAGGTCTTTGATCACAATAAATGAACAAAACTGTTTTTTAGAGATAAGTGTATTCTATTCCTTTGACTACAATGCACTGTTTTGGCTACTTAGAAATCACAGACAGATGAAAGGAATAGACTTTTAGTATTGAATAAATACATTGGCCCAAAACTATCATTTTAAAAACTTTTAATCACCGCTACCTTCAACAAACTGGTTCGATCAGTGTTGCTGGGTTTAGGTTATTCAAGTGTTCTGACATTTATATCTATCTATCTATGTATCTATCTGAACTTCTCCCAGACCTTACTGTTCATAGCAGAAACTTGAAATTTCGTGCACACACTCCTCTCAATGAGTGGGGAAAAGGTTTTTGTTTTTTTTGGAAAATTCTTCTCTAAAATAGGGCTTTAAAGGGGGTTTCAATTTGCAATGTAAATTTTTGCTAAATTGGTGATCTGTGCCTGCTTGTTTCTTGAAAATTGAAACTTTTTCAGTAGTCATAGTCTAACAGAAGGCAAGAGAAGCAACTTATTCATTGGTAATCCTTTTTTTTCAGCTTTTTGATTGATCGCCTCAAGCACAACATATATGGGTGATGGTGATTCATGATTTCCTTCGGAATGCTTTTTTTTATTTCAAAAACTAATACATGAAAAACATGCTCCAAAGTCCCATTAGTACACAAATATAGTGGCTATGGCTCAAGCCATCCTTGAGTTATGCTATTTTATAGTATGATGATGTTAGTAAAGTTTTAGGTAAGCATTAATGCAGCCGGACATAAAGTAAGGGGTCAAGTTTTGTAAGATATTTACATTGTAAATCCATCCCCCTATCAAAAACTGTTTTTTGAATTTTCATTATCTAACTTGCTCTGAGGTCTTATTATTACATGCAGAAAATTTTACGGCAATATACTGAATGGTTTCTGTTTAATGCCACCACATGTGGACGTATAGACATCTATAGTATGATTGGACTAAGAAACAAAACTCTCACTTAAGAGCTTTCACAAGAAAGCCATGAAAAAATTTGATAAATGTTGTTTGAAGTTTCAAGATAAAGCAGTTTCATAATTGCACTAATTATTCTGACTGTCATTTTCAATCAAAGTGTGTATGTACCACTGCAGCGTCTCTTTTAACAAAGAAATGCTACAGAAAAATATCAACACACACTCATGGTCACACACTAAAACTGCACACTGAGCTTGGCTGTGGGTCACAGGAAAAACTTCTTCTACACCAGAGTGGTAAAAGGCTGGAATGCCTTAAGTGAGTCTACCATCACTGTACCCAAGATTGCAGCATTTAATACAAGACCAGACAAAGACTGGTGTGATATACACAAGTATACATACAACTTCTGAAAAACAAGGACCACCAAAACACAGTGGTCAAACAACAGCAGATACAATACAAATATAAAAGGAACAGATGGATTACAAAAGTCTCAGCTAGGAATATAACCAATGTAATGGTCCCCTCGGCCCATATTAGAGGTTAGAGGTTTATTTGGAACGATTCCTTCATCTATAGTTTTTATTATTACATGTTTCAGTTGCGTACAACCCATCTAAAACATTATGATAAAAAACATAGATGAGGATATTAGTCAGAAAAAAACACACAGTCCTTAATCCCATATCTCAGTATAAGGTTTTCAGACCTTGTAATGTGCTGTAAGAATACCCATGTTTTGTCATGGGCTAGATAGCCCGACAGTGTGGTGGTCCTGTTGATTAATCTCAACTTAGAATAAGTTCAGATTCAAAAGACTGACTTAATATCATCATCATCATCATCAATCTCTTAACGTCCGTCATCAGATATAGACCTTCCCCGGGATTTGCCACACTTCTCTATCAAGGGCATTGGGGAGCCAGTACTTTTTGAATTTGTCAAGATAGTCTCTCCATCTACTCCTCCATCAGCTTCGTTTGTGCATATAATCTCTGGGCATTCATGTTGTGAGTCGTTAGGTCCATCATTTGCCCGCCATTCTTGTGACATGGCCAGCCAATTGCCATCAGAGTTTTTTAATGGATTCTATGACATCCCTGATTCCTGTCTTCTCCTGCATGTATTGCGCTGTCTTGTGGTCTCTCTATGTTAGGTTGAGCATAATTCTTTCATGTGCATACTGCATGGTTCTCAATTTGCGGGTCAGTCTCTTGGTTAGATTCCATTGGGAGGATGCATTGGTTGTGTACCCTTCTTTTTAGGATTGATGGGATCTGCTTGTTTTCGAAGGTGATTCTTTGCTTGATTTCTCCTTTTGAAGGTCTCATGGAGATTGAATGTCCTAGATAGATGTAGTGGTCTACTTTTTCCTCAATTTTGTGGAGGACACAGAACTGGAGAAAGTAGACTACTACATCTACCTCGGACAACGAATCTCAATGAGGCCCTCAAATTGCCATTTAATTCTTCTAGTGGAGTTTACTTATTTTCATTTCACCAATGTATTGAGGGGAGCCACTGAGTTTAGCCTGCTTCTCCTCACTTGTGTTGACTGTGATGATGATGATGATGATGATGACGACGACGACGATGACAATGATGATGATGATGGAAATTATAGTAATCGCTCGAGATATTAGCTTTTTCTAATTTCACTGAAACTAAAACAAAAGACAATAATGCATACTTACTAAACAATAACAAATTTTATTCTGCTTTACAAGAGTGACTGAGTCATGTCTGCAGGTACAAAATGTCTTGTTATTTCTGTGCTAGACAGGTAATGCTTCAAAGTGAATCAAGTGTTCAAATGATGTCTCAAGTTTTTCATAGAAATTTCATTGTTGTAGACGCATTGAAGTCTGTGGTGGATATGTTAGAGAAAGATCAAAGTCTTTCTAACATGCAGGGAACAAAGTTTGTTTGAGCACTCTCTTGCGGCTTCTTTAAAAGAAGGCATGGAGAATGACGAAAACTTTTGGGTTTGAGTGTTTGTATAAACACTAGTGTTTGATATATTTTGTCTATAATTGGGTTTGACGTGCATTTTCGATTTGGGGCTTGGAAACAGACACTGAAACAGCTATTTGGATCTTTACCTGTCAAGGATTCAAGGTTTAGCTGGAATCCACTCCAGCCTAGCATCATCTTTGCTGACATTTGGAAAGTTCATTAGAAGGAGATTATTGTAGACTTTGTTCTTTAATGACTTCCCTCTGGTGATTTAAGTTAAAGGTGATTTGAGTTAAAGGAAAAATAGATTTTGGTTTATCTTATATTCTATCTATTTATCCATTTCTTTACTTTAAAGTCATTGAGGAAGATTCAGTGGGATTTTTATAAATACTCACCACCAAAGAAAAGAAAAGAGGGGAAGAGCTGCCAAATGTGTATTCTCATTTTTACTATTGTCATTTCCCTTAGGCTGGAGAGCGCTTATGGACTTCCAGTAAGGTGGCCATTGTTTAAGCTCTGTGAAGGCGTTACTGATGGGGTGAAAGAAGATGCATGTGTCGGGACAAGAAATTGATAGAATAAAGTGTTTGTAAGTAATCTTCTACTGTTTCAAATTCTGCTGAGTCTGTCATTCATTAACGAACATATCTTATTTATTTATTTATTTATTTATTCATCTAATTATTTGTTCTCCATAAGAGTCCATTTTTTTCAAGGCTTTCTAAATCCTTCTTTTTCTGCTGAATGATTAGTAGAGGTATTGAGTACCATGTACCATGTGGGAATGCACAGGAGCTGCATACCTTTATTTATTTGGGGAAGGATAACAGTATCCCTTCACCATCTATATTAGACTCTGTCAACCAGAACTGTCACTAAAACTGTCAAATTGGTATTGTTTTTGTTTTTTCAGTTTTCAAGTTGGTCTCGCTGGCTGGCAGTCCGGCTATGTATCATGTGTACAGGCTGGAGAAATCGAGCTACAGGGCTGAAAATCTAAACACTCTTTATTATGTGTAGAAAAAAACTTTTTTATTTTTTGAGCCCCTCCCCAGCAATAAGGTTTTTAATTGGGAGTTCAGTTTTCAATGTAAATTTATGCTAGATTGATCCCTTGTTTTGGTCCATCAGCAATCTTTTTTTTTTCATTGGAAATTCAAACTTTTTTTAACAATCATGAACCAACAAAAAGAGGAAAGTAATTTATTCATTGATCGCCCCTTTTTTGAATTTTCTAATTGATCACTCTCAACATGGCATGCTGCCAAAAGGCATTAGTCATGTGATGTTTGCTATTGAATCACTAAAAAGACCTGTATTACTAAAATTCACTTTTTAAACAATTCACAGATAAGAAAAATTAGCCAGTGTATATCCAAATACTTATCTGATATGGCCTCAAAACATTTCTGAAATTAGTTGGATTTAAAAAATGTTCTTTGTTAAAGCCCCCCACACCCTGCTGCTGAACACAGACGGCTCTATGTTCCCACACTTCTTTTTTAGCTCTACGCAGCAGCTGGGTACTAGGTTGAATAATTTGTAGAAGACAGGAAAAGTTTTCTTTCTCGCTTCCTGTGAGGCACATACTTTGCCCTATAAAACCACTGTTGCCAAGTATGCTTTGTTATTTAGAGCTAAAACCAATGGTAAAAATGGCTAAAACTCAATCATCAAAATTACTATGCACACACACATATATATATATGTATATATATATAAGACTCCAGAACAAATTATTGATGAAAATTGAACACTTGAACATACCAGATTTAATTGGATATCATAAATCTTTTTCCAAATTTGGCCAGAAATCAGCCAGATCTAGATTTTCATTGGCTAAATTGGAAAAAAGAGATTCAGCAAGGAAAAATGTTAGAAAATGGCTAATTTAGCAACCCTGTACAAAAATGCTTTCTGTCCGACTAAGTGGTTTGGTTTGCTCCTCTTGCAGTATTTATAATCAAATCTGGAAAGAGAATTGATGCACTACACAGACAGCTTTCTGATTCTTCATTCTTTAAATAACTCGTTTACCCACGCTGTACCTAAATGATTTTGTAGTTGCATTATACTTTGAAAATATCAAAAACATCATGTCGCTCTGCATTTTCATGGATTTTCTACACATTCACAGAGACATTCACAGAGACTAAAGACATACTATTCTATAATTAGCTTTCAATAGTTATCTCCCTTGACAAATTTTACAGACAAAAATATGGACATACACATGGTGCATTATATAAGTAAATTGTTTCATTCAAATTCTGTACATCAACATCAACATCATCGTCACCATCATGATCATGATCATCTTCACTTTTTAATTATTTTGAATTCTACAAAAACTACCATACACATCATTTGAACCCTCTCCAAGATAATTATTACTTTCTAAAAGGATGATCTATATTCATGAACCCCAACCACCAAGTATATGTTGAGAAATTATATAATATTGTTACAACATCTTCCATTTTATTAGTAACCATCAAACTGTCACCAAAACTGTGAACAAAAGTTTTTTCAGTTATCACCCCAGTCCAGCTCACTGGCCGGATATATATGTATCACATTGACAATGGGGCCAGAGGGATGAAATATTAAACATTTTCTCTTTATCATTTCTAGGAAAAAAATTTTTTTAAATTCTCCCCTGAAACAAGTATTTAGTGGAGGTTCAATTAACAATCTAAGTTTATGCTAAATTGATTCTTTGGTTTGTGCCTGCTTGTTTTTTGAAAATTCAGACTTTTTTTAGCGATTGTACCCTAACAAAAAAAGAGAAGTAACTTATTTATTGATCACCCCTTTTTCCAATTTTTCAAACAGTCACCCCCAACATGCTGTTAATAGATATTGGTTGCATGACAGTTTCTGTTCAGTAATTAATTTGTAAAATGAAAACAGATTAATCTCCTTGGATCTTAATACCAATCTCATTTCTTGTGCATTTTATTTTTGGCTAGTCACCTATATTCCAGTTGTGATTAACTATCCGCAACCCGAAGACTGCTGGTCCATAAGAATATTGTCAATATTGAACTAGTCCATAGTGCAAAGAAAGTTGGAGACCCCTGGTCTTTATTAATACATAATAAACAAGACTGACTGCAGGGTCAAACTCCACACCAACTTCTATTCTAACTGAACATGATTACGGCAACTTTTCTATCATATATATAATGAATTAAAAAAATCATTATCATATATATTTTGTATAAATATATTTATTAGAATGAAATAAGCCTGCACATACCTGTACGATGAATTTTCATTAATATATGAGACTTGTCAATTTAGCTCGGTCAGCGAGACCTTCTCCTGGCCATCAGTTGGCCGTGAGCACAAATCAAGATAGGGGAATTTGGATATAACGAATCAACTAACAACCCTCATTCCGCTGAGGATTTTTCTTGTTATTCTAGTCGTTGTTATGGTAGGAAGACAAAGTCAACCCAAAATTTTGTATTTGGTGTTTGACAATATGATAATTGCATATCATGTAAGTATTTGTATTTAAATAGTACAAAAAAACTTCTGAGTTACCATCCCAGGTGACACCAACCCTAGGAACACCACTACTCATAGCATTTCTGAAACAGCACAGCTTGCGGAGTGCTCACAGTCAGTTGTGGTGAGTACCTATCATCACTGACAATGCATAGGGCAGCGATGACTCATCAATGCGAGGTGAACAGAAAGGCTTTCCCTCCATGTATAATCCAGCAGAAAGGCTTTCCCTCCATGTATAATCCAGCAGAGAGGCTTTCCCTCCATGTATGATCCAGCAGAAAGGCTATTGTGGCATAAATCTCCCTCTGCCGAACCTACATAACTTGCAGCTCTTGAAGGGCCCGCTGTAAACCCAGAAGATGAACATATTGCTGTTTATTTTGCTATGAATCTTGCTTAGATGATGCATAACTTGGACCCCTCCAGAAACAATCTAGATTTGATAGGTAGTTAGGAAAAGATGAGAAATCATGGTGGGTGAGAAAAGTACCTAAATAAACCACTCAAAAACATTTTCATAATATCTTCCAATGGAGAGCAGAACCAAAAGGACCCACCCTAAACATTCTGGGGACTCTTCGGCTCTCCTGAAATAATTGATTTATCAGTTCAGAAAATGAACTGATTCATCAGAGACAAAAAACAACAGAATTATTCTCTAAGTAGTTGGGCAAATGATACTGATAATATAGAAATGAAAACCTACTTGGACAACTAGTCTTAGGTGTTGCTTACCATAGTAACAGGATGAACCATGATGATTTCTGGAATCCTGACAGTACCAGGATGAAAGTATTCAAAATGATGATGTTATTGCATTATTTTCACTTTCTCATATGATGCTTGTGATTCAATGTTACAGCAGCACCCCAAGTAGATAAACTTGCTCTAATCAGAGATCTATTTAACAAGTTTGTTGAAAAATTATTCCTCAATATAATTTGTAACTATTGATGAGATACTTCTTCCCTTCAAAGGCAAATACCCCTTCAAACAATGTATATCCCACAAACCAGCTAAGTAAAGATTCAAGGAATAGGTCAACCTTGAGAGGACATATGTCTACACACACTGGAGAGAAACCATGTTCTTGTGAAGCGTGTATTTTTTCTTTTTTGCAGAAGTCATTCTTTACTCAATATATATGAACACACACTGGGGAAGAACCATATTGTTTTGAAATGCGTGGCTCATCTCATTCAAAAATTTGAAAGTACATACGCAGACAGAAAGGTAAAGCAACATGTCTCTTGAGAAACAACCCCCAGTGGAGTGTGACATCCAGTGACAAAGTCCCAGTTTCTGTTGCATGTATCAGCTCAGTGATCCTTGCAAGTCTCAAGTCTGGTCAAGACCACTCCTTAGGCAGGATGCAAGGTATCCTGCACATTAATCACATACCTTAGAGTGTACTCAATTAGCTGCTGAGTTCACTAGGAAATTTGACCTGATGAAGCATTTTCCACACTCTTCACTCATACCAGAAATCAAAACCTTCTGCATGTGAGGCAGACATGCTAAGCATCACACTATCTGAACAGATGGATATGCACTGGAGAGAAACCATTATCTCTTAAGGTGTGTGGCTCCTCCTTCTCTTATAAGTCAAACTTGAACCAACGTATGTGAACAGACCAGAGTGAAACCATTTTTTTTTTTGCACGGAAATCAATGTTGTGTCAACATGTACAAAAACATACCAGGTAAGTAAAATGGAAATATATACAGGGAAGCAGCCTGGAGGCTCATTCAAAATAGACAATTCTGCAATCACTGTGGTTGTAAGGTTTCAGACCTCAGGATTAGGCAGAAACATCACATTTGATAAGAGGTGTACCTTATCCACTATTCAACAAGCTGCTTACCAATCATTAATTGAGTATGTAAAGGAAAACAAAAGATTTTCTTAGATTTAAATCATACTGCTAGTTGTGACCATGTGTTTGGATTTATAGTAATATTGACATCATCATCAGCTTTTTAGCATCCATCATTGGACATAGACCTTCCAAGATTCACCAGACCTCTCTATCATGGGCATCACAGAGCCAGTACTTTCCGAACTTCTCTAGCGTATCACGCCATCTTACTTCCTGTTGGCCACTATTTCACAGAACAAGCTAAAGCACCTTCACCTTGGCTGTAGCCATGCAACCTAGTCGGGATTGTCACCTTTGCTAACAAAGTTTGAGAAGTTTATATATTACCCAGTATCTTTACCTTTATCTATCCACACAATATCTCCAAAAGTTCTCAAAGAAATTCTATAAAATTTTGTGGAAAGGTAGGCCATGAGCTACAAAAAAAGTGATTAAATTTCAGAGTGGTTTCATGTAGGTTTACCCTTACATTGTAGCTATACGTCCAGAACACAAAATATCTTTAAAATTCTCTGTTTACATTATATCTTTCTTTTCAATTGAGAGTTATTTTCCATTCAGGATGTTTGAGCACCCCATGGTTCTAACAGCATTTGAATATCTCTCAGCACAAATGAAGGGCTACCATCCTGATCTTATAAAGTAACACATTATTTGGCCGATGGTCATAATGTTTTGGCTCATTTGTGTACATAGATAGAGAAAAAGAAGAAAGAGATGGAGAAAGAGAGTGAGAGACATAAAGAGAGAGGCAGAGAAAGAGAGAGATAGGTAAAAAGTGAGGGAGACAGAGAAAGGATCTATTGTTGTAGAGAGAGAAGGGGAGGGTCTACTATCAAGAGAGAGAGAAAGAGGGGGTTCGAATTGTAGAGAGAGTGGGAGAAGACTACCTGCAGAGAGGTAGAGAGAGAGAGGGTGGGTCTACTAGTAGATTGAGAGAGAGAGAGAGAACTACAAACAAAGGGAAAGAGAGGGTGAGGATCCACTGGGAGAGAGGGGGAGAAGAAAGGTCTACTAGAAGTGAGAAAGAGTGAAGGAGAAAGAAAGGGAGAGAGTGAGGGAGAGAGGTTTTATATGCAGAAATCTGTTGACAACCAATGAATCCTTCCTGTTGGCCATTCAAATCCTTAATTTCCTGTTCGTCTGATGCCAAATTAGGTCCAAATGATGTTGAAATGCTCGCTTCACCCAGAAGGTTGGGGAATATTACATTCAACCTTCCATTTTGCCTGCAAGCAACACATCTTCATTAAGAATGGACAGATTGCCTGGAAAGCAATTACATTTACAAGAATAAGAACCCTGTTGATTTCCATGGCATTGTGACCTTTCAGTTTTTTATGAAATCTATATATTTATTAATTATTATTGAAATAAGATGGAACATTGAAAAATTGTGTATTAGGTTGATACAAAAATAATTGCATTTTTTCACCATCAAATTCAAAGCAGTATATCCCAGCTTAGAATAAAAGTTATCAATTGAAATAAAGACCTTCAGAATCAATGCATCTTTGTCAACCAAGAAAGTGTCCATTTATTCAGGGAGCATAGATTCCTGGTGCTGTGGAAGCAATGAATTCTTTGAAGGCATTTTGATTATCTGCTTGGTGCAAATGGTTGAAATGCCTCCCAGAAAAAGGTTTGGTGAGCCAGCTATGTGAGTTTTGTAGCCAAATCTGCTCTATTTCTGCAGGGTCAATGGTACAACATGTCAAGGTTTTTTGGTTTTCTAATTTGGTGCAAATGTTAAACAACTGCTGAATTGTCAAAATTTAGTTCTTCTGTAACCACTTGAGTTGTTTTGCTTGGGTCAATCTCAATAATTGCCCACAATTGGATGTTGTCAATCACAGAAGGACGTCCACAACTTCAACGCTTTCATCTCCATTTCAAAAATGTGGGAACCAATCTTGAATTGTATGTTCATTGACAGTCTCCTGGCCAAATACCCTGCTTTACACCCCATTTCAAACTCAGGCAACAAAATTGCTCAAATTTGCTTTTATTCTCAATCTTTGATTTGACAGCCTCAAATAAACCAGAATAAAGTGTGAAAAGAAAGCATTCAGCTTCAATAAATAAAGTGAAATTCACACTTCAAAATGGTATATTCAATGAACATATTCAAATATTACATTATTCCAAATAAGCAAGTTTAAGATGACAAAAACACAATTATTTTTGCACCAACTTAATGCAAAAATCAGAAATCTTTGGCTCAAATTCTCTCAATTTTGTAGTTGTATGAGATTGTTGAAATGAACCTTTTTGAAATATATTGAATACTTTTTCCTCTTGCTGTACATAAAAATCTATAGTAATATACCGGTTTATTTTTTAGAATCCCTTATACCCAATAAAAACTCATTGCATTCTTATTGGCTTATTTCAGAAAGAATGAAAATATACCTCCCTTCATATATGAATCACCATAGCCTGCACATGTACCAGAACTAATTATCTAAAATTATCTGAAAAATAGATTTCCTATCTGAAATCATCTAAAACAATACCAGCACAAGATTTGACATTGTTTGTCCCAAAATGACCACAGAGACCCCAAAAATGTGACCAGGAGCATCCAGAGATACACAGATGACCAAAGAAAGAAGAATCTGTAGTCTACTTGGCTGGTTGGTTGTGCAGACCTTTTGTGGGGCTATAGTGATTTGATGTCATATTAACTCTTGTTTCAATTTCCTTATCCAACATAACAAGCCGATAAGTCTTTCTTAAATATATGTTATTTAGAACAGAATCTTATTGATTTATAACTTTTATGGACTGAGAATAATTAAAGTCAGTAATTATTCTCATCTTACCACTACTAATCAACTATATACAACTTATTAATACACATCAATTTATGTCTGATAGAAAATGTAATTAAAAACTGTAAACCAAAACTTGCTAGCTTTCTTCAATTTTCAAGTTGGTCTGGCTGAAAAATTTCACCATTTACTTTTTGTTGTGTCTAGGTAGAAAAGTTTTTTTTTGATTTTTCAAAATTCCTCCCATAAATAGGTTTTTAGAGTGAAGTTCAATTTGCAATGTCAGTCTATGTTATATTGGTCCCTTAGCTTATGTCTGGCAACATTTACATTTGTTTTTTGAGAATTCGGACTATTCAGAGATCTGATCAGAGGTGAGGGTAGTAACTCATTCATTGATCACCTCTTTCCACCATTTTTCCATTGATCAGCCCTAGCAAGGCATGCTGCCAAAAGACATTTCCATGTGACAGTTTCCTATCAGTGACAAATCAGACCTATCGATATTATAGTCATTTCCCGCATATCTCATAAACAAACTGAAAACTAACTCAGAATTGCCCTGAGAGATATGGAAAGAGCTATTCAAGGGATATCTCTATATTTATAGTGACTGATGATGATGACATTGAAAAGTAATCATCTAAATAGTTTTTCAGTGACTTCTTGAAATTTATGTTTGATTTTTCTTTTAAAAATGCAATTGTTACTGTGGCATTGGTCGAGGGTGGTGACCTTGGTTCCCATTGCTGTTTCTCTCATTTGTTATAGAATTGAAAAGTGTTGTTTTCTAGAACAGATTTCATAGATTTTGATATAAACTCCTTGTTGAATCTGATTGGGATATCTCCTTTTTTTTTAGTAATCTCTAAAACATTTTATCAAAACCACTAACTAAACATGTTCTTAGCTTTCTAAAGGACATAATGGATTTTTTATTTGAAACACCTAAAACTATAGATTACAATATTCTTTTGGTTTCATTTGATGCAGAGTATCTTAATATAAACCATGAACTAGGATTAGAAGCACAAGAAATCGAGATGAACAAATGTCCCAATGAGATCTTCAAGTTATGCTTCACTCTATTTGTATAAAAATGTACATAAAGTCCTGTTCATAGACATCCATGTGTTATCATTTATTGATATTACCATTTGGTGAAAAATAGATATTTTTGGAGTAGAATGAAGAGAAATTGAAGGTAGGAAGGTTGTGGTGCTGTACTGATCTTTCCAGTGGGTAGAAAAGTTGGACTAGACTGATAACCATGCTGGAAACCTCCATGAGAATTAGGGACTTGCATGACTCTGTGGATGGTCAGTTGTGGTGCTGACTGACAAAAAAAATTAGCCATGGGTTGGCACAACTGACAAAGGATTCAAGAGCTGAAGAGTGGCTGTTCTGGCTGAAGAATAACTCTTAAATACATGAACCACTTAGAAACACTACAAAAAAAGCGAAGCTCCTCAATGAAAAGTTATTTTTAAAAATGGAACTCTTTTTTAAATTGAATGAAAAAAAACACCTAAAGGTGCAAGGGAAGTAACTTTGATCACAATTTATTCGTCTTGATTTTGGATTTGTTTTTTTTTTTAAAAAGCACATGGAAGAGTATTTTTTGGCAAATGTTTGTCGTTTTTTTTTGTTGCTAAGTCAAACACAAATGACAAATATATGCAAATAGTGTAAGTAATAGGGACTCTGTGACAATAATCTATCATAAAAAATATTCGGAGAGAATCATTCAGTCAGGTCATTTTTGGCCAGAGCAGAAGTCTTGTAAAACTGGCATCAGATCAGGATGAAAAAAAAATAAGCAGAAAAGGTAGGAGAGCTTATGTTTTGGCTCAACCTATGGAATAGACTTGGGAGTAGATACCTGGTGTTCATAAAATAGAGCAAAGCAATCTTGTGGGAAATTTTTGAACGGTGGAGATCAGGGAAAGTTCAAGAAGAAGAATAACCTTCTTTGATTTCTCTCCAGGCCAATTATTCTCCAAGCCTAGGGAGAAAAGCCAGGAGGGCAGGGAGGGAAACTGCCTTCCCAAATTCAGGTAGAACTGTGGAGAAAATTTGGGCAATTGATATTTTTGCTGCCAAGAAAGGCAAAAGACAATATTTCTTTCAAGTTGCATGTTGTATGATTTGTACTGTGTATCGTCGAATGATGAAAAGACTTTTAATTGAAAATTAGTTGTTGTGTTTTTAATCTATGTGAGATTTGGAGCAAATCAAGTTCCCTGTACTCTCTTGACTAAAGAGTTCCAATGCGCTCATGACTTCAATTTAGAATTGAAATTACTTCCTAATAATACTTCCTGGTTTAAAGGAATAAAGAAAAAAGATAACAGGTCTTTTTAGTTACCCTATAGCAACTCTCCTGTGACCAGCATACAATGAAATGGTTGATCAGTAAAAACAATTGGAAAAAGGGGCAATTACTTCTCTTACATGTTGTTGGGCAGTGATCACTAAAAAAGCCTGAATTTTCAAAAAACAAGCATGAACACTGCTGGACACAAACTATGGGGTCCAATTTAGCACCCCCACCCACCACCACGAGAAACCTATGTTTTTTGTTGGTATAATAATGAGTAAATATTTGAATACTCACCCCTCTAGCTCCATAAGTGTGGCCTGTATGTGTGATACTTACCTAACCACTCGGCCAGCTAGCTAACCAGATTAACATAAAAACTGGAGAAACTTATGTTGACTGTTTTAGTGACAGTTTTGTTCAATATTTTCTAAAAAAGGGGATTCTAATCAAACTCATCTTCACAGTCAATAAGTAAACGACCATAGCATCAAAATTTGGAGTCATGTAAGATAATTCCATTGAATAATAAATATGGTCAGAATAAATTCTATTTATGACATCACTGGTATTTTCCAGTGGAAAACATCTAAATAGAGTAGAAAAACATATACAAATATCTAGATTTTACAGAATCTAGATGTTATAAATACTCCTATCAAAATAATGTTGTCAATAAACTTATAGAAGTCTTTTTTTTCTGAAAATGAAAAAAGCTATTTTTAGAAGGGGTCTATTGGAGCTCTGATGCCAATTTATTAGTCGGTAGACAAAACAGTATGGCCAGAAGATCTGGAATACACAAACACACAAAACTATAAACAAACACATGCACGTATGAAAAGGGATAGAACCCTTTGCTACCTTTGGTGGCTAGGGTTGTTTGATGGGGGATATAGACGCAGCGGAAAATAGAGAAAAGAAAAATGAACTAAATTAAGAAAGAAATTGGAAGAAGGTGCCAATGAAGAAGTTGAAAGAAAAGATTGGGTTGAAAAAAAAAAAAGAAGGAAAATAGAAAAATAAAGGTTCAAAATTTGAAGGAAAAAAAAAGAAAGACAATCTGAGAGAATAAGATGAAGAGAAAGATAATTAGGTTCAGCCCGGTGGAGAAGACCTGGAATAGGGGAAGAGAAGAGAAGATCAAGAATATGATCTGATTCGCTGCTGCCTCTGCCCCGTTTTTCGCACAAATTCTACGCTCGACAAGCGGTAATAACTTAATGCATATAATTATCAAAGCTGATCATTCTGCAAAGAGGGATACGGGAAGCAAAAAAAAAAAATCCCCCCCTGCCTAAAAAACAAATTCGAAAAATAGGTCTGGTTAGTCAATCAGTGGAAACTCTCACATGACCAATGTCATTGGTTGCATGGCATGTTGGGGTGATCAATCAAAAAATTGGAATACGGGCATAATCAATGAGTGAGAAGATTTTCTTGCATTTTGTTGGGCAGTAATCACTAAAAAGCCAGAATTTTAAAAAAACAGATATGGATACTGCTCGACAAAAACTAAAGACCAGTTTAGTATGAACTTACCAAAAACTAAAAAAAACGGACGATCAAATGATTAGTTACTTCTCTCGCCTTCTGTTGGGCAGTGATCCCTGAAGAGTAGAAAATTAACAAAAAAAAAACAAGCGTGGACAATGCCAGGTACAAACTAAGATACCAATTCAGCGTAAATTTACATTGCAAATCAAAACCCCTTACTAAAAACTAAAGAAAAGGGGATGATCAATGAATGTTACTTTTCTTGCATTTTGCTGGGCAGTGATCAGCAGAATGTTCGAATCTTTAAAGAACAAGTGTGAAAACTGCCAGACTTAAGGAACAATTCAGCATAAACTTACATTGTAAACTGCCCCCCCCCTTGTTAAAGATTTAATGGGATGGGAATTTTAATGTTTTAATGATAATTGAGTTCAGTGGGTGGAAAGGAGATGGAATGAATTGAGAGAAGAGAAGCTGAAAAACATGATCTGATTTGTCGCCATCTTTACCTCTTTTCTTGCACAACTTCTGCACTCAACAAGCAGTAATGACATAATACATATAATTACCAAAGCTTGTTTCCTAAAGAAAGATACGAGAATCAAATGAAAAATCTTAGCCTCCCCCTAAAGAAAACAACCCTGAAAATCAGACCATTGATGTGCTAGTTTTTTTGTTGTGTGAAAATCTATCAAAGGCATTGTTACCAACTTTGCTTCCAAGTTCACAACTAAAACTGAATCAAAAAACCTCTTAAGACACCTAGAAACATCTAGATATAAAATCTATAAGATACGTTACAAATTATCAATAAATCTATTGTTGTCTATAATCATTTATTTCACAAAAATATCATTTAATTTATGAAAAAAATCATTTTGTTACCATGAATTAAATTAGAAAATTACTTGTTTTATCAAAAATCATCTAAGTAACAGTATCTGACATCCAAACGCAAGTAAAAACATCTAGATTTAGATGAAGAACATTTAAATTGGCAACATTGAGCAAGAAACGTAACTAACATTTCAGCATGTCAGTTGATGCTAGAGATGCTAGCACATCTGAAAATAGCGGGAGGGGGGGTGAAAATTGATATTTGCTTCTTAGATTTTTTTAAAAAAGTTATGGCCTTCTTCACATTAAATGGAATAAAAAAAAAAAACTTTTTCAAAAAAAGCACCCCAAATCACATTTTGACTCTGGCAGGATTCTCTTTTCAATTCGTTCCTGGCAGGTAATGGTCCTTGTTCCTTTATCCCTGCCACACCCCGCAGCATCTTTCAATAGAAACTTCCTCATTGGTAACTCCATCCAGTGACCTTGATTCTTTACGACTTGGTTGGAATTTAAAAATCAAAAACCATTAACCCATTTAATGTAACAGGAAAAGCTCAGTTGCTGTGTTTTAAATGCAGCTGTAACTTTATTTATACAGGGTTGTGCAAAATGAGCTGAACATCTTGTTTTCTATGTGAACAATGCACATTTAAAGTTATAATAATAACATTTTCTGCTTGATTTCTATGTTTCCCTGTCCATAACCTTGAGTGGAAAGGTCCATTATCTGAATCGAATCGCTACCATCTGATTCAAGGAGAGCACACTGTTATGTATCCTTCATGGAGCAGCATACACATGAGAACAGACTGGATGCACAGTCCAATCACAGCTTGGCAAGATTCCGTTAATTGATGACAGAGCAGAGGTGAGAAGGCCACAGAATAATCTGTATTTCCAGACGGCCAATTTGCGTTGGATACCCAGTATCTTATAAGATCACAAGCCTGATCCATTATTTTCAGAGAAAGAAAACAGTTCACCTTACTCGTGCCACCCTGTATATGTGGGGTTGATGAATATTTCCGTTACTCACAGTGCAATGCAATAGCTGAAAGTTTAGTCATCTACAGTTAAAGGGCTACAGTTTCCAGCTTGCTTGACTCTTAAATTCATGAACTGCTTGAAAACCACACTCAAACTGTTCAATGAATACAATTTTTAGAATGGTACCCTTTTTTGAATTGAATGAAAAAAATACTTAAAAGTGTTAGGGAACTAACTCTGACAAAAAATTATTCCCCTTAGTAAAGATTTGAATTTTTAATATGAATTTGATAGTTAAAAATGAAGAAAAAAATGTCTGCAGTAGAAGTTCATTCTGCATCAGAAAATTGATATTTTTTGCTTATGAAGATATGTTTTTTTAAATTATTCAAAAATCAAACCGTAGGTTGACCCTCAAATTGAAAACCATGTAATTCACACAAGACAGAATTATGTTGAATATCACATGGAGAAATCACAAGACAATGAAATATATTAGTGTAAAAACATGAGTCACAAACTGGTCATGCTGCGAGAACGTCAGACAACAGCTAAACATCCCAACTCCCAACATGGGTCCCCAGAGATCACAAGTGAAACTGTGTCCGACAAAATATGAGATGGCATGACAAACTAGACAAGTTCAAAAAGCGTGGCTCCATGACGCCCATAATAGAGTGGTCTGACAAATCTTGAGGAAGTCCTATGTCTAATGATGGATGCTAAAAGGCCTCTGCTACTGCTGCTGATGATGATGCTGATGCTGATGATGATGGAGAGTCGTTATTCATTCCTGAATTCATTAGTTGCTTTTTGTTGCAAATTTTTACTCAGGCTAAATAACCCCAGGCAGTGACTAAATAGCCTTGATTGGGAAATAAAGAAAAAGCCTTTGTTGAGATTCAATGAAAATGAGAAGTAGTCAAAGAGAATTTTTTCCAATTTTTGAAATAGTAATGATTTATAATACTTCATCTAATATGAATTTTTTTTAAATTGGAAGATATACGGTATAAACTCTTCAATGGAAACAATTCTAAAAAATTGAACTCTTTTGTGCATCAAATCAATCAAGAAAAAAAATTACCTAAAAAAGCAAGGGAAGTAACTCTGATCAGAAGTTTCCTCCTTGAACTAACATTTGAATTTTGTACATGAATTTAATAGTTAAGCTTCATGAAAGTGTTAAACTAACTTTAGGACTAATATTCATGTTTCTCTACTCCTGCCATAATCCTTGACAAATTTTAAAAAGCTAACTTCACAAAGTTTTAACCAAGTCTGACACAAGGCTAAAACAATGAGGCATGCAGTAAGGACTGAACTCACTTGCAATGGTTTGCTAACCATCAGTCATTATATCAGAAACTGTTAACGAAAACTGTCACCAGAACTGTCAACATGAGTTTCTTCAGTTTTTAAGTGGGTCTGGATGGTTGGCCAGCTGGCTACGAATCTATGCAGGCTACACCAATGGAGCTAGAGGGTTGAAAATTTTAACATTTTCTCCTCATCATGTCAACAAAAAAAAAAGTTTTCCCATCACCCCCCTGCCCCAATTGAATAGGTTTTCGGTAGGGAGTTCATTCTGAACTGATCATTTAGTTTGTGTCCTGCAGTATTCACAATTGTTTTTTGAAAATTTAAACTTTTCAATGATCACTGCCCAACGAAATGCGAGAAAAGTAACTTATTCATTGATCATGACTTGCACCAATTTTTTGAACTGATCACCCTCAACATGGCATGCTCCCCAAAATCATTGGTTGTGGATGGTTTTGATTGAATGACCAGAAAGACCTGGGTTTTTTTAATCTATTCATTTATACCAGAATTCAAACATTCACACTTTATTGTACCATGTAAGTTTATGCTAAATTAGACCCTTAGAAGGTGTCCGGCAGTGTTTACACTTTTTTGTTTGAATTTTAGATGTAATTTCAGTGATGTAACAAAATGCAAGAGAAATAACTTCATTGGCCACCCCTTCTACCAATTTTTGAATTGATCACTCCCAACCTGGCATGCTGCCAAAAGACATTTTATGTATTTTTATTCGGCCATTATTTCTGTTTTATTTTCCTATTGGATTCATTGAAGTTCCAAGTGATAATTGTTGCCACGTCTGAAGTGCCGCCATTTTGTTACAAAACAATCTTTCATCTCTTTAGCACCATGAGAACAAAGAAGAAGAAGAAGAAGAAGAAGAAGAAGAAGAAGAAGAAGAAGAAGAAGAAGAAGAAGAAGAAGAGATAATGATAAAAAGAAGAACAGCAACAACAAAATGTGGGAGGAGAAGAAGAATAATATGAGGGAGAAGTAGAAAGAAAATCAAAAAGAAAGAGAACAACAACAAAAGGAAGGGAAAAAAAGAAAGAGAAGCGAAGATAAAAATAAGATAATGGGAAAAAATGAAGAAGAAATAGATGAAGAAGAAGTAGAAAAAAAGAGGAGAAAAAAAGTTCACCCGATTCATCTATGCGTCTATCTAATTATATTCTCACCACAAGAATAGACGTTCATCTGTAAAGAGCCATCTTATTATATTTTGCCAAAAGCCTGTCCGCCTGTCTGTATGTACATACTCACCTATCGCAGGAACTGCTTGATATAAATCCATAAAACTTTCTGTAGGTATAAATTTGATTCCTGTGAAGTGTTCTTAGCAAATTAGTTTTTGAGAACCAGCCCTAAAAATATGTTTTGGGGGATTTCAAATCAGGAGGTGGTCTACTTATTAATTTATACAGTTATTCATCAATGGTAAAAATACTTTTTGTTGATGCAGAAAAGAATATTTTTAATTCTTTTTTCTTAACTCAATCCTCAGAGGAAAAAATGAGTTCTTTATTAAAAAAAGAAGGAAAAACATGTTTTTTTACATATCTCATATCACAATGTTTATTGTTTGTACATGGATAACTTGAATAGTGATGTTTGCATTTGTGCATGTTTTGATGGAGTATGGTTAAGGTACATTTTTTTCACTGGAGGGTTCAGTTGACAAATAATAGGGAATTATGTCAGTAATAAAACACATTATTAAATAATTTTACTATCACAATATTTGACTTTTATCAGTTAAAATCAAGGGGAATTTATTTTTCTCCACTTTCAAGTTTCATGATCAAAGGGATTTCCTTCTTTTCACTTTTAGGAGTGAAAATGGAGGGGAATTTTTTTTTCCACCCCTTTTAGAGGTCCACATTAAGAAGTAATTTTTTTTTTCACTTTTCGGGGTTAAAATAAAGGGGAATCTTTTTTACATTTAGGAGTCAAAATCTAAGAGAAGATTTTTTTCCCCTCTTTTAAGGGTCAAAATCAAAGTGAATTCTTTTTAGCTTAATTGTAAAAGTCGGGGGAGAAAGATTTTTTTTTTTATATTTTAGGGCAGAAAAATGAAAGGGGTTTTTTGCAGGATATTTTTTATTTCATTTTGAGGGATCAAAATAGAGAGGGGAAATTTTTTTTCCACATTTAGGGATCAAACAATTCCTTTTGATTTCAACCTCTGATTGAGGGGAAAAAATCTTCTGCTCTTCTTTTCCTCCCCTTTTCCTTTACATTGGGACCCTATTTTTAATATTTCACCTCCCTTTTTAAACTTTCTACCATTTTTTAATATCAGACCCCGCTTCTTTTTACATCAGTCACTCCTTCATTATTCGAGAATTAATGCCCATTTTTAACTTTGCCCCTATGACACCTTTTTTAATTAATCACTTTTTTACATTAGCACCCCATTTTTATTTAGCCTAACCCTTTTTTCACTTTAGCCAAACATCTTTCTTCAGCATTATCGCCTCCCTTTTTTTTCTAAATGTGTAAAAAGTGGTATTAAATCAATTCTTAAAACAAATTAGATTGAACATTATCACGTTTTCATTTATCTATGTTTCGATTTCTTTCTTGGACTGCAATTTACACCACCTGTTAAGGTGAGTATTTAGTCTAGTCTGATTATTATCTCAGTCCATTTTTGGTGGCCTCACATTTAATCTACAGTCAGTTTTATGCGTTAGTTCATGGTAATCAGCGTAGGTATAATATGGGAAAGGCAACTATTTGAAAACGCCCTCTGGCCCCAATAGGAGGGAGACGTCCCCCGAAAGCTTCATAAATAGAGGTTCATCTACTGTATTTCTACTGCCAAATCTCAATAAATGTTGGCGGACACAAATCAAAACTGCTTGCAAAACTGTTAACATAGGTTTCTCCAATTTTTAAATTGGTCTAATTGGCTAAGTATGTATATATCACATGAATAGGCTGCACCTATGGGGTTAGAGGGCTGAAAATGTATACATTTGCTCCTTATTATGTCTAAGGAAAACATTTTCCTTGTTTTTTGGAAATCCCACAGAAAAAAACAAAGGGAAACATTTGAAATGAAGAACAACAGGTCTGGTTAGTCACTCAATAGAAACCAACGTCTTTTTAGCAATATGCCCTTTTGGATCGTGATTACTTAAAAAATAAGGAGAAAGGGTGATCAACAAATAGGTAACTTCTCAACCTTTCTAAATGTGGTGGGATTTACAATGTAAGTTTATGCTAAATTGGTCCCTAGTTTGGCTGCCAAAAGACATGGGATATATGATGGTGTGTAAGAGTGACTAATCAGGCCTGTTTTTTATTTATTATTCATACTAGTGCACTCATAGAAGCAGTTTCAGTTATCAACAACATAAATCTGGATCACTGATATCAAAATGAAAAAATCCTTGTTCATAAGAGGAAACTAAAAACAAATCTACAGATTCTGGTATTAGAGAAGACAGGTCTGGTTAGTCATCCAATAGAAACTGACGCATGACCAATATCCTTTGACAACATGCCACGTTAGGTGTGATCAATCAAAAAATTGGTAAAGGGGGTGATCAATGAATAAGTAACTTATCTCAGACTTGTCGGGCAGTGATCTCAAAAAGTCTGAATTTTCCAAAAACAAGGGTAAATGCTGCCGGACACAAACTAAGGGATCAATAGAACATAAACTTACATTGCAAATCAAGCCCCCTACTAAATACTTATACAGTGGAGGATTAAAAAAAATATGTATTTTACTTGTAAACATAATCGGGAGTAAATGCCTAAATTTTTGTCCCTCTTGCTCCATTAGTGCGTGTATGCAATATATATATATATATATATATATATATATATATATATATATATGTATGTACTGTTTTCACCCCAAATTCTCATCTCATTTATTTTGGGTATATTCGTGTCTTTTTAATGCCATAGTTATGTATAAATATATGTGGTCCAACAGAAAGAGTATATATTGCGTCATATTACATAGAAACTCTTATTTGAAATGATCTCCCGTCATTATACAGTGAATGTATCACTCGAACTAGACAACATAAATAGTATAAACAACTAAAGAGAATGGGGTTGCTGTAAGAATCAAACCTACGACTGATACAGGTTGCCACTTCAACATAGCGTTGATCTTACCATTGAGCTAAACAGTCGCTGGTAATGCAAAAGCCCAAATAACTGTTACATAGCCAGCTAGACAGAGCAATTTAAAAAGTGAAAAAAATCTATGTTGACAGTTTTTTTAGTTGATGATTCATGAAAAAATTGCTAATCATTTAATTTATCTTCCAAATATACTTGTTTCAATCAATCTATCCATACTCAAACACAAACACATACACATGAATATGTATACTATATATCGGTGAACATATGAAAAGTGAGTGTAAGAATGATTTCATTTCATTTTCATATAAGTCCTAATTAGTTTCGACCCATTTGGTCGTCTTCAAAGAGGAAATGGGAAAATAGAAGAGCTAGAAGTGGTAAATCCAATCTATATTATTTATGTTCTTGATTGGGTACAATCAGCCCCTCTTCTGTAGGAATCTCATATTTCATCTGTCACCTTCGTGGTAGCACATGACCTATCTTTTGTCAGCTAGACATCTCTCATACTCATCTAAGGACTCACTTGGATGCTTTTGTATAATATACAAATACATACGAACACAAATCTTGATTAAAAACTCACCTACATTATTGATACTGAGTATTTATGAGAAACAACTTCAGAAGACCAGATTTAAAGTGAGAAAAAAATAATTAGATTAACAGCTCTGGTTAATCACTGAATAGAAACCGCCACTTAACCAACATCATCTTACAGTATACCATGTTGGGGTGATCAATTGAAAGAATAGAAAAAGGGCTGAACAGTTAATAAGTTACTTCTCTCATATTTTGTTGGGCTGTGATCACTAAAAAAGACTTAATTTTCAGAAAACAAGCATGCATTCTGCCGGACACATGTATAATCACTTGGAAAACATATTTCTATCGTGAAACACGAATTCGATGTGAATCAAACAGTTTTTGAAGTGACGAGAACAGCTTCCGAAAAACAAAGAATGAAAACAACATATGAAAACAAAAGCTGGACAAAGATTTGAGACTAACCGAAGTAGAAAAACGTTAAAAGGAAAATTGTTCTGCAACCGAATTCCCACGTATACATAGTTGGACAAATAGCCCGTTAGCTATTTTATTTAGTTCCTCACCACCACACTCACCAGCCAGTGCTGGCAAGGGAGCTATCTGCCTCCTCAGGTGTCTTTGTCCCAACTGACTGCTACAATTCAAATTTCTCTCCCACTGACACTGTTGCTCAGGGTGTCTTTGTTTGAAGAGTCAACCAATGAGGAGAGAGAGGGCTACTTTCAAGCTGAATGCTGTTTGGCAAGGTGAGTCACAATGCTTTATAGGGGAGACAGCGATTAGCCAGCCAACCCCAGAACTAATACCTACTAAAACTAATGGTCCCCTTTTTATGACGTGCAAACATATGTTCAGCCTCACACAAATGCAGAAACCAATTTAGTATAAATTTACTCTGTAAACTGAACCCTCCAACTTAGAACCTTTTTACAAGAGTAACTTTCACAAAACAAAAAAATAACATTCTTTTAAAATCATCATCTTCACCATCATCATTATGATTTCACTGCTGGTCAAAGGCCTCTCCCATATCCTTCCATGACGACTGTGATAGTGCTAACTGCAGCCATTTATTACCAGCAAAACTTTCTGCCTCATCCCACCCTCTTGTGTCTGGTCTCTTCAAACTGTGTTTTCTGCCCCATAGGCACTTATTAGTTAGCCTACAACTCCATCTGTTGTCAACCCTTCTTGCCAACTGTCCCACCCATCTCCATACTTGTTGCCTAATTATTTGTATAATATCCTTCACTATAGTCTCTCCCCAGATGTTTTTTTTTAAATTTTTTTTCTATCTATTAGAGTTATCCCTAGCATTGATCTTTCCATGGCTGAGGCTTTTCTAGATAGAATAAGGAGTAAATGCTTGAATTTTCATCCCTCTAGCTCCATTGGTACCCATGATATATATATCAATAGCCAGCCAAACAAACTTGAAGACTGAAGACAGTTCGGTGACAGTTTTGGTTGTTAGTTTCTGATGGAGTATGGGAATAAAACGGTAAGCATTAAATTGAGATAAAGTATTTCTTTGATGTTGATACAACCTAATTTATTCAAGACTTTTGCTGGCAAATCCTTTTCTACACTTTTTCACTTTCTATAAGCTAATACAGTAGCCCCCATTCCTGATGTAGGTGTTGGGTTCCAGGAAGGACAACCACATTATAACTGACTGGCAGATAATCAAAAGTCTATTACGATTGCCAAGACAAGTTCACTAGTGAATGAAGGTGTTGTTTTCATCACAAAATCAAAGAAATTTTGTAAAAAACATTATGTAATTATATACATCAATTACTTGCAAATTGAATAGATTTAATATTTGAGTGGTATTGAGTAAGTCTTTTTAAAGAAGAGTATACAACCAATGCATCCTTGTGTGTGTCACCTATGGAGCTGAAATATGGAAGCCAACCAAAAGACTGACCCTCAAACTGAGAACCATGCAACATGCACATGAGAGAATCATGCTCAACATCAGATGGAGAGATCACAGGACAGCACAATATACTAGGGGAAAAACTGGAGTCAGAGATATCATAGAATCCATATGCAATCTCAATTGGCAATGGGCTGTTCCTGTTGCAAGAATGGCAGACAACTGCCGGACATCACAACTCACAACATGGATCCTGAGTGATCAAATGCAAAACTGAGGCCGACAAAATATATGATGACGAGACAAACTAGACAGATCCAGAAAGTATTGACTCCACCACACCCACAATAGAAAGGTCTTGCAAATCCTGAAGAAGGTCTATGTCCAATAGCGGACGATGAAAGACTGATGATGATGATGATGATGATGATGATGGTGATGATGGTGGTGGTGGTGGTGGTGGCGGGGTGGTGGTGGTGGTGGTGATGATGATGATGATGATGATGATGATGATGATGAAGTATGTGTTTTGATTGAATTCTGTTTTTATTAGCAGTTTTCTACATGAGCGTGCTACAGTATAGGAAATGCTTCATGGTATGTAAGTCTTGAGCACCAAAGCAAAGTTGCTTCCCATATTGCATGTCACGTGAGGCAAGTATTTTTATCTTCATTTCTAAAAAGATCCATGGAGACCCTATCGTGGCAATTCCGACTTCTTACAGGGCTAAGGTACTAGTCTGACTGCTACTGGTATCCAGCTGCCTCGCTTTTTCTTATAGCTCAAGGAAGAGAAGTGGATTCGGGCCTTCCCCAAGGGCACCAGTGTAAAGGGGATGCAAACTGTCCCACCCAGGTTCCACTCTCTGTTCCATTAACTGTTAGGCCACCAAACAAAATTAAATAAGATTGCAACTTCCAAGGGAAATTATGAATCACTACCACTGCTGCTTTTTACCTCATAAATCAAGCAATTGTGGAGACAGAATTGACTTACCTCGACTAAAATATTACAGGTATGGTTTGATCCATGGAATTATGATTTAGAAAAAAAAAACCAAAAAACATAGTTTGGTCAATCACCCAAAAGAAACAGTCGTGTGACCAAAATAGAGGAAAAGGATGATAAATGAATAAGTTACTTCTCTTGATTACAAAAAAGTACAAATTTTTTTTAAAAATCAAGTTTCGGGACCAATTTAGCATGAACTTACATTGTAAAATGAACATTCCCCCCCTCCCTAAAACTTTTTGTGGGATAATTTTCAAAAAACCAAAAGCAAAGTATCCTCTTCTCATTGAGGTGAATGGTTGTACAAAATTACAAATATCTACAATGAACAATTACGGCTGTATGAAGTCTGGAGACATAGACGGTCAGAACTCATGAATAACCTAAACCAAGCAACAGTGATTGAACTGGTCCGTTGTGGGTAGCGGTGATTAAAAACCAGTCTGCTGATTCCCGGGGGCTAAGCAAGCCATTTATCTTGTATTGCCTGGTATTTACTTGAAACATTTTCATAGACATTTGGGAAATGAACAGTCAATGTTTCTGGCTATGACCAACAAGAATTGATTTCAGTTTTTGAGTGGACTAAGTAGGGCCACTTCACTTACTATTTTTTATGCTTAGAAGTTTGAGTAAGAAATGGAAATTTTTCATCTATAGTTGGCACATTTCAGGTATCGAATCACCGGAGCCCCACAAATGGCCCACCCAACTAATCAACCGAACGGACAAAATATCGGTCTCTCTTCGTGTTCGTCTGTGTGTCGGTGTGTGTCTGTCTGTATTATCCCTGAATGGTCTTTGTTCTGTCTCTATAGACAACAGCATATGCCTAGGCAAAGCATATGGAGATCCAAGGATGCCCATTTGTGAGAATCCTCCTTTCAGGTCTTTGCAGATGTAGTCCAGCAAAGTGTTTATATACCTCTGAGCCCCTTAGTGCCTATCCATACGTACATAACAAAGTCATTTTTATGAGAATATTCTAGTATAAAATAAAGTGAAAGATATATCACTTGTATTTGCAAAGCATTTAGAGGTTCAAGGATGCCCAGTCGTGGAAATCCTCTTCTCAGGTCTTCGGAGATGTAGTCCAGCGGAAAGCAGAGAACGATACATCTGACATCAACTTGGCCACAGGAGCTGCTGTAATAGAGCATCAAACTGTCTTCAAAGGGCTCCACTTCCTGTTTTGGCATCAGAGTTATCTTTTGTCTGGTTACCTTCCCAAAGCTAAAGAGCTCAATCTGATCTACTATCTTACCGATACCTGGGGAGAGGAAAGACGGATTCATGCCTTTGCTCAAAAGGAAACCTTGAATATGGCGGGTTCACTAAATGGGAAATTGTAAATAAGGGGAGGACCTCTGAAAGGGAGACGGCAGGTAAGTGGGGACCGCTGAAAGGGAAACTATAAATCACACCTGAGAAACAATTTTAATCTGTAATCTCATGCTTGTGAATTCTGATGATGTAATTTCATATCTACCACCAAAATTGATTAAAAAAAGGTTCCTCTGAAAAGGAAACCATGGATATTTGGGGGGGATCATGAGAATTGATTAAAAAAAGAATAAACAACGTCAGTAAACAGAGGATAGACGAGTGATTCATAGAGATGTTGGATACATGAAAAAATGACAACAGTTATATCAATGTCATCTAGAAAGTGTCATCAATACAATTTATACAATACCTTTTTATAAGATTCAATATTTTCCTTATATAATCTAATGTGAAAGATACATCACTGGAATATATAATTAATCAAAAGAGTTTGTAGTTTATCAAACTATAAATGTGATCCATATATTCAGATGCTTGATTATACGGTAGAAATTCAACACATCAACAACAGCAACATGTATATCTAATCATGTAATCAATTTTTTCTCATCTTATTTCTTAAATTGCGAGATAAAACAAACAAATAAATGAATAAGGATGAATCTAATGCCATGATTAATATGAATATTTTTACACCTGACTCTGTTCCTTTGACAGGAAGTGGCAGAACTTTAATTTACAAAACTTATAATGGATTGGTCCATGTGAAATAGAACAACATAGCTGATAGAACAATTAAAGGGTTATAAATTGTAGGATCATCTATTGTGATTTAACAATGAAGATTTCGTCTTAGGAACTCCTGAGACTTTATGACTGATGTTCACACATTAAAACAGCTTGTTTGAGTTAAGACTTTGAAAAAAAACTCAAGATCAAGGTGTTTGTATATCTCTAGGCTCCTTAGTGTCTATCCATACATAAATAACAAGGTCATTTTTATGGGAATATCCTAATATGATATAAAGTGAAAGATATATCACTTGTATATGTAATTAATTAAAAGAGTTCATAGTTTATTAAGTAAATATGATACAAGTATTCGGATGATTAATTATTAGGCAAAAGTTAACACATTAGCTAACATGTGTATCTAACCATGTTATTAATTTTTCTCTCATGACAGAAAACAAAAAATGAATAAATAAATAGATAAGTAATCAAACAGGTCTGGTTGGTCATTCAGTAGAAACTATCATGCGACCAATGTCAGCATGGCATGTTGGGATGATCAATTAAAATATCGGAAAAAAGAGGTGATCAATAAATGTTACTCCTCTTGCCTTTTGCTGATTCACAGAAGAGTCTGATTTTTTTTTAAATAGCTTAGACACAACCAGACGTAAACTAGGGACCAATTTAGCATTAAAATATTTCTAATTGAATCTCCATTAAAAACTGATTTTGAGGTGGAATTTTCAAAAAACAAAGAAAATGTTTTTTCTAGAAATAGCGAAGTGAATATTGAACCCTTAGCCCTATTGGTAGGGGCCTGTATACATGATACATACATACATACATGCATACATATATAGCTAGCCAGACCTATTTGAAAACTGAAGTTTTGTTTGATGTTCTCTAATAGATAAACTAATACATATGGTTGAATCAAATGCAATGATCAAAAGAAATAATTCCTAACAACTGACCATGTTTTCACAGGAAGCAGCACAAGTCAAGGGAGGCAAATCTAATTTACAAAAAAAGCATGGCAGAAAACAAATAAATAAATACGAAACACATTTGTTATCATCACATGTGTTTTAATTATATCTTTATTGAATTCAATGCAATTTATACCACAAACATCTATCATCAATTTTTGACAAAGTTTTCCTTCATCACTCCTTTGTGGCGTTTTTTTTTGGCAATATTCAGGTTGATCATTGGGGTACCATGCTGGATCCCTCGTGGCATTCTTCAATAGAATCAGAATTACTTAGTAATGTTCATCCCCTCCTCAAGTAACATGCAACAGGTTTTAATGGGTTACATCATACCAACAGCAGGAAATGATCTCTGACCCATCAGGAGAGGTGTATTCATGCCTTCCCCAAGGGAATTTATCTAAAGTGAGCATAAACTACTTTGGCTGGAATTTGAACTCAGTTCATAGATTGCATTCTCCATACTGTAAGCTGTCATGTGTCATTCATGTGTCAACATCTATAATTGAGACTACATACGTCAGTTAGAAAATGTAAATCAAAACTGTCACCAAAGGTCTCTTCAATTTTCAACATGGGCTGGCTGGCTGGCTATGGATATATTATGTGTACAGGCTGCACCAATGGAGATAGAAGGCTGAAAATTTAAACATTTACTCCTTATTATGTCACAAAAAAACATATTTTTTTGAAATTCCTTTAATGGGGTTGGTGGTTCGATTTGTCCTGTGATTTTCTGTTAAATCAACTCTTTTGTTCGTGTCTGACAGTGTTTGTTTCGCAAAAATTCAGACATTTTTAGTGATCACTGCCCGACAAAAGGCTAAAGAAGTAACTTATTCATTGATTACCCTTCTTTCCAATTTTTGTAATTGATCACCCACAACATTCCATGCTGCTGAAAGATGTTGGACATTTGCCAGTTTTTAATCAATGACTAACGTAAGAAACCATCGAATAATGCTGTCACGAAAATTGTCAAAATAAGATCCTTCAGCATCCAAGTTGGTCTAGATGGCTGGTTATATATTATGTATGATTTAGCAGTAACACACAGTATCATGTGTCCACTGGAGCTAAAGGGCTGAAAATTCAAAGATTTACTTATTATGTCTCGGAAAAACTATTTTTTTTTGTTTCTTGAAAATTTCCTGCTAAACAGGTTTTTAGAGCAGGATTAAATTTGCAACGCAAATTTATGGTTAATTGATTCCTTAGTTTATGTCCAGCAGTATTCATGCTTGTTTTGTGAAAATACAGACTTTTTAGTGACCACTGCCCAACAGAAGGTGAGATAAGTAACTTATTCATTGATCAACCCTTTTTCCAATTTTTTGATTGATCACCCTCAACACTGCCGTTGCCAGAAGATGTTGATCTGGCAACAGTTTCTATAGAGTGACCAATTTTAATCATATATATTAATTCACTTCTAGTAATTCTGTTGGGATGGTGTTTCAAGCTGGAAATATCGGACTGATCTTTTAAAAAAGATGTACCAAAAATATCTGAAGCACAACTTCATAAAAGGGTTAATATTTCTTAAACCCTATCTTCCAAGTGTACAGGTATAGCTTGATTAGAGCGGTTAATTTGTTCCCAAATTTTCCATACTGTTCAAGGTCTTACTATAGAGCTTATACTTTATTTCATTAATTTATACAACAATACCTTACAACCAATGTATCCTCCTGATAGTCACTTATGGGAGCTGAAACACAGAACCCAATTAAGAGACAGACCCACAAACTGAGAACCATACAACCAACACATGAAAGAATCATACTCAACCTCTCATGGAAAGATCACAAAACAATTCAATATATCCGGGAGTTCGAGACATCATAAAATCCATTATTACTCAAATGGCAATGGCTTGGTCATGTCTCAAGAATGGCAAACAACCGATGAACATCAAGACTTACAACATGGATCCTCGGAGATCACATGTGCAACCGAGGCCAGCAGAATACTAGATGGAGAGACAATTAGACAAGTTCAGAAAATATTAGCTCTGCAATGCCCATGATAGAGAAGTGTGGTAAATCCTGGGGGAGATCTATGTCCAACGACAGACATTAGAAGACTGACTGATGATGATAACCTTAACTGTACGACATCTAAACCGACACTGATTAAAACCACGCTATTCAAACATAATTAGCTTATGGTTTGTATAAATTATCTACTACCATATTTCCTAGCATCAAAAATGCTATTTTTTCTTCTGAATAAGTCTAAAAAAATCATACTGCATTCTATTGGCCGAGGGTTACTTTTTTATTGACCTTTCAGTCACTAATACCCACAATAGACCAGTTTATCACTGTTACAGGGATTTAGGTAATTCATGTGTTGTGACATTTATATCTATCTATCTATCTATCTATCTATCTATCTATCTATCTGGACTGTGCCAAGCCTCAATGGTTCATGGTAGAAACTTGAAAGTTTGTACACATATTCTCCTCAATGAGTAGAGAAAATATCATTTTGTTTTTTGAAAATCTCCTCCCCCATCCCCCAAGTTTTACGGCAGAGTTCAATTAACAATAAAGTTTATGTAATTTAGTCCTTTAGTTTGTATCAAGCAGCATTCACACTTGTTTTTATGAAAATTTGTACTCTTTAGTGATTACAGCCAAAAAAAGCAAGAAAAGTAACTTATTCCAATTTTTTAATTGATCATCCTTCATCGAGTGACTATCTAAGCCTGTTCTTTTTTTTAAAATCATAAATTTATAAATCACACCATACTGGCTGTATCTTGATCAAATAAACTAAATTTTCACGATCGCCACTGCTTGACTACTGAAAAGAGAAAAAAGCCGCATATAAGATGGCAGTGATTCATGATTTCCCTTGGAATGCTATTTTATTTATATCATTTTTTTTTCAAAATTCTACTGGTCAAAATTGGGCTGCATCCTTGAGGCTGGAGTAACAGGAAATACAGGTATTTCCTCTTTCAATAAAGTAATTTCCTGTAATATTTTCTAATCGTTTATCTAATACGCACATGAAGACACATGGTTACATACCTAGTCATTTACACATAATATACATGGGCGGATCAATATATCTGTAGCCTGATACATTTATTTTATGATTTTATGATGACATACATTTATTAACTTATAAATTAATATCAAAAAATTCAAATCTCAAATCGAAAGGAATAACATCTGATGAAAGTTACTTCCCTTGCACTCTGAGGCAATTAAATTCAATTTGCAAAAGAGTTTTATTTCAAAAATATCTGCTCATCAAAGAGTTCCACTGTGTTTGTGCTTGGTTTCAAGTGTTGCATGAAGTTAGGAGTTCAAAGAATATATAAATAACTTATATGTATGATTACATGAATTATACACAGAATGTATATTATTTCAATTATACATATAACATAGTATATATATATATATATATATATATATATATATATATATATATATATATATATATATATATATATACTAGAAGAGATATCTGGCATTGCCTGAAGGAAACATGACTTCAAAACAGTCTACACACTGAAAAATATATTTTCTATTTCTTCTTACCTACCCAACACAAGAAATGGAAAAAGAATCATTCACTCAGGGACCTGAATCTTTACTTCCAATCAGCACTGTTTACTTGCTGTCATTGATTGATCGCCTTACTCAGCTGGTGGTTAAAAAATCAACAAAAAATTCAGATGAAGATTGATAGTAGCCAAAATTAATATCACTGATTTATAATACTTTAACCCCACCCGAAAAAATAATGGAATAATCACTTTCAAATTTATCATTAAAAAAAATGACCTGATTTAGTAGTGACAAGCATAATCTAATTTATAGTAAATTTTTGTAATTGCGAAAAGAGAAAGGGTAGAGGGAGAAACAAAAACATGACTTGCACCATGTTACTTTTACTGCTGCTATCTACTGTTTCATTGCCAAAATGATGTATATGACTTCTTGTTTGAGAACTAATTTTTTTGTAAAAGATATAGGTGTCATTTTTGTTTCTGATGTTTAGAACAAAAGATTGCTTAGAGAAGGACCTCTGGTGACCGTGAATGATCTCCAAGGTTACCTTACGTGAGAAGTCAATTGAAAAAATCCTTCAGGACCCAAATTAAGTACAAATACACGCACATAAGAAACTGATTACTTTACATAAATTGAATACAATAATCATTTCAGGTATTATCTATGTTGCATATCAATACCTCTCATTATTTTATGTATGAATAACCTACCTTACTTGAAAGACCTTTACCTATCTCTTTTGCCTTTAATACACCTGATTTTATCAAAAAGTGTTGAAACATTTTAATTTCTCATTTCTAAAGTAAATCTGGCATTAGAGTGTGTGGATTAGGCTCTCTCTCAATCAGAATCCATCAACATAGGTTTCTTCAGTCTTTAAGTGATTCTGATTGGCTGGCTGACTATGTATGAATGTCTTTGTTTGATTCGCTCATGATATCTGGCAAACAAGCTTTCAACAATTTCAGATAACGAGAAATGAATAGATAATTAGAGATAGTCGTCAGGATATTGATGGAAAAGAAGAAGGTAAATTGACCCAAAAGAAATCCTTGAAGCCAAGCGAGGGGAGGAAGTAAACTGATGAAAAGCTGCTGGGGAACTAGAGAGGGGAGATAAATAGGAGATAAATAAGGGGGAGAGGGAAAATGGAAGAAAGTAGGAGGAAGAGAAAGAATGGGTATGAGAAGACACAGAAAATGGAGGAGAGTTAAGAGAGAGACGAACAATGAAATAAAGGAGTGGGAGGAAAGAGAAATAAAAAGAGAGTGAAGTTAACGGAGAAGAAGCAGAATTAACCCATCAACTGTGGCAGGTGGTGAAGAGTAAAAGTTATTACTATTACTGCATTGACAGGAATCTCAGTCATTCATAGTTAATGGCTTATAAGAAAGAAAAAGAACTAGCATTCCAAGGGAAATCATGAATCACCACCACCCATGTATGCTACTTTTCATCTTGTGAATTAATCGGTGGTGATCGATACCTTGATGAAAACACCACCAGAATGGTTTGCATCATAAGTTTATGTTGGTTTTTTTTAAAAAAGCAAAAAAAAGCAGGTCTAGTAGTTACTTGATCACTCGGTCAATTACGAAATTGGAAAAAGGGTGATCAATGAACAAGTACTTTGCTTGCCTTTTTGGGAACTCTGGCCACTGTAAATTGCAAATTTTCTAAAAAAACAAGCATGTGTGCTGCTGGACACAAAGTGAGGGACCAATTTAACTTTAACTTCCCTTGTAAGTTGAATCCCATTAAAGCCTATTTAGAGTGGGTATTTAAAAAAAAAAAATTTCCCCTGCTCATTAAGAAGTGTGTGTGTGTGTGTGTGTGTGTGCAAAATTTCTAGTTTCTACTCTGAATGAGTAAGTTGAATAAGCTAGATGGGATAGATAGATAGTCATAAATTTTAGAACACATGGATAATCTAAACCCAGCAACAGTGATTATACCACTGTGTTGAAGGTAGCGGTGATTAAAAAAGATAGTAAAGATAAAAGAAGAGAGAAAGACCAAAAAACAGATGATTGACTCGAACAGCTGGGTGGGGTGGAGGAGCTAGGAAGGAAGAGTAAGTAACAGAAAGATTCCAAAGAATTTATTATTTTACATAAACAAAATTACAGATTCAAATTATTTTAATTACACTATGAAAAAAAAAACATTCAATCAAATATTTTTAATGGATTTTGAGATTTTATTCAAGAAGGGGAAGCATTCTTGGCAACAGAGAGTTCGTCAAAGGAAACAGCTGCCTTACATATAAATATTAGAAACTAAATAAACAGGTCTGCTTAGTCACTCAATAGAAACCCTCATGGGACCAAAGTCTTTTGGCAGTATGCCATGTTGAGAGTGATCAATTAAATGATTGGTCAGAGGGGTGATCAATTAATTAGTTACTCCTCTTGCCTTCTGCTAGCGATCACTAAAAAAAAGTCTGAATTTTTTTTAAAAACTAGTCTAAATGCTACCATCTAGAAATTACGGGATCAATTCGAAATAAATTTACATTGTAAATTGGGCACAACCCTCTTCTAAAAACCTATCCAGAGGAAGAAATTTTCACAAAACAAATAAAAATGTCTTTTTGAAACCTGATAAGGAGTGAATAATTTTAATTTTTCAGCCCTTTAGCTCCATTGGTGCAGCCTATACACATGATGCAAACATAGCCAGCCCACCAGACCAACTTGAAAACCGAGGAAACATGCTGACAGTTTTTATTGACAGTTTCTGATAAACAAGTAAATAAACATGGTTAAAAATCAACAAGTTAATGAAATTTTTAGCTAATAAGAGAAACAATTATCACACAAATTGGTTTGGAAATCGAGAGAGGAAATTGTATGATCAGAAGGAAGAGAGGTGAAAGAGAAAAAAGAAGAAAGAAGAAAAACAAGAACCATAAGTTCAAGGATGCGTCCACTATCCTTATACCCTTACATGATTTCCGATTTCAAAAGGATCCTAAACAAAGTAGTAGTAGCAACATTACTAGTTGTAGCAGCAAGGGGAAGTAGAAAGTGAGGATAGTTCAACTGAAAATATGGCTTTTAAAAAATTAAGTTTAAATTAATGTAAGTCCACAATTATTATCAATAATTTGTTCTGGAGTCTCAGTGTTTGGTTATTTCTTGTGATAAGTGGGCTTTTAATGATTACATAGAAAATTTTAAGCTATAAAGCTAGCTGGAAATTGAAAAGTTTAGCTTATTTTAGCCATTTTTGAAGACAGATACTCAGCAACACCATGAAAAACAAACGTTTTATATATCATCTATTGATCAAAATAGATGTTCTTTTAATGATGTCACACATTCTTCTCCTTCCTCTTTCTGTTGTTTACATAATTGGAATTGACAGATCGATAGATCGAAAAGTGTCTGATAGAGATGTGTAGACACATCAAAAAACATGTTAACATATATGAACAAGAATTTTAAAAAATGATGGAAAGATGTTCACACAAATGTGCAAAATTATAAAGAAGAGCGGGTACAAAGAGAGGTTACCAAATAGAAAACGGGAATGAAGTGTAAAAGCAGGAAAAAACAGGAAACAACTGGTGTCAGAAAACATTTCTTCTCACCCAGACCATGGAACAACCTCTTCGAAAAAAACATTCCTCTAAAAACCATTAAAATCTTCAAAAGTAGCCTTGTGCTGAAACTTCAAAATGGTGTTGCAAACTCAAAAAATATTTTCACACTAGTTTGATAGCAAAAAGGTGCTAAATTTCAAAAAATAGCAAAAAACACCCAAAATGGCCAAAACACACCAAAAAAGGCTGAAAATGGCCAAAATGCTCAAGCAAGTCTATGCTAATTTAGAGCTTTTCTGAGGTGCCAAAACAAGAACTGCACTGTTTTTAGAGCAAAATGTATTAAGTTGGCAACCCTGCTCCCAAATGAGTTTGAATTCAATCTCAAAAACTAATTTTTCTGTATCAAAAAGAGAAAACAATTTTTATAAAGTCGATGATATTTTGAACGGTTCTCTGTTTGAATGTGAATCTTTTAGTTATGATATTTAGAAAGTGGCATCCCGAAGGGAAATTGTGAATTACCTATGTTCATATAGGCTACTTTTTACTTTATGAATTAAGCGATGGAGGTGGTGAAATCAAGTTACCATAATAGAAATACTACCAGTATGGTTTGAACCTTAAATTTATGATTTAAAAAAATATGGACATAAACTAAGTGAACAATTAGTTGTAAACTTTTATTGTAAATTGACCCACCGCCCCCATAAAAGGCTGGGGGGGGGGGGATTTTCAAAAAACAAAAAACATTTTCTCTACTTAATGAGAGGGTTGTGTGTGCAAAATTTCAACAAAGTTTCTACACTGATTGATTAAGGGTGGGTGAAGTCCAGATAGATACATAGTTACGGAGATAAATAAATACAGATGTCAGAACACCTGAATAACCTAAACCCAGCAACAGTGTTTAAACTGGTCTGTTGTGGCTAGCAGTGATTAATAATAGATGGATAGGCATAGAAAAGGAACCTCAATTGCAGAGGGGCTAAATTCTAGATTTTAAAGATTTTGTTCTGGTTAAGTTGAAAAACATCTATATGAATAAGATTAAGTGGAAAAATAGAGTGCATTCCTCCGCCAATGCCATTGTCATTGAAAACCACAAAAATCTGGTTAAAGATCCCAGACAAAAGCTTATAATGATTATTCATTAGAGACATCCCTTTGAACCCTGATTCATTTCAACACTTATTTCCCTTAGACTGAATAACTTCGTCATCAATGTGTTATTACTTCAAAAAGCTTTACAAAAATCATCCTATCTTGTAATATTAACAAAACAAAATAAAAAATATTGTCAATCTACCCCAAAATTTCATCTGTTATTCCTTGGCCCATAGCTCATTCTTCGAAAAAAAAGTCATTCAAATTCATTGACAACTTTCCAAGATATTGTGTGGACAGACAGAAATATGGAAGGATAGAAAGAAAGACACAGACTCAGACAGTAATAGGCTGGTCATATTGAATGAATGCCAGGCAACCTTTGGAAATCACAACTCACAACACAAGTACCCCGAGATCACATGCGAAATTTTAGCCGACAAAAAATAAGATGGTGTGACGAACTAGACAATTTCAGAGAGTTTAGGCTCCGCAATGCCTACGATCAAGAAGTCTGGCAAATTTGGGGGAAGGTCTACGTCCAACGACGGACATGAAAGGACTTATTTTGATGATGATCAACTGCTGAAATAAACGTTTGATCCGTACAGTATTGAACGCAGCAATTCTACAAGAAAGAAGTTGAAAAGACATAAAAAAAATAAGATGAAAAAGATATGATTCAGCATGAAATTGACAGGGCAAAGTCAGAAAATGACTTTTGACTTTCATATCAGACTATTTGATTTGCCAGATCAATGAAGCTTTCCTCTTTAAGATAAAAATTGCATTTTGTTTTGACTGAGAGGAAAACCCTGTAGATTGTCCAATGTTCTATAGATAACATATTATTCCTTCAGACTTCATAAATCTGTCTAAATATTTGAAAATCTTTGACAGCAAGAACATTTTATTCAAACAAGTGTATATGTGCTTCGTAGGTGAATTAACCCTTTCCAGACTCGTGGGAAAAATACCATATTTCTGAGCTTATAAGATGCCGCAATCATTAAAATGCACCTTGAAATTAGCTATTTGGGATTTTTTGGAAAAAAACAAGTCCCAGTTGCCAACACTACAGTGTCTTTTTCTCTATATGTCACAACTAATTATCACATTTTGGACCTATCATCAAGTATTTTTCAGGGAAAAATGTGGTTTTATCAGCTAGGAAATATAGAATACCTCAATTTTTCTATGACTGCCAGGATATATATCAATGGTGAATGGTGCAAAAGTCTTGGAGAGTAAAAAAAACTTTCTGGTACAATGTAAGGAAGGTGGTCCCAATTGTAAATTATAAAATTTCACCTCTTCACTCATTCGACATTCCAAACGGTGAGCAAATAGAAATAAGAGAATTAATGAAAGAAAAACAAATTTTACATTTGACACTATTATCCAATGAAAATAGTGTCAAATCCAAATTCTGTTTTCCATTATTTCTCTAATTTCTTTAATCGGGACTACCTTCCCCACAGTTTGCCAAAAAGCGTCCATTGCTTTTTGTAGACACAAGTATTTTCATATTATTGTGCATCTGTATCACGCAGCACACTTTTGATACAAAGCACCATTGATATACACAATGTCAGATCTCTTTTAGTAGCCTGTTGGGACATTTTAATTCAGGCAACTCATTCAGGCCTAATTTTTTTTCCCAAAGATTATAAAGAAAAGGTATCAAACGATGGATTTATGTTTTCACATTTTCTAAGAAAGCCTGGCAAGTCATATATCATTTTGAAGGTTATAAGATAAGGATATCATTTATGGCAAAATTATGCAAATATAATCTTCATGTGACTTCATTATGTATTCAAAATTGCCACCAAGTAAAAAATGACTGTGAAATTTGAATCACATAACTATTCCCAGTTGCTGTGTTTGCCCTGAGGCGCTGTCTTGGTCCCTGGTTACTGTCTTTGCTTCTGGGTGCTGAGAATTTTTACCAAGTCTTTGGATAGAGTTGTGGGGATCTAACATAGCCTGATGACAAGCAAGCTTGTTTACAAGAGCATTCACAAGTGTAAGAGTTTGATCTTCTCTAGGTGCTCCATTATGGTGGCCTTGTGCCAGACTAGACAAAACTGAGTGAATATTGGTTCCTTATCACGAAGCAGTGGTTAGCAAACTTACCTAAATACTGATATAGTGAGTTCAATCCTCACAGAGAAATCAGACAAAGCTAAGCTTAGTAAATACCATACATTGAAAACAAGGGTTCCTTCTTAATCACTGAAGTTAAGCTGCATTGAAACTGATCAGTACTTGGATGGATGACCTCTGAGAAATATTAGGTACTGTACTCACTGTCTTATACTAAACTAAGTTAAGTATCTCTGAAAGAAGGGTGCACAACCAATGCATCCTCTCAATAGTCACCTATGGACCTGAAACATGGGACCTAACCAAAAGATTCACATTCAAACAGAGAACCATTCAATATACACAAAAGAGAAATCCTTCCAAAAATTTTCATTCAAATTCATTGTGAACTTTGGTCAGACAGAGAACTTTTGAAGATATTGTGTGGTCTGGACATACAGCTACACTATAGGGAAGGTAACTGTGCATGGATTTGCTTCATTTTCTCCTTTGTCCATCGCCTTCTCTTCCGCAAAATTTTTTTCAAATTCATGGTGAACTTTGGGAGATAACATGTGAACAGACAGAGGAGTTTTAAAGATATTGTACAGGTCTGGACGTGTAGCTACGATGTAGGGAAGGAAACTGTGGATGGATCAGCACCCACATCCTCAAGAAATTGATTTATTTTCTCCTTCGTTCATTGCGTACCCCTCTACAAAGTTTCAATAAAATTCATTTTGAGAAATTTGGAATATATTGTGTAGACACACAGACGGACGGAAAGACGGACAGGAAGATGAAAAGACAGATAGAAAGACATTGGAGGGGGGGCTGATGCATATACCTCTTCAATCTGGCAGAGGTTGAAGATGGGGATAAGGGGATAAATCAAAAGTCAGTCAACTAATTTTAATGGAAAGAGGAATAGGTCTGGTTAGTCTATCAATAGAAACTATCAGGCAACCATCATCTTTTGGCAGCATGCCAGTTTGGGGGTGATCTATTAATGAGTTACTACTCTTGGTCTTTGTTGAGCAGTAATCACCGGGAAAGTCTGAATTTCCCCAAAACAACAATCAGACACAAAAAAAAGTAAGTGGGCGGGGTACATTTTGGAAAAAAAACAAAACGTTTTTTTCTAAACATAAGGAGAAAATGTTCAGCCCTTTAGCTCCATTTACATGGCCCATACACATGATGCATAGATACATAGCCAGCAAGACAGACAGCCAGCCAGCCAGCCAGACCAGTTTGAAAACTCAAATAAACCTATGTTGTCCATTTTGGTGCCTTTTTTTTATTGACTGTTTCTAATTAGATTCATTGATCGGGAAGCTGGGTTATGAAGGTTTTGAGAGAGACCTCCACGAAAAATATTGAGGACATATTTTTATCAAAGGGACAGATTTGATATTAAATGCTACAGAAAAAATACATATGAAACCAATTATTTTCCAATCATGTGAGCTCATAAACATGCACACACATATCCATACAAATGGAGATAGATTGATAAAAATGCATGTTCATATACATACATTACCTCTCATAAGTATTTGAACAAACAAGACTTTTGCTTGTATAGTTTGATTTCAAGAGTTAAAATAAGGAGCTTTACACTAAAAGAACCTAGTTTTATTGCAGTCAGCTCAACAAGGCATGCATTTTTTGTTTTGGGGTTCTGAATGCTATATTTCAAGAAAATTGAAATTTTTAAATTGAGTCAAATTAGGGAAATGAATTAAGCTGAGTATTGTTTTTCTATTCTGCAAGAATTTTCATCTAAATCAATCAAGGAGATTGAAAAAGCTGACTAACACTGTTATTGATTGAAGAGTTGCACTAGTTAGTTAACTAGACAAATACATAAACAATGCAATCATAAGCAAGAACATACTGTGATTGTGCTGTTTCAAATACTTATGAGGATACTTTGTGGATATAAGCTAAGTAACTAATTCATGTCAACATAACGTAAACACATATATATAAGCAAAGTATCTATTTCAACAACCGGCGAAAGCTGGAGAGTACACTGCTGGAACATTGTGAGCAAATGATCATTAAGATGAGGAAAATAGTCCAACAAAGTCATATATAACGTTTGGTACATCTTGTTTCATCATCATCATCATCATCATCGTCGTCGTCATCATCATCATCATCATCATCCTCCTCTTCCTTCTCCCCCAATTTGTGTCCACTGCTGGATGAAAGCCTTTCCCAGTCTATGACAACCACAATTCGCACTAACCTCTTCCAAGCCTTACAAGCAAACTCCTCTATTTTATCCGACCATCTTGTGTCCAGTCTTTCCCTACTGTGTTTGCTGTCCCATGGGCAACAGTCGGTTAGCCTTTTGCTACATCTAGTGTCATCTCTTTGTTGTAAATGTCCAGCCCATTTCCATTTTACTTGCTTAATTTCTAACATCCTTTACTCAAGTCTACTCTCTGATCCATGTCGATCTTTCTCTATCTCTTAGAGTTATTCCTAGCATTGCTCTTTCCATGGCTCTTAATGCAATTCTGATTTGGTTCTCAGTTTGTTTTGTTGATTCCCATGTCTTGCATCCGTGAAACTAAAAGCTGCTATTACACATTGATTGAATATTTTATGCTTCAAGCACACGAGCAAGTTGCTCTTCGATGTGTCTTTATTCATACCAAATGATTTCCATCCGATTGTTTTGTGCGTAAACCGAATAACTAGTTTATCTCTATATAACACATACATATACAGTACACGTTCATGAATATCTCTTTCACCAACAGAGAATGAAAATTTCTGTATATTCAAGTCAACAATTGATGCTCTTTTGCAAATAGACAACAGCATTATGCATTATCTTCAAGTAATGGAAAATCTTTATGATTCCAATTCTATTCTTTGTTTCATTTCCTCTCTCAAAGGACAACTTCTTTTGTGGATAGAAAAAAAAATGACTAAATCAACAGAAAGAGAGAGACAAGTCTGGATAGTCACTCAATAGAAACCATTGTCTCTCGGCAGCATGCCTTGTTGGGGGTGATCAATTGAGAAATTGGAACAAGGTGAGATCAACAGATAATTTACTTTTACCTTTGTTGGATCAATCTAAAAGAACAAAAAACGAGAGTGAATTCTGCTGGACACCATTAAAAAGTCTATTTAGGGGGTGATTGGGAAAATACAAAAAAAGTTTTTTTTAGACACGATTAGGAGAGAATATTTAAATTTTCTGCCTTTAGTCCCCTTTGAGAGTAGTCTGTATGCACAGTATATACATATATATGCGTAATACATATATAAATAGCCAGCCAGACAGCCAGCCAGACCAGCTTAAAACCTGAAGAAACCAATGTTTACAGTTTTGTTTGACGGTTTCTAATATGCTCTGTTTTTATTGATAAATGACAATGTCTTGAATTGATCTTCTTGTTCTTATTGAAACAAATACTTTTGTTATCCGATAAACCCCACCTATTGCTGAATGCACATATCTCTGAGAATTCATGGCAGACAATTGTTTCCAGATACATTCCTGCCAATGCCAGATCTTTCCATCCACCCATGAGACTCCTGACATGGCACGACTTTTTATCGAAAGGACATTTCATCAAAAATGAAAGGCAGGTCTGGTTAGTCACTAGATAGAAACTATCACATGACCAACACCTTTTGCAGCATGCCATGTTGGGGTTGATCAATTAAAACATTGTGAGAAGGTATGATCAATGGATAAATTACTTCTCTCGCCTTTTGTTGGGCAGTAATCTCTAAAATATCATTAAAAAAAAATCCAAACAAGCAGGCACCAACTAGGACCAATTTAGTAAAAACTTACATTGCAAACTGAACCCGACTAAAAATCTATTTAGGTTGGAGAAATTTAAAAAACAAAACAAAGAAGTTTTTTGTGAACATAATAAGGAGTAAACATGAGGAATTTCAGGCCTCTAGCTTCATCTTATATACATAGCCAGCCGAATTGTCTCGAAAACTGAAGAAACTTGTTTAGATAGTTTGGTGACAGTTTTAATTTACGGTTTCTTTTATAGACTCATACATACCATAAAACACGTACATATACAATGTATATATGGCCTGACTGTGCACGTGTGTATCTGTGCATGTGAGTATATGTGTATAAGTGTATGTTTGTATGTATGCACTATAGCTGTGTATGTGTGTACGTGTGTGTTTGTGGCGTGTATGCATATTTGTGTGTATGTATTTTGTATTTTTTGTTAAACATCGTTTAATAAAAAGTCACGTTACCGAATTCTGAGTTTTCGATTGTGTGTGTATTTGAATATGTAGAAAGTGCGCATATGTGTGCTTATGTGGCAAGAGTGATCTGGTATGTGCGTGCATGTATGCTTGTGTGTATACGTGTGTGTGTGTGTGTGTATGCATGTATTGTGCATTTTCGATTAATAGTTGTTCGATAAAAAGTCTCGGTACCAACTTCTGAGTTTGAACTAGAGCAGCCATCTTCTGATTGCATTGAAGAATATTCTTACATTAAGAAATTTTATGTTATTCAAGGAGCTCAGAACTTTTTGTTTTGCTTTAAAGAATTTATATTTGAAGGTGTTTTGAGATAATGGCAGATAAAACAGTTTTTAAAAACAGTAAACCGTAACTGTCACTTAAACTGATAACATAGGTTACTTCTGTCTTCAAGTCAGTCTGGCTGGCTAAGTATGTATGTTTCACATGTAAAGGCCTCACCAACAAAGCTATGGAACAGACTCCCTATTATGTCTACAAAAATCACTTTTTTGTTGTCTTAAAATCACCCTCAAACTAAATAAATAGATTTTTAGTCGGTGTTCAATTTGCAAAGTAATTTTCTGTTAAATTGGTCCCTGTTTTGTGCCTACCCATTTTTTTTAAATTCAGGCATTTTTAATGACTATTGCCCAACTAAAGGTGAGAGAAGTAACTTATTCATTGATCATTCCTTCCAATTTTTTAATTGATCATTATTCAAACACAGTATGCTGCCAAGAGACGTTAGTCTTTTAACGGTTTCTATTCAGTAACTAATTCTTTTTCCATTTGAATTGAGAGTTTTTGTGGTATAGAGGCTTGCTTGTTTGAGTCAGTCTGTCGATATTGATGATGACGTCTTCTATTTCTCTTCTTGGCATCAATTTTTACTTTTGAGATTGATTTATCTGAGGTTTCTCTTTTGGTTCTCATCATTAGATGGGATTTTGACTTAGGCATCCATGAGTGAGGCTTGCACTACCATCCTCGGAGGCTGGAGGGCCCCGAGCCATCCTCTCTTGTCTGTGGGCATGGCATTGATTCTTGGCTGCTGTGCGTGTGGACACAAAAACCACACCTGCTTGATGGCCTGGTATTCCCTAGTCTAGTCAGTTGTCATCTCCAAGACGTCAGAAGATCATTTACTATGTCAGATCCTATATGGCAGGCAGGGCTAAACTGCATTTAGTGAGTGACATGCAGCCCTTTAAGATTCTAATATGTGGCTTATGGGAATATGTTGGTGGGGCTTCTCTTCTCATTAATTTAAAACACGAATAAAAACTATTCAAACTTTATAATTATCTATTTGGTATGACCTGTGATCCCACTGTATGAAAACATAACTTTGATATTCATGGATAAGAAAAAAAATTTAACTTTTTGCATTTGTCATTGAACATAGACCCAAGATTCACCAGACCTCTCTATCATGGACATTGCGGAACCAGTACTTTCTGAACATACTATTTAATATATTTAAAACAATTAATTGTCAAGGTATTGAAACCATCATGCATAAATATATTCAGTTAGTGATTATTGTAACTTGTACAAATTAATAGTTTAAAAAACTATATACCTGAATGAACATTATTACTTTCATGTATTTGTTAATATTTGTATAACATTTTTGAGACTATATGTGTACATACCAGAATGAAAACGATTGCAAATTTTTTATTTGTTGTGCTGCTCTCAAACATTTGAAATTTGTAGAATGTGGCTTTTACTTGAAGCAAGTTTGTCCACCCTTGGGATATGGTGTAGAGGGCAAAAAAGATGGAGATGAGTTACTTTAAATATGATGAACTGGTTTAACTCTTAAAATCATAGACCGCTTGATACCACTCCTGATTGACACTGGAACTCTCCTATGAATAAATTACACTATGGTTCTTATTATTTTCTCAATAGGAACCATCATGTGACCAATGCTTCTTGGCAACATGTCACGTTGGGAGTGATCAATCAAAAAATCTGGAAAAGTGAAGATCAAAGAATAAGTTATTTTCCCCACATTTTGTTGGGAAGTGATCACTTATAAATGTTTGAATTTTCAAAAAACAAGACACAAATAATGGATCAGTTTAGCATGGACTTACATTTACTAATTGAATCACCACTAAAAATCTATTTTAGGGAGGAATTTTGAAAAAATTAGGAAAAAAGTTTCTTGTAGATATATTAAGGGATAAATTTTTATCCCTCTAGCTCATGTGTCCTGTATGAGTGATATATGCGTATATATCCAGAGAGCCAGCAACACCCACTCAAAAACTGGAGAAATCTGTGTTGACAGTTTTTCAGATAGTTTTGGTTGACAGTTTCTGGTAATGGAACACTTCTATGAATAGAATTGATTAAGAAAAGAATTACCTTGAGGTTGAAGGGAGTTAATTTTAATCTTTAATTATTTCCCTTGATAATAACTTTTGAATTCTCTCATAGGAGATTAAGAGTTAATAAGTTTGTGATATTTGTCCTTACATAGAGTTTCTCTATATTTTATCAGACTGGATTTCTTGTGATGGTATATAACATATATATAACAAACCATTGGTAAGGTAAAGAATTGCTCGTAATGGTCAAACAGTGGTAACACACTTTTGGTAAGGAAAAGGATTACTCGTAATGGTCAAACAGTGGTAACACACTTTTGGTAAGGAAAAGGATTGCTCGTAATGGTCAAAAAGTGGTAGCACACTTTTGGTATGGAAAAGATCGCTTGTAACAGTCAGACATTGGTAACGCACCTTTGGTTAGGAAAAGGATTGTTTGCAATGGTCAAACAAAAATAACATAATATTGGTAAGGAAAAAGATTGCTTGTAATGGTCAAACAGTGGTAACACACCTTTGGTACGGAAAAGGATTGCTTGTAATGGTCAAACAATGGTAACACACCTTCGGTAAGGAAAAGGTAAAGCATCCTATTTCAATGGAATATGCTGTAGGTGTCGGCTTAGTGATCCTTGCAAGTTTTAATTCTGGTCAAAACTACAATGGTGAAAGGTATACAAGTTCATCTTACAAATCATTGAACTACAGTAATACCCATTGACGTTTTTTAAGATTAGTATGGTAGAGGGCCACAAATGTGGAGCACCCTTCCACTTTACATCAGTCTATGGATACAGACAGTTCAAGTTTAGAAACAAAGACTGTTGCTCTAAAAATATTGAGAATATCAACTTTTTAAAAATGGTCCATTGAGCACTAATCAAGCATAGCCACACATATATATACATATATATATATATATATATATATGCTTACAATAATTATTTAATTCGGCGTCATTCAAGGTTCAATGGAATGACTGAAAAGATAAATATGTACGTAACATATATCAAATTTATTCAAACGTGTTTGATGTCAGTTTTATTTTGTGAAAGTAAGGGTAATTCTTCTGCGAAAAGAGTTCAAAGAAATGTTCATTGATTGAAGAATTCAAAGTTTGTCAATTTTTCCATGAAAGAATGGAAAGTCTCTTGTTTGTTGAGGAAAAAGTTGTGTTAAAAGGAGAGAGTTCACAAAGTTCATTTATGTTAGTGTGTAGTTGTGTATTCCTCTGATAATTGTTGAAAGTGTACATGTGTGTACATGTGTATGTGTGTGAGAAAAAAGTATTCACATAGTTCATTGTAGAATAGTGTGGGTGTAGGAGTACGGTAAAGTCAAGTAGCCAACTTCGTGCGATGGTTGTGAGGGCATTCCTTAATACCTGTTGAGTTGACTGACATTGCGCCCTAAGGCAACGAAAGGTCGTGACTGGCAAAAACTTGTCTGTCAGTTGTTCAAGGAGAGTTTTAGCAAGATGGTGGATGTAGGCCAGGTTAACACCCTGTGTTTCAAGTTTTGATTTGGACTTCCGCCAATCACTGGCTATCATAGGTTTATTGGTGAGAGTGGCAGGGCGTTCACCTGGCCTCCCTCCAGCATCGAGAGACGTGAGTTCAATTTTCACTGAAAGCTCATTCTTTATTTCTGTTTGCCAATGGCCAAAAGATTCAAGCCTCAGAGAAGTCATGATGAAATGCGACTGAAAAGTCAAGATGGTAAGAAGTAAATAGTAGATAAAAGTTTAATAACAGTAAATATGTTATTATTATTAATTCTTGCTACTATTTACCATCATCCTAATTGTTGCTACTTTTTATACCAACTAAATTCAGAGTGAGTACTCTTCAGCAGTGAATGAATAAATTAAAAGTGGGGGGGTCAATTTACAATGTAAGTTCATGCTAAATTGGTGCTTTGGTTTGTATTTTGTGCGTGCTTGTATTTGAAAATTCAGTGATTTTTTTGGAAATTACTGTCCAACAAAAAGTGAGTAACTTATTCATTAATCACTCTTTTTTCACACTTAAAAAAAAATTTGATTGATCACCCCCAACCAGGCATGCTGCCAAAAGACGATGGGCATGTGACAGTTTCTATTGAGTGATTAACCACATCTGCCTGAATATAACTTTCTTATAAGATATAACTGTACAATATAGAAAAGTGAAGCCTGAGCCGATGATTTCTTGGAACAAAAAATTGAGACTCTTTTTAGAAAAAGGATTTATTTGGCCAGAGTTGGCCAGACGTTCTTTATCTTTGAGCCGCATGTAATAAACCCTGACATGAAAAACAATTTACACACATTTAATCTTTACTTACAGATCTTGTTAGAAAAATTTATACATATAAAAGCCGTAAATGCAAATTAGTATATTTAATCATATAATTGTCCTGTCTGATTGTTTTATACAATTCCTGTTTTAACCTCAGAGTTATAATTGACTGGTTCATGCAAAAGATTGTCACAGCTGATAAAAACAGTAATAGGATTTTAAAATGTCTATCGTGACATAATAATGAAGATATACCTTACAGAAACTCTCAAGACTTAAGACAGTCTGAGTTGAGTCGAGACCAAAAAAAACTAAAAGTTACTTGAATTGTTTAAAAAAAATTAGCAAATAAAATGGCTCTAGGCTCCTTAGCGAAATCTATGTATAAATAAACCTGTCATTCTGGACAGGTACATGCTTGTTGCATTTAAATATTTACAGATACATGTACGCAATAATATCTATCTGTGTATTTAGTTTTAATCTGTTAATTTTTATTAGTGATCACAAAGTATATATATTCCAAATGCTTTAAGAATTTTGACTGGTAAATGCTCTAAATATACTAAATCTTACGTTAGAATTTAATGTAGTTTACTATTTCAACTAACCATGAACGTTAAACTTAAAATCCAGTTGGGTTGCCTTTCCTACCTGGTAAATAATTAAAAAGCTTGAATTTCTTTTTTATCAACTTTTTATATAATCTGAAATGAGAAAAAGAACTCCACCAACATATTTCCACTAGCCACAAATTAAAGCTGGGGTTCAGCCACCCCTGTATTGTACCAGGGCAAAGCCTGAGAGAGGAAACTGGGCAGATTTAGTGTGGGTTAAGTAAGACCTATAAAATATCAGAAAGCAATGACTAAGTTGATGACTATGGTCACGTATTTCATCATACTGATATACCCGTGTTACGGCCAAAACGTGTAGGACACAGCGGTTTTCATACAATCACCCAAGTTGAGCAAGATTGAGCCAGGTTAGTTCTTGGATAGAAGGCCATCTGCGAATACCAGGTCCAGAAAGTAGCTAAGGATCCTGTAGAGAGTATCCAGTGGCAATTGTGTTAATCCGCCTGAGGAGGAGACCAATCTCTACACTACACTGAACAGCACAAGCCAGAGGCGTGCCTCCCCTACCCATCACATGTACTGTCTGACTGGCTTGGCTGCAAGCAACTAGAAATGAATGAAAACATTAACACAAGAGTTGAAACTATTTTCAAAATGAAACTTTATTTAATGCAATACCATTTATTTCTTGTTTGTCCGCTGAATGAAATTATGATGGATACCAAAGCTATAGAAAAACTTTTCAAAAGTCCAGTCTGCATACATAAGTTTTATTTTGCTTATTCAAATAATTACATACATTCATGGAATCACAAAAAGATGAATAGACAGACTTAAGTATGAGAAACTGGATGAAAAGTTGAGTTTGAATAGGTATGGATTAGTGAATAGGTAGATAGCTATTTATACTAAACAACTGACGATGTTCATCTGTCTGTCCCCCACCCTCCCACCCCCCCAAAAAACCATTAGTTAAATATTCGTGCTACTCAACCAAATTTTGTATGCATAATTAGTGGACCTAGGGGAAAGATATTGGACTATTTGTTTTTTGAAAAAAGAAATTTGTACATGCTTTAGAGTGGAGTTCTATTTACATATAGATATAATACAAATACAATACAAAACTGAACTCTAAAGCACCTGGTATTCCCCAATAGTCACCCATCTAAGAACTGACCAGGCTTGATATTGCTTAACTTTGTTGATATGATGAAAACAGGTACATCTGACAGTGATTTGGCTACAACCCCTAAGCCTTGAGATGAGGTCCCTCAATCCTAGTCCTTGTGCTGAGCGCTTAGCAGGAGGGGCATTGAGTACCACTTTTGAAGTCTTTGGTATGAGTCAGTGGTGGATCGAACCACCGGAAACTATAATGTGACCACCATATATTGACTGCATGCCATGTTGGGGATGATCAAGTAAAAAAATCAAATATCAAAGATATATAGATACTACTATTCTATTCTCCAAGCCCATGCAACATCTTTTCTTTTTTACTTCCTTTTGTTCCTGGTAGATGGAGTTAATTTCTGATTGGTTTTGTTCAAAACTATAGAAAATATCAATCGTTCACTCCAGAACTTATTCTGCAACCCGGAAAGTGATAACTTGAAATCTGTTTATTATTGAATCATATTTTTCATCACATAAAGCACGAAAAACAATTACATGTTGATATCCCTGACATTTTCCAAACATTTAACACACTCCATTACTGACATGATTGTGCCAGTCTCTGCCACGTCTTACTGGTAAATATTCCCATCTCATACTTCCATCTTTTGTCTGGTCTTTTCCCACTGTGTTTACTGTCCCATGGATACCAATCAGTGAGCCTTTTGTTCCATCTGTTATCATATTTTCTTTACTAAGTATCCAGTCCATCTCCATTTGGTAAAAAATAATTCAATAACAAAAAAGTTCTTGCATACACATACATACATGTGGATTCACATGTATATATACATGCATGCATATACAAATGGATATATACATACACAGACACACATATATATATTTATGATTTTTAAATGATCATACATATATTTATTAACATACTTGTGCATTTCAATCTATATATATATATATATATATATATATAATTAATGCTCCTCTATTCAGGGTTGAGAACTCTTTAAGTGAGGTAACTCATCCATTGTAAGCTTATGCAATACTCTTCTATAGGAATAGAGCACTCTGGTGGATGAAGAGTTTCTGCATAAAAAAGTGAATATATGACTTAAATTCAGCCGTACTGACCACCCAGATCTGTCGTCTAGAGGTAGGATATCAGCCTCCAGGTCCGATGTGAGGGTTTCAATTTTGCCTCGCGGTACTGGATGGGATAATGTCAATAGCCACACTGAAGAGATGTAATGCTTCAAAACAGCTGTCTGTGGATGACACAATATATATATGTGTATATATATATATATATATATATATATATATATATATATATATATTTAGCGCCTAGAAAGCTTAACAGCTTTAAACACTGAACATTAAAAAAACCTTTACAAAGAAATTTTTGTGTTACTTCTGTCACTTATTTCCCAATATACATCAAAGCAATTTATGTAATTTCCTTCAATGTTTTATTAATACTTTGTTATTATGGTACAATGTGTAAATTAATTCTTTTTGGGATCATCAGTTGTTTACCATGTACTATTTGGGGGAATCTAAAAACTAAACAGTTATATTAACATGGCACCCGAGCAGTGTTGATCAAACACCATCTTCCTTTTAACAATGATTTTATTATACATAGTTCATATCATATACGTAGTTTGTTATTTTACGTAGGGTATTATCATAATATATTGTATGTGGATGTTTATCTATCCTTCACATAAGTCAAAGTTTTCAAATAGGGCTCACTACGTAATTTACACAAAAAAATGTATCTAACAATGAGGGATCAGTAAGTATAACAACAGACATGACTCGCTTTTTGAGTCACTTCTATTGAGCGTTCACCTTTGTGAATATTTAATCCATTGCGTCAATTGAAATTTTCCTGGCACTTTACATATTTCATCACTGACATGATTGTGCTACTCTCTGCCATATCTTACCAGTAAATCTTTCTATCTCAGCCTTCTATTTTGTGTCTGGTCTCTTCCTACTGTGTTTACAGTCTCATAGACACCAATTGATTAGCTTTTTGCTCCATCAGTTGTCATCTCTGTGGTAAAGGTCCAGCTCATCTTCATTTTTCTTGCTTAATTTTCATTTGTATAATATCCTTTACTCCAGTCTCCTCTCTGATTCATGTTGATCTTCTTGCTAAAACCTGTGGAAAAAGTTTCCATGTATATATTCACAATGAATATAAATATATCTGAATCAGAAGATAAAACTGTGTGTAAATCTTATACAAAAATAATTGTGTATATGACATGTATATCCATTATATATATATATATATATATATATATATATATATATATATATATATATATATATATATATATATATATATATATATATATATATATATATATATATATATCATAGAGGCCAATAGAAATATTAAATACAACAGGGAAAAAAAACGAGGATGAAAACGAGGAATAAATTGATAGCAAAAAGAAAATTAAAAACAGAAAATAACAAGGAATGGCAAATTCTTTCCAGATGAAAACATTTTGTTCTGGAAATGATTGCGTGGTGACAACTTGGGAATCTCAAAGACCTTTGACCCTCTGTCGATGCAGTGAATTCAGGAGGGAAACAAACTTTTGTTTGAGGTGGCAGTGATTTGACAGTTGTCATTGGCAACTGGTGGTTCTTCGGATGAAAATGGTATGAAGTTGGAGAGAAAGATGAAATAGAAGAGATGAAAATAGTAAAATAAGGAAAAAGATTAGTCATCTAATAGAAACTGCCGCATGACCAACGTATTTTGGCAGCATGCCACGTTGGGGGTGATCAATTTGAAAATAGGGGAAAAAGGTGATCTCTTCTCTTGCATTCTCTGGGGAAAGATTATTGAAAATGTCTGGCTCTTCAAAAAAACTTGCAAGCACTAACTATAGGATTAATTTAGCATAAATGTATCTTGCGAATTGCCTCCCCCTTCCCCCCCAAATATCATCGAGTGGGTTAATGGAACAACTCTTTATTTTTTCTTGACATATTAAGGAGTAAATGTTGAAATTTTCAGCCCTCTAGCTCTGTTGATGCAGCTTGTGTGCATGATACTTATATATGTATAGTCAGCCTGTATGACCAACTTTCAAAGAAAGAAAAGAAGAGAAGAGGGAAAGGATGTAGACTGGGTCTTGTAAGAAGAAGAAAAAGGGGAGAAAGAAGACAGAGAATGCTAAGAGAATGAGGGAGAGAGAAAGAGTGAGAAAGTAGGAGAAAGAGACAAAAGAATGCTGTGTTGGGCCCTGTAAAAATATGAAAAATTGATTCATAATTAGAGTTGAAATCGTGAGAGAAAGTTCCAGGCCAGGCCAGCCTTATGTGCCGGTAACACAGGCAGTCACCCAGGGGCGCAAAATGCAAAGGTCTAATAAGTCTTTCCAAACTCAAATGGGGAATGCAAAAATGAATAATTCAAGCAGAATAAAAGCAATGAAAATAAGAATGAACCCTGATGTGAAGTCAGATTCTCCAGAAATATCTAACAGTTAAATGTTTTCTGCTGTTGAGAAACTAAAGAACGCAATGGACAAAGTAAAATCTTATGACTAATACCAAGCTCATTCAATTGATGCATTATTATTTAAATCATTGATATTTAGTATCTGTCAGTATAGCATTGTACCGATATATATTCCTATGCATTTATTTTTCTCACTATTAATCAGAAATAAATAAAGGGCGCTGAAGTTCAGCATGAGCAGTGAACCCAGAATCTGAGGGAAATTTTATATATTATATATATATATATATATATATATATATATATATATATATATATATATATATATATATATATATATTCTACACTACCCCAAACATACCAAAAAATCCAACTCCACATCACTACCCCCTACCTTGACACACTCTGCCCTCCCCAAGACCAACTGCTGCTGCTTTACCAAAGACCTGATACCTACTGGACATTCTTCCATTCAGCAAGAGGCCTCCAGCAGCCCTGACAACAAAACTCACCCACAATGCATAGCTCCTGGCAGTGGACTCTGGTTCCACATGGTACATTTTAATACACAATCACACAGCACACACCACTGATGATGGGAAGAATCCCAAAACATGTATGGACTATTGACATATAAGGATTAATAAACCTTACCACCAAACACTTCACTCCCGAGTCTGTCTCACTCTCTAAAGTACACATTATATATATATATATATATATACATATATATACACATATATATATATATATACATATATATACACATATATATATATATATATATATATATATATATATCTGTTGTATTCCATCTGAAATATTTGATTTAATGTTGGTTGTGTGTTACATTCAGTAGATTGACAAAAGGTCAGTTAACAAGTCCAGCACAGTTTTCACTAGTTGGCACACAGTTGATAGAGTTCACAAGTTTCATCCCACAAAGATATAGTTTGCTATGATTTTCAATAAATCTGTTTTTTGCTGGTGATTCATAGCCCATAAAGTTACGCGACTCATTGGGCTGATTTATTCTGAGAGTAGAGGGCGATACCCAACAATCTCCGCCCCCTTTACAAACATCCTTGTTCTTTGGCCATCTTGTTTTCATCTGCTCTAAATCTTTTAGCATTTTGTAGCTCTACCCAAATAACTCATGGGTCTCCTTCCTTGCCTCTTCAACCCCCCTTTGGCACTCTGGGCCCCTGTACAATGCACCAACTGCTCCTCCCTCTCAAGCGCCTTGATCCTAGAGTTGTCCCTAGTACCACCCTAATAGTTCTGTGTATTGATGAATATTCCAGAGAGCGTAGGAATAAAACTCAGATCTTAGATTGAGAGTACTGTATTTCTTTGTGTATAACACAAAACATTTTGAAGTCATATCAGAGCAAAAATATAGGGGGTTGCGCTATAATCAAACGTACTCAGACTTCTTCTTCTTTTTCCACTATTAAAATCAAGCCCATTGAAGATAGAGGTGAAACAACTCCATACCCAACCCTACTTATAAATATAGATATTTTTGATTTATTCAGCTAACTGCGAAAAATAAATGATTTTTCAAGTGCCACAATATTCATTTCCTTCCTGTGAAATATATGAAACATAAAAACCTAAGAAATTAACTAAGTTAAAATAACTAACTTGAAAAATAGTCATATTTTTAAAAAATGGCTTCAAATTAAGTTTATAAGGAGTACAGATGTAGGTATCTTTGCTTTTTTTTTTTCTTATGTTATTTTATTTGATGAAATTAAAATAATTACTATTGTAGCATAAAGATAGTGGACACTTATTTTCTAACCGTAGTATTGCAGTAAGCAAATTTGGAACATTGAAGCTGAAAATCATGTGATAAAGCTAAATTCTGTGCAAAATAAAGAACCCATGTTATACAAGGGGCAACAATATTCCACCCCTAGATCCAATACTCGTATTATATAAGAATCGTGCTATACACAAAGAAATACTGACATTTGAGTTGATCCAAAAAAAAGAGTAGAAAGAGATGAGAAGAAACAAACAGGAAAATAAATAGATATTTACTAAGCCTGATATAGTGTAGTATAGAGCCATATTTGTGGAATTCTTAATGAGAACTGAGCTCATTGTCACCAATTTGTTAAATACACCACAATAACTGTTGAATGCCCACCGTTCAGGAAAGCTAGTGAAGCTGGAAAACAACCTGCTGTGTTTGGTTGTTGAGGCTGATCTTTGTCAAACCATTGAAAAATTAAGAGAAGAACTGAATTCAACAAGAGCACATTCAACCAATTAGGAAGGTCAACAGACAAAGAGTATGTGTCCTACAAAAAACTTGCAACAGAAAACAGAGCCCAAAATTCAGCAATGTGCAACATTTTGTGAAGCAGGGAGAGAAATGAATGAGAAATGGTTTCTGTATTTAAACTGACAGCAGATAAACCTATGTCTATCTCCTGATTAGACATCAGTTCCCACATCGAAATATGAATGAGGTTGAACGTGGTCTCTGAGACTACTTTGCATGAAACCCGGTTTCCTTCTACAAAGAGAGAATTGAACAGTTGGTTTCAAGATGGACAACTTTGTTGAATAACGATGGTGATTATGTTATTGATTAGACTATAAATCTTTCCTAATAAATGAGGTTTTTCTTTTCCTGAAATGAAAAAAAAACATTACTTTCTGTTACACCTATTCAAAAGGAAAAGATGGAGAGACCAAAATGGATACCTCACCATTGAGTGTGGTTAGCAAATAGAACCAATGTATTCTCCCAATAGTCACCTATGGAGCTGAAACATGAAACCTAACCAAAAGATTGACCCTCAAACTGAGAACCGTGCAATGTGCTTAAGATAGAATCATGCTCAACATCACATGGAAAGATCACAAGACAGCACAGTACATCAGATAAAAAACAGTCAGATATATCATAGACACCATTAAAACCTCAAATAGCAATGGGCTGGCCATGTTGTAAGAATATTGTCATCCTTCCTTCTTGCTTAATGCCCTGCTCATCTCCATTTTTCTAACTTACAGATACATCAATAGGTCAGTAGCTTGATGATGAGAGAAACTTTTTTTTCTCTCAACAAATATTTATTTATCGACCTATTCTCTTTCCTTGACAATGTACTTAATGCTTCTCCATTAATCATATCAATCTATTATCATAGATTAAAAAAATTTCAGATCAAAATTCAACTAATAACTACTTGTCAGGCTACAGATTTTTTTTGATTAAATAGAGAAAAATGTCACTGATGTAAAGTCTGATTAGTCACTCAAAAGAAACAATCATGAGACCGTTGTCTTTTGGCAGCATGCCTTGTTGGGGATGATCAATCAAGAAATTGGGAGAACAAGTGATCAATGGATCAGTCACTTTGCCCACCTTTTGTTGGGCAGTGATCACTGAAAAAATTATTTTTCTTCTCTTTTTTTGGTCAGTGATCACTAAAAAACGCAAGCATGGACAAAAAAGCTGGCTTAAAATTAGGAGATCAATTTAGCGAAATCATTGCAAACTGACTCCCCCACTTAAAAACATATTTGAAGAGGTAATTCAAAAAAAAAAACAGTTTCTTATAGACATGATCAGAAGATAATGTCTAAATTTTCAGACCTCTACCTCCCTTAACACAACCTTTACATATTATACATACATAGCCAGACCAACTTGAAAACTGAAGAAAACTATGGTGATAGTTTTGGCAACAGTTCTCGATGATGGCTTCTAAAAAGTGATGTATAAAATGGGTAATCAACCTGAAAACATCAAAAACTACCCTATTGGTCGCAGGTTTGATTCCTGCAGCAGCCCCATTTTTTCTAGCTGTTTATTCTTATCATGTTGTCTAGTTTGAGTGATATATTCACAATGTAATGATGGGAGATCATTTCAAATAAGAGTTGCTATATAATATAACACAATACATAATCATTCTGTTGGATCACATATGTCCATTTCTCAACATAAATATTTGCATAAAAAATAAACAAATAGACCAAAAATAAACAAGATGAGAATTTGGGGTGAAAAGAGCAAATCTGTATATATGCATCATGCGTACATGCACCAATGGAGCAAGAGAAACAATTATTTAGGTATTTACTCCCAATTATGTTTACAAGAAAAATATACTTATAATAAACTTATAAGTGGGGGCTCAATTCACAATGTGATTTTCTTTTGCTTTTCATCACAATCTTCAATTGGACCACAATTTTATGGCAACAATTACACAAAGTAATTGGAGATAAAGATGAAACCTACAGTGTGAATCGAACTCACAACCTTAAAGTTGACAATAACAAAATGAATCGGTGAGTCAAAGAAAGTGAGAAGGAGAGGGTAGATGTATAGGAGAAAGAAAGAGAGAAGGAGAAGGTAGATGTATAGGAGGAAGAAAGAAGGAAGGAGAGGGTAGATGCATAGGAGAAAGAAAGATAGGAAGAGAGGGTAGATGTATAGGGGAAAGAAAGGGAGAAGGAAAGGGTAGATGAATAGGAGAAAGAAAGAGAAAAAGTTTGCAGAACCCCTAAGCCTCGGGAAGAAGTCTCTGAATCCTAGTCCTTGTGCTGAGCACTTAGCAGAGAGGTATTGGGGACCACTTTTGAAGTCTTTAGTATGACTCAGTGGCGGATTGAACCATAAGAACCTATCCTGTGACTGACATATTTTGACTGCATACCGTGTTGGGGATGATCAATTGAAAAATTGGAAAAAAGAGGTAACCAATAAACAAGTTACTTCTCTTGCCTTTTGTTGGATCTATAAAATGCATGCATTCTCAGAAAACACACGTGAACACAGCCAGACAAAAACTAAGTAACCAATTTAGTGTAAACTTATATTGTAAAATAAGCCCCCAAAACAAACCTATACAACAGAGGAGGGTTTTTTTTTTAAAAATAAGAGAATTTTTTTAGGCATAATTAAAAGAAAATATATGTATACAGCCAGCCAGACTAGCTTGAAAACTGAAGAAATTTTTTTTGACAGTTTTGGTTCCTAAGTGAGATGGACAAGATGGAAGGGAAGGATGGGGAGAGAGAGATGGATGGAGGGGAAGGAGAAACAGTGAGAAAAGCTGAAGGAAAATGGCTTTTGGTTAATGGGGGTCCCAGACTACGCCATTTGACGTGACAAGCAAAGTGTCTTGTGGCGTGTTTATCCAGTCTCCTGACTCACTTCCATTCCTTCATCCTATATTCTTTTATTGAGATCTTTATTAGAAACCGTCAATCAAAACTGTCATTGTTGACAGCATAGGTTTCTTCTGTTTTCAGGAGATTCTGCCTAGTCAGCTATGAACATATGTGTGTGTGTGTGTGTGTGTGGTTCATCAATCGAAACATTTACTCATAATTTTGTTCTACGAAAAACATATTTTTTTTTCTTTTTTGAGCATTCCCGTCCAAATAAGTTTTTAGGGGGGGGTCAATTTACAAAGTAAGTTTATTCTAAATTGGTCCCTTAGTTTGCATCCAGCCGTGCTCATGATTGCTCTTTTGAAAATTCCAACTTTCTAGTGATTACTGCCCAAAAGACAAGAGAAGTAAGTTATTCATTGATCAGCCTTTTTCCCCAATCTTTTTTTAATTGATCATGCCCAACAAGGCATAATGCCAAAAGACAGGGTTGCATAATGGTTTCTATTGAGTGACTTGCCAGATCAGTTTATTTTTTTTTCTTCCTCTTCTTTATTGAATTTTCCGCAATGTCCTTTCCTTCTCTGATTGACATAATACTCGCTGGGTGCTGCGGACTTCTATCTGTCACTTAATGCCTGCTGCCCTTCATATCTCCTACACCTGTCTCAGGAATAACCAAGTCCAAAATCACACCTGCTCCAGACAGACTGTCAGTATCAGTTGACACTCCGGGAAAAAGTTGAAGAAAAAATAGAAAACACTGCAATTCCCACCGGAAAAAACAAAAAATGAATTTAGTTCAACAAAATTCAGCTCTCACAAAATGTCTGCAGACTTCGGTATTTCAGATTTTGTAAATATCTGAGTGAACTACCAACAAGGCAAGAATTGAACCTTTGGATATGATAGCAGGGCAAACTCGGCTGTCCAGCTTTGAGAAGGGAACCACAAGTCTAAATCCTAATCAAGGAGTGGAGCCCCTTTAAGGTGGTTGGATGCCAATTATGACATAGTTCCGGTAGCTCATGCAGCCAAGCTAATGTGAGAAATATCATGTTCTCCTTTCATTTGGACTACATCAGCTAAGCCCGGCAGGGGGCGGGGATTTCTGTTGACTGGGCATCCAAGGATCACCATAAATTATGCCTAGGCTTATATCCTTTCGGAGTCACTTGAGTGTTGTTCTATTGTTTGGAGAAGACAGATTGAGGATTTCAAATGAATAATTTTAGTTGGTGTAAGCTACAAATAACTTTCGCCCAAGCCTATATACTTATTCTTTGGCACAAAATTAAAATACCACTTTATGAATAAATACCTTGGTGGAGTGTCTTACACGTTCCAATGAGCCCAACGGCTATGCTGGCAGGAATTCATTAAGTTAGGCAGGTCAAAGGAAAAGAACTCAACCGAATCTTATTCAATTATCCAATATTCCTTCCAAAACTATATTCCCAATTTTATTTCTTATGTAAAAGAAAAATCACATTCCCAACTTTATAGCTTATTGAAAAAAACTATATAAAAAAAAACTTCCAAACATACAAACTCCTTAGTTCACAACTGTTTTCAACATTAAATGATCAATCAAGGGTTGATATGACGTTAAACCAACCAAAAAACCAACAAACAAAATCAAGATCTTATCAAGTTGAGGACAACTGAGATTGATTTTGAAGTTTCCAAAAAATGTTCAGACTTATCAAAATCATTCTTAGTGTTGCTTTTGTTTTCATCAAAACATTTTGGACAATCGATTCAATTGCCTTCCTTGGGTGCACATTTCATAAGGAAAGAGACGAGTCTTTTTTATTGATATTAGTGGTGAAAAGAAAAGAAAATGAGGCTAAAATACCAACCAGCTCAGCCTATTTCCAGTAATGCAAGTCACACAGACGATATCATATTCAGCAACACAAGAACAGAGTCATCAACTTTATTTCCAGGTTTACATCTAAAGTTGAGTGAAAAAAAAAAAAAAAATCTTTAAACATCTGCATTCTCTGTAAATCTTGGGAATATATTACATTTTACTAATTATTCAAATGTGACTTTAATTTCTAAGATTTACTTCATAGAATATTACTTAGTGTATTACGATAAGCATCTGAATATCCATACAGTGCATGAATGAATCATTGTAGCTTGAGTGTGTACCAGAAGTAATCATCAAAATAATTATTTGAAATTATCAAAAAAAAATGGTCTTTTGTATAAAACTATCTAAAAGATAGCACAAGATTTAAGCATTGTTGGTCTGAAATGACCATAAAGACTCCACAAAGCATATGATGCATTGCGTCCAATTGGGCAAGCTCTCTGATTCCACATTTGAGAACCAACAACATCTGATGAAGGCTTGAGGGTACATAGCCGAAACATTGTGAACAAATGAACATGAAGATGAGGAAAATAGTCCAACCATGTCATTCATAATGAGAGGTACATCCTGTTTCGTCGTCGTCGTCGCCGTCGTTGTCGTCGTCGTCGTCATTGTCGTCGTCATCATCATCATCATCATCATCATCATAATAATAATCATCATCATCATCATCATCATCATCATCATCATCATCATCATCATCATCATCAGTAGTCTTTCAACGTCTGTTGTTGGACATGAACCTTCCTCAGGATTCATCACTCTTCTCAATCATGGGCATTGCGGAGCCAGTAGTTTCTGAATTTGTCTAGCTCGTCTCTCTATCTAATATTCTGTCGGCCTCGGTAGCGCATGTGATCTCGGGTGATCCATATCGTGAGTCACGATGTCCATTGGTTGTCCGCCATTCTTGCAACATGGCCAGCCCATTATCATTTGAGATTTTAACAAAATTCATTTAAGTATCGTGTTAGTTTGACAAAATATGAAAAAACAAAGTTCTATGCAACATGCAGGAAGAACCTCATCAGTTGTTGGTCCTGTGCTTTAATCCATAAACTGTGACAGGAGCAACACAATAACCCTGTTCTAAATGTGTTGGTAACTTTGATTATATAGAGTGCCCCAGAACTGGTTGAAGAGTTTGTTTTCTCTGTAAACAATGGACCCTGCCAGATAGAGTTACAAATGACTTTTTCTATCACTGCTACCCACAACACTGACTTAGATGCTGTTGCTGGGTTATAGATTATTCATGTGTTCTGACTCTTATATGTATCTATGTATCTATTCAGACTATGCCCAGCCCTAAGCAGTCATAGCAGAAACTTGAAATTTTGCACACACACTCCCCTCAATGAGTAGGGAAAATGTTTTTTGTTTTTTTGTAAATTTACCACAAGAATAGTGGGGGGGGTTCAATGTAAGTTTATGTTGATAGGTTCCTTAGTTTACGCTCATACATTTTGATTCTTTAATGCTCAAGAAAAGGCAAGAAAAGTAACTTATTCATTGATCATTCATTTTCCAATTTTCTTATTGATCATCCCAATACAACATGCTGCCAAAAGATTTTGTCCATCTGGAGGTTGAAAAAAAATTTTTTTCACATATATATCATATGTTATGCTATCTACAGCAGACTGGTTCATACACTTTTACCGGGTTTAGGTTACTTGTTTTCTATGTGTCTCTGTCCATAACCAAAGTGGAAGAGTCCATCATTCACAGAGAAAACAATCTGTTCAGTTTAATTTGTGCCATCCTGAATATGACTGATACAAATTTCTGTCATTCACTATTCAGTCAGAAGCAAAATTGCAAAAACTAATTCATTTTATTAAGAGATCTATGAGTTGGGCCAAAAATTTATAAAGCAATTATAAAACCACATTTGGAGTATTGTGTACAAGCTCGATTTAATAACTGGAATTTATTTTTGAAATTGGAAGCAATACAGAGAAGATATACCAAAATAAGTAACATAAAAGATTTAAGTCATATTGAGATAGACATAACAACTTTGTTTGAGAGGAGGGTAAGAGTAGACTTGATTGAAAACTCTCGAGATATTAAATGGTCTTACAATTTATGGTATTCTAAAGTTTAATAAGTGAGATAGGATGAGAAATTCAAGTTAGATCTATTGCTAAGAAAAATTTGCAAAAAGAAAATGTTCTTTTCTCGAAAAGAATTCTGAAATACTGGAATAGTTTATCATCTATGTAAAAAAAATAGTATCAATATAAATAATTTTAAGAATAGCTTCGATAAATTTGGATGATCTCAGAAAATAAATCATTAGTGCAATTTCTGGAGTTATCAGCTGAAATATATTGAAGAAAAATAAATTGATAAAATGTATCTTATAAATGTTTCTCTGTACTAGTAAGCTTTTGATTTTTTTTGATCATGTTTCAGACATTTTTATCACTTGAATTAATGAATATTTTAATGTTGAATGCGTATTTCTGAAGTAAAAATTATTTACAGAGATACCTATAGAGGCATTTTTTTTTTAATAATTTGATAAATAATAATAATCACTCAATAGGAACTGCCACTTGACCAGCATTCCATATTGGGGTGATCAATTAAGAAAAATTAGAAAAAGGGATGATCAATGAATAAGTAATTTCTCTCACCTTTTGTTGGGTAGTGATCACTAAAAAGTAGGATTTTTCAAGAAAACAAGCAGAAATAACCTAGGGACCATTTAGCATAAACTTACAAAGTAAATTGAACCTTCTCTCACTAAAAAAAACTTTTTTTTTTTGTGGATAAAACAAAGGGTAAATGTTTGAATTTTCAACCTTCTAGCTTCATAGCTGCACCCTGGCACATACAGAAACAGCCAGCCAGCTGGACCAACTTAAAAACTGAAGAAACTTATATTGATAGTCTTGGTTGACAGACTCTAATATGAAATTCCAGTCATCTGCCATTAATTCGGGAATGACGCAGCCGCTGCTCATTGAATCACAAGATGAATGAATCGTTCAGTTATTTTTACCAAATAACAATTTCCTGACCAATCAGAACTCTTCAGTTAGTTCCTAAAAGGAAGGATTGGATAGCTGAGACTATCAACACTCCAGAAATCTCAGTCTGTTGATATTAGGCATTTAGCAAAGTAATTCAATTAGAAAAAAAATTAAAAATCATAAATTTGTGCAATGAATTGGCCGTACATGCTGATTAGATAATTACTTGAGTTAATTACCAAATTATGAGGTAATTAATGTGCCTCTACATAGACTAGAAACCGTCAACCAAAAATGCTACCAAATCTTTCAGTATAGGTTTCTTCAGTATTTAAGTGATTCTGGCTGACTGGCTGGCTAGCTGGCTGGCTGGCTGGCTGGCTAGCAGAACTGCACTAATCGAGTTAGAGGGTGGGAAATTCGAAAATTTTCTAAATAGACGTTTTTGGGGGTGAAAATTCTTCCACAAAAGAGGTTTTTCGTAGAAGTTCAATTTACATTATATATTATGCTAAATTGGAATCCGGTTTGGTTGCATTCATGCTTGTTTTTGGGGGGGGAGGGGTCTGCTTGGATAGCGCAATGGTTAGCACATCTGCCCCACAGGCAGAATGCTTTTGCTTCAATACCCGTTATGAGTGGGAGAAAACTATTCATTATGACAAATTTCCCTGTGCACTCAGCAGCTAATTGAGTACACTCTCACCTGTCAGATTAGGCTAGAGGTATCCCTTCTGTGATCCCGCATCCAACCAAGGGGTTGATTATAAAAGCTTGTAAGAATAAAATTCCTGCTCGTGATCAGATGTGAAACTTGCAAGAATCACTAAGCTGATGCATTCAAAGGAAACCAGGACTTTGTCACCAGCTGCATTCTCCAGTAGACTGACACTTTACGTCACCTTGAATCTGGCAGCGTCCATTTTTTAAATTCAGACGTTTTTAGTGATCAACACTCAATAGAAGTCAAGAGGTATAATTCATTCATTGATCACCACTTTACCCAATATTTTAATTGATCACCCCAAACACTGCATCCTACAAAAAGATGTTAGTCCTCTGACAGTTTCTATTGGCTAACTAGATTTGTAATCATATACACATTTATAAACATGGATCACTGAGTGATCTGTATATATGTGCGTGATTGCTACTGTAGGTCATTGGGTGGAGGTGCAAGTGACATAATGGTTGACTGCATGGGCAATGGAATCAGCAAGCCAAGTTCAAACTCTGGTCAAAGCTGTTCAAGTACCAAAAATGTTGAGGACAAAGACACAATGCTAAAAATTGAGAACTCAGAACTAGAGAAAGTAGACCACTACATCTACCGAGAAGAACGAATCTCCACGAAATCCTAAAAAGAAGGAGAAATGATATGGAAAGTCATTCTATGTTGGCAAGTTTCAAGAACTAGAAAATGTACAAATCTATCAAGTCTGACATTTCGGCTGACTCTAGACTCCTTATTTAAACATCAAAGCCATAAACGATAGTTTGTTTAGTCCATTGTTCTTAGTTATTGAAAAGTACCATTCATCTACAGTGTTTGATTGTTTCTTATTCAATTTTGTGGATTTTAGTATAGGTTTTTACAAAATTCTATGGTTTCTTTGAAGATTTCTTTGGATATTGAAGGTTAAAATTCCATTATATTGAATTGTACAAATGCACAGGTGTTTTTCTACCTAATCAAACCAGATAATGACATCGTTCAAATTTGTCTATTGGTTCGGCTGTAGTTCTTTCATACAGCAATTTATGTTTTTGAGTATATTCTTACTGAATTTCCCTACCTGGGATTTAGTAGGGTTGGTCAGTCTAGTAGTGAATTTGCTTGAAAAATCTGGTTTGGGGTCTTTCATGAGTATATAGGTATCTTTTTTCTGAGGTTTAAATATTTGGTGATGCTTTTGTGTTCTTTTGTAGTGCCAACTTTTTCTAGCAGAAGAAAATCATACATATACAAAGTTATCTGCCCTTGGCAGGGATGTACTTGCTAACCCCTACATCTCTGTAGAAATGGTAAATTCCTTGTCGCTTCCTCTTTGACGTCACACAGAAATACCAATAAGATAACTGATCATTATCTTTATGATATTTAAACTATGGCAGTAAATCTCTCTCTCTTTTTCTGTGTTCTGACAGCCTCAAGGTAAGCTTGTCTCTTCTCTCTCTCTCTTTAGTAAGGATAGTTAGTATGATTTTTATACACACTTTCTTTTACATACGCATCATCACATATCATCTCAAGAACACATCCTATCTAAGTTAAGCACTCTCATCGTAGTTTGGTCCAACTTCTTAAGATAACTTCGAAGTGGCTACAACTAGGATGACCGGACTGACAGACATTCTTTAGACTCTATCTCACATTTACTCAGTGATGTTCCTTTCTCTTCATTCTTTTTATCTCTATATCCTATCCTGGTAGATCCCTCCACATATCCGTGTCAGCAGAAACTTCGGTCCTTGTTTATTTCAATTCACTCATGAATTAAACCTGACACTGTTGTTTACTTTGTTTTTATTTCTGCGTTTTGCTAACAATCCAACTAACTGTGTACTAATCTTGTTTTTGTGCTTGAGCAATGAACAAGCTACTTACCAGGATTTATCTCCTTAGATCGATTCTGGTAATTTATATTTTAGGGGGCTAATATAATTAGCAGCACCAAACCTTATTCATTGTTGTTTCATAGTTGTCCCTCCTGCTGTCTAAGCTTTTGTAATTTTGGGTGAAGATGTTACAAGTTTCTTGTAGGTCTGGTAGTTCATTTCTTAGATGTTACTAGTTTTGTCTCCTTTCACATACCTATGTTATTAGATTTGTTAATTTGTCTGATTTCCTTTTTTAATTCTCTCTGGTATGTACTTACGTGTTTTTCAAATCTGATATTGGTAATGGTGTTTAGTTGGTCCTGCTCAAAGTTTTCCAGTAATTAATTTTGCGGTGAGCTCTTTTGTGTTTTGAAGCCGAAAAAAATCCTTTCCCTCAGTTTCGTTGCTTGCTTTATTTGTATAGAAATTTTTATTTAAAAATTCATATATCTGTGTAAACATAAATGTAATTGTACATGATATCATGATATATATGTATAAAATATAAATATGGCTTTATACAGACAGGTATATATATTAAATTGAAATGTAACTTTTACACACATACCTATATATATATATATATATATATATATATATATATATATATATATATATATATATATATATGTGTGTGTGTGTGTGTGTTCTGCACACCTCCTACTACAGAAGGACCCCTTCTGTCACGATAAAAAATGGAACAACACTGAAGAAACCTCTCCAGGACGTAAGCCTTTATTGGACATAGACCTGCCCTGAGAATAATCTCTCTATCATGGGCATCATGGTACCAACACTTTCTGAACTATCTAGTTCTTCAAGCCATCTTATATTTTTATGTAAAAATTGATATATTTATGTAAACATCAATATAATTGTACATGATATCATGATATATATGTATAAAATATAAATATGGCTTTATACATACAGGTATATACATTAGATAGAAATGTAACTTTTTCACACATACGTATATATATATATAAATGTATATATATATATAGATAGATAGATATATGTTCTGTACGCCTTCTACTCAATGAATAGAACAGAAGGACCCCTTCTGTCTTGATGAAAAATAGGACAACATTGAAGAAACCTTTCCAGGGCATAAGACGTTTTTGGACATAGACCTTCCCTGAGAATAATCTCTCTATCATGGGCATCGTGGTACCAACACTTTCTGAACTATCTAGTTCTTCAAGCCATCTTATATTTTGTTGACCCTGGTTTCACATATGATCTCTGGGCATCCATGCTGGTTGTTCACTATTCTCTATTTTTCTTTTAATCTATTATTCCTTTATTTTCTCAGATAACGAAAAGCTTTCAATACACTTGCAGACCCTCTTACACATCCTTCACCACACTTATACACATTTTGCTAATCACTCCTACATATATATCATCAGCAGCAGCTTTTTAGCGTCCGTCATTGGACATAGACCTTCCTTAGGATTCACCAGACCGCTCTATCATGGACATGGCACCACCAATACTCTCTGAACTTGTCTAGTTCGTTATGACATCTTAAATTTTGCCAGCCACAGTTGTGGATATGATCTCTGGGGATCCACATTGTGAGTTGTGATGTCCATCAATTGTCCAGCCCATTGCCATTTGAGTTTTCTAATGGATTCTATGATATCTCTGACTGTTGTTTTTCTCTAATATTCTGTGCTGTCTTGTAATCTCTACGTGTGATGTTGAGCATGATTCTTTCCTGTACATGTTGCATGGTTCTCATTTTGAGGGTCAGTCTTTTGGTTAGGTTCCATGTTTTAGGTGACTAACTGGAGGGTGCATTGGTTGTAGGCCCTTCTTTTTAAACTTTTTAAAGGATTCTTCTTATTCTTAATGGATGAGCTTGCACTACCAAAAGCTTTCCATCATGGAGTTATTCCTCACTTGATTTTTTTTCTTCTTTTGAGGGTTTCATAGAGATTTGTTGTCCTAGGTAGATGCAGCGGTCTACTTTTTTCAGGTGTGGGTTTTCAATTTGGATTTTTGTGCGTCTTTGTCCTCAACGTGTTTGCTGTACATGACGTTTGTTTCACTGAAGTTGTCTTGAAGATATTTCACTATATCCACCCCCTGGCAATCAATTCTTCTGTCCCATTTTGACCCAAGGGTATATACCTACTTTTACATACCTGCCTTCTCCCTCCATCCCTCTCCTCATCCATTAGACTGCTCTTATCTACACTTGGCTACCCACACACTACTCCCATTCCCTTTAGCATCCAATTGTTAAAACGCTTCTCTTTCTACAATGTCCTCTGTCAAACTGGGGATAAGAAACCATTAATTTCAACCTCCTTACTCAATTTCCATCACAAGACATGTATAGTTCAACTTTTCTTTCTCAACATAACAATATGAAAGGATAAAAATTATAACTTCTTTCGAATATAAATGTACTCCTGCTTTGTCTTCATTGCACTGGTACATTTACCTTTATATATATATATATATATATATATATATATATATATATATATATGTATATATATATATATATATATACATATATATATATATATATATACATATATATATATATATATATATATGTGTGTATATATATATATATGTATATATATGTATATATATATATACACATATATATTTATTTATTTATATATATATATATATATGTATATATATATATATATACATACATACATACATGTAAAATCAAAAATCTCTACTGAAATAAACTAAAACATTGAGACAGAGAAAAATAAACTTCAAAACTTCCCTTTTAAGTGAAAGAATTTGAAAGAGATTAAAAAAAACATGAAAGCAGAACTTTTAATGGAAAGAGCAAATTCATGAACATTAACCTTTTTCTTTCCTTTGGAAGCAGAAAGATATTTCATTCTTCCAGAAACTTTTGGTGTTTTTTTTGTTTTTGTTTTTTTCTTGGAGAAATCTTACCATTTTAAATTTTCAATGTCCCAAATGTGTTTTCTGGAAATATTATAAACAGGAAAAGCAGAATTTTTTCTTGAATCTGGTCCCATTAGTTGAAAGAACATTCTATCTTTTCTTTTGTGGCAATGTAAGTAATTTTTTTGTGAATATGTAAACAATTTTATTTTAGTGGAAATGTTAACAATTTTTATTTTAGTGGCAATGTAAACAATGTTTGTATGGAAATGTAAACAATTTTATTTTGTCAAAATGTGAACCATTTTTTGGGGGGTAAACATTTTTAATATGTAACTGGAGACAATTTTGGGGGGGAATGTAAACAATTCAGATTTCAACTGTCCTGAGTATGTTTTCTGTTGGTGTCATAAATTGAAAGGCAAGATGTTTTCACTGTATCTATTGCCTTTAGAGCAGAGAACTTCTGTGGAAGCTAATTTCAATTCTTTGAAGATCAAAAGAGTCAAACAAGAAATATAGTTTGTACAAACATATGTTACCCAATATTTCTCAATTTTGACTACTTTTCACCATCATCTTAAATTTTTGTTTTTTCTTCATTACAACTATAAATTCAGGCTGTCATTTCAACTCAATTTAGCACACAGCATGGATTGGACAAAAAGAGTGAGCTTTTGTTGAGATTCAAACTCACTACCTCATGCCAGTTCAAGCTTGACTGCTATGACCACCTCATGAAATGATTCATAGCTAGTAGAAGTCCATTTTCACTTTGTAGTAAACCATCTCTTTTCTCGAACCATCAGCGCCATGTTGTCGTTTTATACTTTGAGAACTGGAAATATTGTCATAAGAATAAGTAATAAAATACAGATTTGGTTAGTCACTAAATAGAAATCCCCACATGACCAACATCTTTTTACAGCATGCCATGTTCAGGTTGATCAATTAAAAGATTGGAAAAAGGTGTTATCAAGGGATAGCTTACTTCTCTCACGTTCTTTTGTAATAAGCATGAATTTACATTCCAAATTGAATTCCCTACTAAAATCTCAGGAGGACAGGATTTTCAAAAAATATTTAAATTTTTAGTACTCTGGTTCGATTAGTGTAGCCTGTATAAATGACACATAGATAGATAGATAGATACATAGATATAGACAGACTGAGATAGATCGATAGATAGATAGATTGATAGATAGATAGCCAGGCAGAATCTCTCAAAAGATGAAGACTGTGTTGACAGTTTTGGTTGATAGTTTATTATAAGAATTGATGGAAGAACACTATGAATATTTCCGGACAGTTGAAAGCACTGTTGAAGACCATTTACAAGAATTATGTCTGGAGCCTTTGGGGCTACTTATACTCTTTAAATACAGCACATTTATATTTCAATACATAAATACACACAATACTACTCACCTGCAGCATGATGGTGATAAAAGTATTTACTACTTAGAGCAGCAAAACCTCCAACTCACCAAATATAAACTCCAAAATGACAACAAGCCTACTTCAGTGAGAACTCATCCATTCAATAATGAACTTCTTCACTAGCCTACTCTTCATCATTTCAGCAAACTATACAACAAGCAATGATTAACCTTTAATCATTCCTCCACAAGATCAGTATTGCGAAGTATATACCGATTCCTCTGCTTAGGCTGGTTCCACATCTCAACCCAGAACCAAACAACCAGTGACTCAGTATCCTATCAGCCAACTGCGACGTGGTGACCCCCATTGTTATAAAGTGCATTGACAAACCAGTATGTTACATTGAAAAATAAATGTTTGATGTGTAAAATAAAAGCCTTTTCATAATTAGGCTATGGAGTTATTTTGTGTGTATATATAATTATATATATATATATATATATATATATATAATATATATATATATATATATATATATATATATATATATATATATATATATATATATATAAAAATATATATATATATATATATATATATATATATGTAAATATACATATATATATAAATATATATATATATATATATACATATATATATACATATATATATACATATATATATATATATATATATATATATATATATATATATATATATATATATATATATATATATATATATATATATATATATATATATATATATATATATATATATATATATATATATATATATATATATATATTTCATGCAATATAAAGGATGTTTTTCAATCAAACATAGCACTTAGAAAAGTTCCAGTGCATTATATGCAAAGTTTTGTTTTTTTCAAGTTGGGGGCAGCACTTCAAGCAAGTTTTCATCATTGTCCATAACTCTGAGAAGAGTCATTAACATTCTAACTATTTTCCAGACAGAATCTGATCTACCATCTTTGATGTTTGATACCATTATTTTTTTGTTGCTTTGCACCACCTGAGAGAGAAAGATCAATAAAAGAGACACTCTTCTCTTATGGATATTATATATGCCTGAAGTAGGCGGTAAAACGAGTCAGCTGAAATGTTATGTTAGCATCAAAGATGGGAAGAAGAGATTGGAAGACATTGTCATCATAACAATGGAGATTTTTGAGAGTGAAGACAGCAGCCATGAATCTTCAAAAATTTCAAGATTCTGATCACAATGTGCAAACTTAATCAAAACATAGATTTGCCTTCCTTTGGTGTTTGAATTTTCTTTTTTTTGTTTCTTTCATTAAAATGGTTGAAGTATTTTGCTCATTTTTTTTCATAAATTTCAGTTTATGAATTACTTATATAGCATAAAATATAGTATATATATATATATATATATATATATATATATATATATATATATATATATATAAAATCTTTTTTAACTGAAACAGGATGTACTGGCTGAGATGGACTTTTGAAAAAATACTTACTTATCTTATAACCACTCTACTGACGGTATCAAGCACTTTCTTGGAACAAAGGTCTACTTAATACATTAATACATGTACACACACTTTTTTTATTATTGTTTTATATATATATATATATATATATATATATATATATATATATATATATACATATATATATATATATATATACATATATATATATATATATATACATATATATATATATATATATATATATATATATATATATATATATATATATATATATATATATATATATATATATATATATATATATATATATATAATTGGTTGTGCAAATGACACGAAGGGATTTAAAACAATTCTTTCTGGGTTGTGTTGTTTTTTTTCTCTCCAGATATATAAAGGCAACTTTGGGAATTCATCATTGTGATCTAAGTCCATGATTTGTCATTTGTTTGCAAGTTTTCAAGAATTGGGCACAAACAGGGAGACCACATTCAGTCTGAAATGCTGAAGAACGTATATGCGTTCAGACGAGCAGAAATTCTTCAAAGAAATGTTACACAGAATGTTATCAAAAGAGGAAGAAAACACACTCAGGACAGTTGAAATCTGAATTGTTTACATTCCACCCCAAAATTGTCTCCATTTGAATATGAAAAATGTTTAACCCTCCAAAAAAATTGTTTACATTTCCACCAAAATGAAATTGTTTATATTTCCATACAAAAATTGTTTACATTGCCACAAAAAAAAAAGATGGAATATTCTTTCCACTAATGGGACCAGATTCAAGAAAAACATTCTGCTTTTCCTGTTTATGACATTTTCAGAAAACACATTTGGGACATTGATGTTGAAAACGAGCATTTGAAAGAAACAATTTTCTGTATACAGGTTAATTAAATTTCCTTTCTCTATATGTTTCATTTGTTAAAAACCATTTGAAAAAAAATCATTAAACCCTAAAAGATATGAATGTCTTAAACCCCTTTGCAATTTTTGCACCACCACATATTTATACATATAGAGAGAGATAGATAAGTGTGTCTGTGTGTGTTCATGTGTTTCTCTGTGTGTCTGTAAATGGAAACAATACTTTAATAATACATGCAACCACATTAGCTGACACTTATCTAAAGAAGAAAGTTAATCATCTTTGAGAATTTTTCACTAGCCTACTCTTCTTCATTTCAGCCAACTATACCACTAATAATAAGCCTTTCATTATTTGTTATTACTACTGGATTCGTATTCTCATTTATCTATTCTTCCACAGTGTTGCTAAGTTGATACTGTGTTCATATTGTATTACCCCATATCTTTTCATTTAAGCCAATGATAAATCTGTTGACAGTGAGGCAGGATGCAGAGTTGACTGATCCGGTCAAAGCTCATATTCGCGTACATTAATCTAGAGGATCATTTCTGAAAACAAGCCTGGAAGTTTGACCATAGATGCACTAGTTCTTTTCATATGTGAATGTGATGATCTTGCAAGGGCAACTTCATTTTCAAGTTTATGTCAGAAATTGAGTCAAAAAACTTCTTGAAACATCTAGATTCTCCAGATATATATCTAAAATCCAGGAAATATGTTACATATCATTGATCAATTGACTGTGACTTTGATAATCAGCATTTAATCTATAAAAACATTATTGATTAAAAATGTTATTCACAATAGTCATCATCATCATTGTCATCAGTCTTTTATTGTCCATCGTTAGACATAGACCTTCCCCAGGATTCACCACATCTCTCTATCCTGGATGTCGCAGAACCAATATTTTCTGAACCTCTCCAGTTGGTCTTGCCATCTCATATTCTACCGGTCTCAGTTCTGCATTTTTCTGGGGATTTATTTTTGCAATTGTGATGTCAATCAGGTGTTTGCCATCCTTACAACATGGTCAGCCCATTGCAATTTGAGTTTTCAACTGATTTCTATAATGTCTCAGACTCCTGTACTTCCTGTAAAATACTGTGTTGTCTTGTGGTCTCTTCACGAGAGAATATTACTTATTTTATCACAAAATCATCTAAATAGCGATTTCTTACAACTAGACATGACCAAAAACACCAAAAATTAGATGAAAAACACCTAAATTGCTTATACTGTGCGAAGAATGAAACTCGAATTTCAATATGTCAGTCACTGATGGCAATCAGTGCTAAAGGTGAGAGCATATCTAAAAAAAAGTTACCTACTTGAAGGTTGAAATGACATTGTTATGGGTTTAACTAGAATGTCCTTGTTCTCTCTCTGTGTAGATAATGGAATGTCCCCTCCAGGGCACATGCTTGAGATAAGCGTATGGAGATCGTGGGGTGCCCAGTCATCAGAATCCCCAAACCAGCCTGACTGATGCAGTCCAAAGGTAAGCAGAAAGTGATATGCTCGGCATTAACTTGTTCGCAGGAGCTGCCGACAGAACATCAAATTGGGTGCCAAACTGCCCTAAAAGGTCTCCACTCCCTTGTTTGGAATCAAAGTTGCCCATCTCCTAGACTAGTCACCTTAACCCTTCAAGGATAGAGAGCCAAAACTGCCCTGCTATTTTACCCATGCCCTATGAAGAGTTTTTCACTCTCTCTGCCCATACGGGAATCAAACCCACTACTTTCAACAAGTGAAGAAAACGTGTTAACCATTACACCATCCGAGTGGACTGGGATTTGCAAGAATGTAACAAAAGGAGACACATGCTTCAAAGATGACAAGGTTAGCATTTTCAGCTTACAGAATCTAATAGAAGCCCCTGGATCAACCATTAAGCAAAATAAACACGTGCTTTGGGCATCAAACAGAGTTTTTCTCAGTGTCAGATTAACCACAGACGCTGGTGCAAATAGCAGATTTTTGTATTTGTATTTTAACCTTGCAACAATTTCTTCAAGAGATGAAAATGAAAGTGTGTGCACTCTGTTTGCTAGGGTAAGTTTTGTTCTCAATATATTATGTTGCTCTTTTGTAATGAGTAACTCTAAGTTTATTGGTATTCGATTGTCATGTGGTAATACTGAATGGCTGTCCCTTTATTGGATTTAGATTCATCTTTGTATTCTCAATCTAATTTCACATTTTTTTATCCAATGTAATGCTGGTGCCATAGTGTTTCCTGTTAATAAGTCTTACTGTAAGTTTTCTTTCATTTTGTATGATGAAATTTTATTTTATATATATATATATATATATGGTACATTTTAATACACACTCACACAGCACACACTACTGATGATGGGAAGAATCCCGAAACATGTATGGACTATTGACTTATAAGGATTAATAAACATTACCACAAAACACTTCACTCCCGAGTCTGTCTCACTCTGTACACATTATATATATATATATATATATACATATATATATATATATATATATATATATATGTATACATGTATATATATTCTCCATATAATCGTTCCGGTGATTAGGGCTTCTAGAAGTCCTAATCCAACCCTGGTAACAACTCTATATTCACTCGCCACAGTTCGCATTGAAGCTACGCAAATTCCTGAAAGCAGACTGCTCAGATGCAAAATACAGAAACAAGTTATAAATAACTATAATTTTTTGCTCATCAGCAAAGAAATCAAACAAAACAGATCTGGTTAGTCACTTAATAAAAACCAGCATCTTTTGGCAGTGCGCTGTACTTGAGGTGATCAACTAAAAAATTAGAAAAAAAGGATGATCAGTGAATAAGGTACTTCTCTCACCTTTTGTTGAGCAGTGATCACTAAAAAATGTCTGAATCTAAAGAAAAAACAAGCACAAATCCTACTGGACACAAACAAATTTAGCAAAAACTTTCATTGCAAATTCCCCCCATTCTAAAAACTTATGTAGGAAGGGAATTTTCGAAAACAAAGGAGACATTTTTTTAGATATGATAAAGAGTAGATGTTCAAATTTTCAGCCCTCTAGCTCCATTGGTGTGATGTATACACATGATACATACATATATAGCTAACCAGTCAGACGAACCAACTCAAAAACTGAAGAAAGCTATATTGGCAGTTTTGGTTGACGGTATCTAATATTGATCAAAACAACTACGCATGCATATAATAATGAGGAAGTAATCTTAGGGTCAACATCATTACCAATGCTCACACACACGCACACACACATACACACACACACACACACGCACACACACACACACTCACAGATTTGCATATTCATAACCAAGCTCATCTTCTAGACCACCTATGACACAATATCCAGTTCCAACACCTTCTCTCTATTTACTCAATTCTATATCCACTCACTCTTCACAAGTTACTTTTTTTTTTAGATTTTCAGACAAAGCTTTTCCTTATTATAATGTTACAAGCACAGTATTAGTAGAAAACAACTGGATCCTTTACATATGGATCAGCACTTCTGCTTTGGGATCAGAGGACCCATGTGATCTGCTAGGATCAAAATGTCATTCACCCCACCCTCTGCTTGGATCAGTGTAGTATCTGTGTGCCCAACTTATAGTGAACATATCACTCACTGGCACTTCTGCCTCGAATCAGAGTGTAGCAATTATTTTAGCTTTCCCATGTACGGAACCCTTCATTAAACTGACAATGTGTTACATTCTGCTCTTGTGGGGAAGTAAATAAATATGGATCAGAGTGTAGTATCTGCATGCAGTACTCTCTTAAGTAACTTTGCCCTGGTGCAATGAAGTGGTCAGTGATGGTTTATGAAGTTCAGTATAGCTATGCACAAGAAGACTAGAATTTGTCCAGTGGCCTAAAAATCCCAGTCTCAAGGGAGCAGCACACCCGGGGCAGTACCTTCCCATCCCACTAAAAGGATGCCCTGATGTCTTTGCAACATTAGATGCGGGGACTGGGGTAGTTTTTGCTGCTCTCTCGCAACTGAAACCCACATTAAAAACGACCTTGTGTCACATCTTGCTCTTGTGGGAAACCAATTAAATACGATCGGAGTGTAGAATCTGTTTCCAGTGCGTACTTTGGTCTCTTTGTGCTGGTGTGATACAATGGCTGATGATGGCTAAATGAGGCTCAGTATTGTTAAGTAAAAGAGGATACATCCTATGACCTTGAAAAATTACTCTGCCAAGCACCTTTCAATTGCACTAAAAGGCAAGGGTTGGGCTTACGCTAACACCTTCGTAACACTAGTTGTGGAGGACTTTTTAGCTTTTCTGTCAATGGTACACAACATGAAACTGACCTTGTGTCACATCTTACTCTTTCGGCAAATCAAATAAATTCTGAGCAAAATATAGTATCTGTGTGAAAAAATATATATATTAGGTTGTTTGGAAAATAATGGTCTATTCTAGATACCAACTTTTCATCATGTCTCATAACACCACTATATTGAACCAATATGTATAGCTTGTTTTAATGATTAAAATATACATTTTACACTGATATTCACCGGTTAGTTTCAGTATTATCTGTAGACCATGTAGACCCTTGAAGTCAAAGATGAAAAAAAGAAGAGTTGTGCATTATCATCTTACACGGGTATAAACTTGGTCACAATGCAGCTCAAACAGCTTCCAATATTAACCTAGCATGGAGTGAGGAACCACCACTGATCATTCAATGTGGAGTTGGCTTCAGAAGTTTTGTAGCGGAGATTTGAGTCTCGAAGATCAAAGGAACAGAGGATGTCCACCTATAATAGAAATGAACGACTGGAGGCAATGGTTGAACAAAACTAATGCCAAACAGTAAGAGAAATGTCACAGATACCCAGTGTTAGGACCATGATAATATTAGACCTTGAAAGTCAAATTGGTGTAGTCAAAAAGCTTGATTAGTGATTATAATATAAAATCAACAAAAACCATTGACAAAACAATTGTCATTATTTTCTGAACGACCTATTATATACAGGGTGGAAGTAGAAATATTAGTATACACTTGTTATTGATGTAAAAAAATATAAGGATGATTATGAAATGATGTATTATTGTTATAGTATTATTAAGTCACGATAAATATGACATACTGATTATTATCTACAAGAGGAATGATATCTGAATGACTAATTATGAAAGAAGCCTGACTGATGCATGGTCAAACTCCATTCCAACTTCTATTCCGTCAGAAGATGATTTCTGCATCTTTTGTTCTGTATACACAGTAGATTGAAAAAGATTATAAAATTATGCATTTTGTAGCATAGATGTATATATTTATTAGAATGAAATGAGCCTGTAAGTATTTGTAAGATTGATCTTTGTAGATATGTACAACTTGTCAGTTCGGAGAGTCGGCTACCAATCAGTTGATTGTGATTTCAAATTACGGCAGGGAAATGTTGGTGAGGATTTTTTTTTCTTGTTCTTGTTTTTGTTCTTGTTATGACAGAAAAACAAAGTCAACTCCAGACTTGGACCAGAGTTCAACAACAAGATAAATGATAAAGAACTATAAGCCAAACATCTACATCTTTCCAATAATTGCAGTATACCTAGTTTTGCACCCCACCCACTCTACTAACATTATTGAGTGACTAACCAGGCTTGTATTTTCTCATTTTTTCTCATAGCAATACCTATCGATCTATCTATCTATCAATCTATCTATCAAGTTCATCCTAAATGTTTGTGGAATTTCACAACAAAAAACTACATTATGTGCTCTAACACTCAATTCCTACCATTCACTTCAAAGCAGTGTTCTTGTACTCAGAAATTCCCAACAGTTTTTTTCCAAGATTCCATGCATTATTGGGAAGCGAAATCTATATTTTATTCAGTTTATATGCACTGTTCAATACCTTGTGTACACATATATTTATACATACATACATACATACATACATACATATATATATATATATATATATATATATATATATATATATATATATATATATACATATATATATATAGATATATAGATATACAGATATATATAGATATAGATAAAGATATAGATATATATAGATATATATGTATGTATATACGTATATAGTCTAGAAAGCTTTAAATATGTATATATATATATATATATATATATATATAGATATATATGTATGTATATACGTATATAGTCTAGAAAGCTTTAAATATGTATATATATATATATATATATATATATATATATATATATATATACATATTTAAAGCTTTCTAGACTATATACGTATATACATACATATATCTATATATATCTATATCTATATATATATATATATTTATATATTTATATACATATTTGATAGGATGTGGATTCGCTACACAAACAAGTTTACGTTTCTGCCCTCTCTGGGCCTTATCAGGCGAATGATTGTATGTGTTTCAAAATAAAAGACGTACAATCATTTACCTGATAAGGCCCAGATAGGGCAAAAGCACACACTTTTTGTTTAGCAAATCCACATCCTATTATGTTTTTCCAGCTCTACTCTAAAACAACTTGACTTTCAAAGTATAAAGTTGAGTGTATGGAGCATTCTATGAAATAAATCCATCACAAATAACCTGATCTGTACCATATTATATATATATATATATATATATGTATATATATACATATATATATATATATATATATATATATATATATATATATATGTATATATATATGTGTGTGTGATTATAAATTATGTTATATTATACGGAAACTTCTATTCGAGATGATCTACCACCATTACACAGTTAATATATCACTTGGCTTAGACACTAAAAACCTATAGAGGAGGGGATTTTTTAAAAGCAACAAAATTATTCTAATCATAATAATGTGTGAATGTTCGAATTTTCAGTCTCCTAGCTCCATTGGTACAGCCTGTATGCCTGATATATACATAGCCAGGCGCTCAAACACCCAGACCAACTTAGGAACTGAAGAAACACACGTTGATAGAGTTGGTGATGGTCTTGGTAGACAGATTCTAATATATATATATATATATACATATATACATATATATATATATATATATATATATATATATATATATATATATATATATATATATATATATATGTATATATATATATGTATATATATATATATATATATATATATATATATATATATATATATATTTATAAATATTTATATATATGTTTGTGTCTATACGTGCGTGTGTGGTTTAAATGAACCAAGGCCCCAAGTGTCTCTGAACAACCTTTCATAACAAAAAAAAGATGGAAACATTTTCTTTTAGAACCATGTTTATTTAAGTATCTAAGTGCTCTACCGCATTTTTTGTCGACCTTTTAAAACATTTCCGGAAACTTGGAAAAATTCTGCTTTTTACATTCTCTCAAAAGATAAAAAAAAACAATTAAAATGAAAATAAAACAATGATAAACCAAGAACCATAAGTTCAATGATGTATCCACCAGCCACGATAGTTGTAGCAAAAGTCGAAGGAGGAGGAAGAGCCGGTTGTTTTTCTTTGAATCAGCTGATTCTTATATTCTGCTTGTATTAATTTCATTAAGAATAGTCATTGGCCACTTTAGCCATTCTTTGGCTATATGTGGCTTTTTTAAGAGACAAAAATGCCAGACTTGTGCAATCTATTATGACATCATAGCAGATGGTTTCTTAATGATGTAACACCCTTAATGACATCACATCTCTTCCTTCCTTCCTCTTTCTATTGTTTAATGTAACTTGGAAGCATCTTATCTTATTGTTTGATATGAAAAATTAGTCAATATATCATCATAGTCATCATCAACTGTTGTGAGTCTACTGCTTGACAAAGGCCTTTCCAATCTCCTTCCATGACGACCTTGGTTGCGCTCACTTTTTCTATGTCTTACCTGCAAACCTTTCTATCTCATCCCCTCTGTCTTTTGCCTAGTATTTTACTACTGCCTATACCATTCTGCAGACACTATCTGATTGATCTTTTCCTTTATCTGTTGTCCTTTCATCTCGCTAAATGTCCAGCCCAGCTTCATTTTTGTTGCTTAATTGGTTGTACAATATCTTTCATCCTAGTCCATAGAACCATGTTAATATTCTTTTAGCATTATTCCTGACATAAATCTTTCCACATCAAAGCCTTTCATCATCGAAAAGCCATGGACATATAGATGCTCCTTTCATCCCACATCAAACGCTTTATTTAAAAGTCTTCAAAAATCGATAAAATGTTGTTTTTTTTTAAACGTCCATATATACACCATGGGCATTCAAGTAAGGATGGGGTGCAAATTTGGACAAAACATTGTGAAATTTTGGCTCAATCAAGCCTTTTTCCCCTTCAACCAAAGGCTTCCCATTGCTTTTGATTTATTTCCATACAGTGTCTATAACCTCCCTGACTGTTAGAATCTTGTAATAAACCTAACCCTGACCATCATACCCAAAGGTCAGGGTTCAAAGTAGGTCAACAGGTTGGGTGACTGGTACCCCCACATTCCCTATACATTAGATGACCCTTGAATGAATTATATAATGCAGAGAAATCTAATTATGACAGATGTTCTGACAATGGAGGTATTTTATGCACATTTATGTATATATATATATATATATATATATATATATATATATATATATATATATATATATACATACATAAGTATATATATGTATATATAGATATAGATATAGATATATATATATATATATATATATATATATATATATATATATATATATTGAGGCACTTAGAACCATAAGGTACATGCCGCCAATGATAAAAAAACAAAGAAAGATATATCTTGAGTTTCTTTATTCAACTTTCAAAATGCCATAATTGTAAAACAATCGCACATATTCCCATCATTTTTTTTCTGGTATATAGCTAAAAGCATTGCATTTACTTCAAGAAATGAACACTTTCATCAAAAAACAGTGATGTTTGGGAGCAAAAAAACTCCGAACTTCTTCAACTATAACTCTATGAATGGGAATTTTGACCATTTTGTAAACACCATCCAAACCATCTGACTTGCACAACATGATTTCACTGTACATGACAGATTCTACGTTGAGGTTCTAAGCACCTCAATGATAATAGTAGTTGTAGAAGCAGAAGTCATTCAATGGCAACATGTGGCTCATCAACCCAAATCTGGCATAGAAGAAGCCCACAGGATTAACAGTTAAATCCTGCATTTAGGACTGTCTTAGAAAAAAAGCTCTATAACAAGTCTTATATCAAAATGTGACACTTTTGGTGATTCACCTTAAACAAATCCTTCAACTCTTAAATCCGCATAAAAAAATTTGAATGTTTTTATAAAGGGAAATAATTTCTGATTAAAGGTACCTCCCTTTGATCTTTAGGTAATTTGAAGAAAAAAAAAATTTTTCTATTCTAATCCCAAGATGTGTCCTACAATCTCTAAAAGACGTCTTTCAAGCTATCAATCAGTCTGCTCAAATTACGCTGAATAATGAAAAGAGAAAGAAGGAGAATGTGTGACGTCATTAGAAGAACGTTAATGTGATTAAAAGATGAAGTATCAAGAATTTATTTTTTTACAATGTTTCCAAGTATTATTTGTTTTCAAAAATTGGTGGAATCGGCTAAACTTTTCAGTTTCTAGCTAACTTTATGGCTGAAAATGTTATATGTACACTCATGTAAAACCAACTTATCAAAAGAAACGACCAAACACTGACACTCTGGAACAAATTATTGATAAGAATTGTCCATTTAATTTGATTTAAGCTTATTATAATTTTTCTTTCAATAGCCAGATTTTCGGGTGAACCATCCTCATTTTCCCCTTTCTGCTACAAATACCACAGTAGTAAAGCTACTACTATTTTGTTTAGTATCTCTTGACGTTGGGAATCACAGATATGGATATAAGGATGGTAGACACATCATTGAACTTATGGCTCTTGTTTATTCTATTCACAGAAGAGTTCCACTGAGTGGTATCAGGCAATTCATAGAATTAAGAGTGTTTTTCCAAGTACTGTCAACTAGAATTGCCATCAAAAGTGACAAGATAGGTTCCTTTGATTTCCAAGTTGGGCTGGCAGACTGGCTATGTATGTAACACATGTATTAGGCCACACCAATGGAGCAGGGGGTGGGCTGAAATTTTCAACACTTACTCATCTAGCAGCAATTTTTCTTTTGTTCTTTGAGAATCTCCCATTATTAGTTTTTTTTAAAGAAGGGGTTCAATATACAGTGTAAATTTATGCTAAATTGATCACTATGTTTTTTTTTTACAAAAATTCAGACTTATTTTAGTGATCATTGCTAAACAAAAGGTGAAAAAAGTAACTTATTCATTGAATTCCTCTTTTTCCAATTTTTTAATTGATCACCGCCAACACAGCATGCTCCCAAAAGACATTGGTCATGTGCCGGTTTCTATTGAGTGGCCAACCAGACTTGTCTTTTCTATTTAAGTCACAGACATCTGCTTTTTATTTAGGGATATTTTTCACATCGTCCTAGTCATCATCATTTATTTAGGGACGCAGTTTGCAAAGAAATTAAGTCACGGTCTCTTTGCTCGCTATTTAAAAAAAATAAAGCTTGTTATGCAAGTTGTTTATCCGGCCAGTGCAAAATTTAATCTATTTTTTTGCAGTCTGGCATTTCCAATATGTCAATACCATCAGACATTGTATTCGTTGAACAGACTTCTTTCTTCATTTTAGTTTTTTGAATTCTTTTCTGTATACGGTAGTCCCCCTTTATAGTGTGGGTGTTGGGGTCTGAGAAAGACAACCGCATTATAACTGAACCATGAATAATCTTAACTCAGTTGCAAGTTCAATGGTGAACAAAGGCGTTGTTTTCATTAAATAATCAAAGAAATGAGATGTAAAACATCATATAATCGTATGTTAATTGATTAGAATGAAATGACAATTCAGAAGAACATGTTGTTTACAAATGATGTTTGGTTTATTTTGACAGTTCATCCGGGCTTCTTCAGGAAAAAGGGATGGAAATACAAGAAGATGTCTGTTATACACAGTCCCTGTCTGGTTGTTGGTAGGTTTAGTGATTGATAGTGAAATTAAGACTCTCTTCATTTATCACATTTCAGAAGTGGTATATTTCATGCCGAATCGGTGAAATTGACCTATTGGCAGAATTTTAACTTTTTCTACCAAAAATGATTGAATAGTTTTAATTTGATCAGGAGTTTGTTCAATCAAAACATGGATATAAAACAACTATTTTTTTACAATCAAAACTTTGTGAAATTGAATCTTTTTCACAACAAATAAATGGATAAATTTGATTTAATCAAAAGTTCATTTAATCAAAACAAGGATGAAAAACAACTATTTTTCACAATCAAAATTTTATGTAATCAGAGTGAAATTGAACTTTTTTTCACAAAATAAATCAAATTTCACCAATTAGTCAGTATGTATCATATGTACTTATTCATGTCTGTAGGTCCAGCTGTCTGCCCATATGATATCTCCAAAGATTCTCAATGAATTTCAACAAAAATTTGTTGAAGGGTCAGGGATGAGATGAGGAAGATTTGGTTGAATTTTGGGGACTGGATCCTGGAATATTTTTGACTGAGAAGTCGTTGAAAACGAAAAGTTGATAAAAATGCCAAATTTGAATTTTGAGAAAGTAACTCAATAATTGTACATTTAAAGTTCTTTCATTTGCATTTCAACATTTAAAACCAAAACTATCACAAAAAGTGTCATAATAGGTTTCTCCAGTTTTCAAGTTGGCCTGCTTGGCTGGTTATGTATCACACACACCAGATTCATCAATGGAGCTAGAGGGCTGGAAATTTCAACATTTACTCCTTTTTATGTCTATGTGTTATGGAAATTCACCCCCTAAATAGAATTTTAATGGCAGGACAGGGGATCAATTTACAATGTAAGTTTATGTTAAAATGGTCCAATAATTTGTGTCTGCTCACTCTTTTGAAAAATTCAGACTTTTTAAAAGGCAGAAGAGGTGTAACTTATTAATTTTTCAATTGATCATCCCCAACACAGCATGCTACTAAAAAGCATTGGTTACATGATGGTTTCTATTGAGAGTCTATATCTATCTATATATCTAAATCTCTCTATCTATCTATAATTGAAACAAGTAACCATTAGATTTAGTAAGTGTCTGTTTCCATGGCTAAACAGTTAAATAGTATTTGGGTAGTGATAATTAATCATCGATCAGAAAATAGAATAGTTGAAAGGACGAGCTAGGACAATGAATCTCCATGAAATCCTCAAAAGAGGACGAAATCAAGCAAAGAATCACTCTAGGATGTCAAGCCTTTGGCAGTGCGAGCTCAACCTTCAAGAACAAGATGATCCCATTAGTCCTAAAAGGAAAAGTGTACAACCAATGCATCCTGCCAATAGTCACCTATGGAGCTGAAAGATGGAACCTAATCAAGAGACAGACACGCAGACTGAGAACCATGCAACATGCACATGAGAGAATCATGCTCAACCTCACATCGAGAGATCACAAGACGGCACAGTATATCAGGAAGAAAATGGGAACCCAATACATTATAGAATCCATTAGAAAACTTAAATGGCAATGGGCTGGTCATGTTGCAAGAATGGTAGACTGACGATGGACATCACAACTTCCAACATGGATCCCCAGAGATCACATGCGTAACCCAAAGCTGGCAGAATAAAAGATGGAAATACAAACTTGATAAATTCAGAAAGTATTGACTCCTCGACACCCATGATAGAGAGGCGAATCCTGGAGAAGGTCCATGTCCAACAACGGATATTAAATGACCGATGATGATGATGAATTAATCATCTGTAAGAGTGCTACACTGGTTAAGAAAACTGTTTTTCAAAGAACCCACACCAGAAACAGATCAATTTCATTTTCCTGAAGAGATGTTTTTGACATTGAAATTCTGTTTCAAGATTTTTTCCTGAGTTTTTTTTTGCTTTTTACTATACACATACATACTGAGAAATAGATATATGATCAGACAGAAGGATTATAAATTGAGTTATATTATATTGAAATTCTTACTTGAAATGATCTCCCATTATTACACGGTTAATATTCTACTTGGCCTTGGCAAGCTGTATAGTTCAATGGAAAGAACAATGCTACATTGAAGCCATTACTGTATCAATTGCAGGTTCAATTCCTGCGGCAGTCCCATTTTCTTTGATTGTTTGTTTTCACATTGTTTTGGTCAATGACAGGAGATCATTTCAAATAAGAGTTTCAGAATGATGTAATGCAATTCATAATCATACATACTTATAGATATATGTATGTAATAATTGAATGATTGAATCATCTACAGACAGCTGTTTTGATGAATTACCATCCATTACTATCCATTATCCCCTCCAGTACCATGAGGTAGGATCGAAACTTTCATTTCAGACCCAGAGGCTGGCATTTTACCTCAGCCCAACACAGAACTGGACGGTCAGTAAGATTGAATTTAAGCAATATATTTACTTACGCACCATTCTCCATCCACCATAGTGGTCTATTCCAGAGTTGGAAGATATATATATATACAGATATATATATACAGATATATATGTATTTTTTGGTCATGACAATTTCTATCAAGTGACTAAACTGACCTGTTTTTCCTTCACTTTGCCTTTTCTCTATCTTTTCTGAATTTTCAATTTTCATTTCTGTTACCAACACTTTCCCCATTTTTTAAAAAACTATTTTCCTCTTTCTCTTTGATTCTCTGATTCTCCCCCTTTTCTGTCTTATTTTTTTCTTTTTCTTGGCCAATATAAAATTAACATTCCTCAATCATGATTTGAAATCACATTTAACTGATTCTTACATTATCATTGATTTCTGCTACTATTTACTTTCATTTAAAATTGTTGTCGCTTTTTATCGCAACTAAGCTAGGGCCAGGTTCCTTCCAACAGTGAGTAAAATGAATCAACAGCACAGATCAGAATGAAGAATAAGTTCCGGTGGAAATCAAAACTCACTGACAGAAAGAAGAGACAAATAATAAAAAAGAGAAAGAAAGAAAAGAAAGAGAGAAATGAGAATTAAAGAAAGAAAGAAAAGGAAAAAGTTGTCCATGTCAGTCTGCTGTATTTGCAATTTCCACAGGTCTGCTCAAGGGACTAATAATTATTGGATCAGTCCTGTCACAAGCATGATATATGCCGTGCAAACAGGCATGTCTCTTACAGTTCATTGAGAGAACTTTAGATTAGAAATCAACAAAATAACAGCATTACTTCCAGAGGAGCGGCCATGATAAAATTGACTTCCGACTCCTGACCTTGTCTTAAATAAGAGAAAAAAGCATATATAACACTGGTCAGAAGTAGGTGAGGGGCAATGCTCCAACTGAGTTTTTCACGGCCATCAAAAAAACCTAGAGGAACTAAAGAATTAGATATGCAGAAAATATTACTTTTGAGATGATCATTGATTTTTATGTATTAAGTTTGTGAAACAAAGGCCAGTTATGTATAACAACAAGAACCATAAGTTCAATGTTGCATCCACCATCCTTCTATTCATTTCTGTGATCTCTAATTTCAAAGAGATTTGAAACGAAGTAGTGGTAACATTATTTGTTGTGGTGATAGTAGAAATTTGGAGGTAGAGGAAAGTGCGGATGGATCACACAAAAAACTGGTTTTTAGAAAAGAACAATCAGTAAGTTCAAATTTCAAGTAAGTGTACAGGTTTCATCAATAATCTGTTCTGAAGTCTCAATGTATGGTTATTTCTTTAAGTGAGTTTTGAATGAGTATGTATAACATTTTGGCTATGAATCTAGCTGGAAATTGAAAAGTTTTAACTATTTTTGAAGATAGTTTTAGCTATTGATAACAAACTTGGTAGCAGTGTAAAAAACTAACTCTTGACGTGTGATCTATTGAATTGATGTTCTTTTAATGACATCACACATACTCATCCTTCCTCTATCTGTTGTTTCCATAAATGAAACTGACCAGCCGAAGAGCATCGAATACAGATGAGTGGACACATCTGAAAATTCCATAATGATAGAAATGATTATTGGGTGTATTGATTTTTCCTTAATATTTATTCATTGGCAAAGACGAATTCTCGGTTGACAGCCAAGTGATAGAATTTATGCACCAATTTCTCCACCTTGTAATCTTTGCATAAACCTGCTATCAAGTGATGCTAGTAAAGCAAAAGTTATATGACGATTTGTAATTAAACTTTTTTCTTATTTTATCTGAAACTTTGAAAATTTGTGCATGGCTTAATTTTTTTCTTGCGGGCAGCAGCACTGCTTTGACAGAACACTGGTAAAGGGCTACTGAGCCTACAAGAGAATCATGTAAAAGGTAAATGAATTTCTTTTAAGGGTTTTGGGAGATTCAATACTTGGAAAAAACTTGTTTGGCTAATATATTTAAAAGGGACATTCAGGGAATACTTCATTTCAGAAGGGCTTATTAGGATGCAATATTTTAAAAGTTGCTTTTGGACAAACTATATATGAATGACTTTTTTTGGAATAGCATAAATAAAAGAGGCTTATACGAATACCATATTTAAATCTTTAATTCATATAAAAAAATCAAAATGATAATTTCAAAGGAAATGAATGCTAACTGAAGTTACTTCCCTTTGACTTTCAGGTAATTTTTAAAAAATGATTTTTATTCTATTCACAAAAGAGTACCATTTTAAAAAATTCTATCAATAGAAGAGATCCACTGACATCTAAGAGCAGTATCTAGCGGTTCATGAATTTAAGAGTTCAAAGAAATATTTGGGAAGACCATATTCAAAAGGGACTTGTATGGACAACATATTTAAAAGGTACTCCCTGGTAATACTTTATTCAAAAGGGTCCTATGGGGATAACATATTTCAAAGTGTTTTTTTTGGGATACCCTATTTAAAAGAAGCTACTGAAGATATAATACATAGATGACATTTATGGGAATACCATAACTAAAAGATATTTACGTGAACAACATATTTAACTTCTAAATTAGTTTTAAAAATGGATATTCATGTCTAGGGCAAATGACTGATTTAGGTAATTTTTTGAGTGATTTTGTTACACTTTTCACAGGAAAATTCCTCTGTCAATGGAGAGCAATATCAAGCAGTTTATGATATCAAGTCTTAAAAAGGGTTTATCTGGATAGCATATTTAAAAAGTTCTGATGAGGAAACCAGAGTATGAAGTGGTTTGTAGAAAAAATATATATATATATTTGAGAAAAAACTACTCAAAAGGGATTTATGAGAATACCATATTTTAAAAATAATTGAGAGAAAACTATGCTCAAAAGGGTCTTATGGGAATACCATGTTAGAAAGATATTTGAGAGAAAACTATACTCGAAAGGGTCTTATGGGAATACCATGTTCAAAAGATATTTGATAAAAACTTTACTTGAAAGGAATTTATGGGAATACTATATTTAAAAGATATTTGAGAGAAAACTATGCTCAAAAAGGTCTCATGGTAGTCATCATGATTGTCATCATCATCATCAGTCTTTTAACATCTGTTGTTGGATCTAAACCTCCCTATGATCTGCCATATTTCTCTATCATGATCATCATGGAGTCAGTATTTTCTGAATCTGTCCAGTTCATCTCTCCATCCTATATTTTGTTGGCCTCGGTTTTGCATGCGGTCTCTGGAGATCCATGTTGTGAGTTGTGATGTTCATTGGTTGTCTTTCATTCTCACAACAGGACCAGCCCATAGCCATTTGAGTCATTTTAATAGATTCTATGATATCTCAGATCCCTGTTTTCTTCTTGGTGTATTGTGCTATCTTGTGATCTCACCATGTGAGGTTGAGCATGATTCTCTCATGTGCATGCTGCATGCTTCTCAGTTTGCGGGTCTGTCTCTTGGTTAGGTTCCATGTTTCAGCTCAATAAGTGACTATCGGGAGGATGCATTGGTTGTAAATTCATCTTTTTAGGATTATTGGGATCGTCTTGTTTTCAAAGGTTTAGCTAGCTCTGCTGAAGGCTTGCCGTCCTAGGGTGATTCCCCACTTGATTTCTTCTTCTTTTGTAGGTTTCATAGAGGTTTGTTGTCCTAGGTAGATGTAATGTAGTGGTCTACTTTCCCCAGTTTTGCATCTTTGATTTTGACAGTTATGTCCTTATTCTTGATGTGATTGTTGCACATGACTTTTGTTTTACTGAAGATCATGAGTAGGCCAACTCTTTGGCTTCCTTTATTTAGATCATCTAACATTAGTTGGAGGTCGTATAGGTTCTGTGAAAAGGTTGATGTCGTCTGCATATCTGAGATTGCTTAGATATTTGTTGTTTATTTTGATTCCTCCATTCTCCCTGTCTAGGTGACAGTAGATCATCTTGAGGCAGACTGCGAAGAGTTTGGGTGAGCTTGTAGCACCTTGTCTTACTCCTTTTTGGAATTGGAAGGGGTCAGAGTCTTTATGTAGTCTGATAATGGAGTTACTGTGATTGTATATATGTTGCAGTACTTTCACGTATACAGGGTCTACACCTTGTCGAGCGATGACCTTCATGACTATGGGAATTTCCACTGAGTCGAATGCCTTCTTGAAGTCTATAAATGCTATAGCAAGTGGCATTTTGTATTCTGTGTCTTTTCCTTTTAGCTGATTCATTGAATGGAGATGGTCTATGGTCAAGTACCTTCTTCTAAATCCGACCTATTCCCATGGTTGGTTTTCATCTAGTGTTTTAGTGATTTGGTTGGTGATGATTTTTGTGAACAGTAGTTGAGTAGGCTTATGATCCTGTAGCTGTTAAAGTCTTTTGGGTTTCCTTTTTTATGTAGCATTATGATTGCTGTGTTCCAGTCTTCAAGGGCTCTACACTGTTTTAGACACAAGATATTTGAGAGAAAACTACACTCAACAAGGACTCATTGATATACCATGTTTAAAAGATATTTGGAAGAAAACTATACTCAAAAGGGACTTATTGGAATACCATAGGTAAAAAATATTTGAGAGTAAACTATACTCAAAAAGGTCTTAAGGGAATACCATATTTAAAAGATATTTGGAAAAAACTCTCCTCAAAAGGGAAATATGGGAATACCATGTCAAGAAGATACTTGAGAGAAAACTATACTCAAAAAGGTCTTATGGGAATACCATATTTAAAAGATATTTGGAAAAAACTCTCCTCAAAAGGGAAATATGGGAATACCATGTCAAGAAGATACTTGAGAGAAAACTATACTCAAAAAGGTCTTATGGGAATACCATATTTAAAAGATATTTGGAAAAACTCTCCTCAAAAGGGAAATATGGGAATACCATGTCAAGAAGATACTTGAGAGAAAACTATACTCAAAAGGGAAATATGGAAATACCATATTTAAATGATATTTAAGAGAGATCTATACTTGAAAAGGACTCATTGACATACCATATTTAAAAGATATTTGAGAGAATACAATACTCAAAAGGAACCTGTAGGAATTCCATGATTGAAAGATATTTCAGAGAAAAACTATACTCAAAAATGTCTTATGGGCATGCCATATTTAAAACATATTTGAGAGAAAAAATATTCTCAAAAGGGATTCATGGGAATACCAAATTTAAAAGACATTTTAGAAAAAACTATACTCAAAAGAATATTGTTGGAATACCATGTCAGAAATATGTTTGAGAGAAAGCTATACTTGAAAGGGTTCCATGGGAATACCATGTTAGAAAGATATTTGTTAGAAAACTATACTCAAAATTTCAAGCTGTATTTGTGTGTGTATATATATTATCACAGAGCCTGCACTAATGGAGCTACTGTGCAGAAATTTTCAATTTTTACTGTTTATCATGTCTACAAAAAAATTCCATCATGATGCTGACGATTATGATTGCGAATAACAGATATTTTCTTACTGGTATCTTCACTTTTCAGCACGTCGTAACCACATTAGGATGGCAAGCCTTTGGCAGAGCTAGCTCAACCTTCAAAAATAAGAAGATCCCATTGATCCTAAAGAGAAGGGTGTATAACCAATGCATCCTCCCAATAGTCACTTATGGAGCTGAAACATGGAACCTAACCAAGAGACAGACCCATAAATTGAAAACCATGCAACATGAACATGAAAGAATTATGCTGGGCCCCACATGGAGAGACCACAAGACAGCACAGTACATCCGAGAAAAGACAAGAGTCAGGGACATCATAGAATCCATAAAAAATCTCAAATGGCGGTGGGCTGGCCATGTTGCAAGAATGGCAGACAACCGATGGATATCACAACTCACGACATGGATCCTCCGAGATCACAAGAGCAACCGAGTCTGGCAGAATATTTGATGACGAGCTAGACAAGTTCGGGAAGTACTGGCTCCGTGACACCCATGATAGAGAGGTGTGGCAAATCCTAGGGATGGTCTATGTCCAACGACGGACGTTAAAAGACTGATGATAATGATGATGATGATGGTGATGATCTTCACTTTTCAACACGTTGTAACAATAGCTATGTAATCTATGGGAGGTAATTCTTCCCTCCCTTTTTCCTGGAAATATTACCTCCCTTTGATCAGTAAGCAACCCCCCTTTGATGTTTATAACCTGTTTTGTGCTGCATTAAAAAAAAAACTGTATTCTTGTTCTTTTACTTCTGCCAACGAAGTTTGAAGAAGTATATGTGTTCGGTTATTTCTACCTCCCTAACTGTCAACACAATATATCCATACATTCTCCATGAGTTCCAATGAAATTTTATGAATGAGTGGGCAATGGTTACGAAAGAATTGAATAAATGTTGGAGTCTTTCCAGGAAAATAATTTTTTATCGTTATCTTTCCTGCATCATAAATATAATCCCACTACCATAAAGTATCTCTAAAAGTCCCTGGCGAATTTCAATGAAACAATTTCACAATCTCTTCAATCCTTAAAAGATCGTTTCATAGAAATTCATGTATAACTGTGAAATTTGGTTGAAACAGGCATTAAGTAATCTATCTATAAAGCCATAACGTGAAACTTATAATGAATTGGTCCTTGTTAAAAAGATCAACATAGCTGATGAAACAATTGAAGAGTTGTAAAAATATGAGGTCGTCTGCTGTGAAATAAAAATGAAGTTTGTATCATAAAAACTCATAAGACTGATCACACACTAAATCAGTTCGAGTTGAGTTGAGACTTGGCAAGAAAAACTGCCTCAGTAATCTCAGCATTGAAATTGATACCATATTGGAACCTCTAATAATGAAAAACAGAAAACAATAACATCAAATACCAAAAACTGTCACCTGAGGTTTAAGGCTCCTAAAAATCAGCACCGGTTGTCCACATGGCGTAGTGAGTACAGAATCAGACAAAATTACTGCAAGTAATCTGATGGTTCTAGGTTCAATCCCAGTGTGAGACAATAATGATACTACTAATGCTAAGAGGGGAGTACGGTCAATATATCCCCATCGGTTAAAGAAAGGGTTTGGTTCGTTATTCCTGCACACCTACCAGATGATACTTGATGAAGGTCATAGAGTACAACGGCCGAAACGTTGTATGAAAAACAACCAAGATGAGGATGGTCCGAATAATAATATGAATAATAATAATAATACCTCATCTCAAAAATTCAGAGATATAGGATACTTGAATCATGAAAAATATATTACCTGATGAAATAGTTTTAGGCTCCATATTGCCGATATATACATAAATAACCCCGTATTTTTACTGGTTAGGGCTTGTTAAGAAATGATTTACGACAATGTTATTTTTTGCTCGAGTGATTTTGTTTCTGCTCTGTTGATATGAAGTTATTTTTTATTTTGATATTTTTAAAGCTTTTTAGTCCCTATTTTTTCAAATTAAAAAAAATCATACGATCTGTGTTCATGGCCGGTCCAAGGTACCTACAACATGGACTGCCACCCAGGTACCAAGTGTTAGGGGCACCTGTCATATGTCAGTGACTGTAGACATTCCAGATTAAGAAAATAACAGGAAATAAACAAAATTAAAAAATCATAACTACACAAAATGTGGGTATCGGCTTCTCAACGTTATCTTCATAAATGTCGACCACATATAGTGTACTCTAGTACGCTGTTGTCGTTTATGAATGTGTAACCAGGTGTCTGTGGGTAGTTTTGGATCTGCTGAAGGAATTCCCCCAGTGAAGCCTTGAAGCTCATCGGTTTTGCTATTAAAGTGGTCTCAGTAAGAATGCAGTTTCATAGTTTTAGTCCAAGTATTGAGAACGACTCATCAAATTTGGATTGGGCCATTTTTGCCACGCTTTGAACTACAGTTGGAACAGTTATTTTTAACATAGTTATGGAGTTTGATAAATTCTACACAAAAATTCTACAATATGGTCATTTCATTACAATGCAAAATGAGGATGATCACTGCAAATTTCAGGATGTCCACAGCACATTTCACGACAATCATTACACATTTCACGAAGATCATTACGCATTTCACGATGATCAATACACATTTCATAATTATCATTACACATTTCACGATGATCACCATACATTTCACGATCATTTCAGATTTCAGATGATCACTACTCATTTCATGATGATTATTATACATTTCATGATGATCACTATACATTTCACAATGATCATCACACATTTCACGATGATTATTACATGTTTCACGATGATCATTACACATTTCACGATGGACGCTATTTACTTCATGATGATTGTTATACATTTCACGATGATCACTATACATTTCACGATGATCATTACACATTTCACATTTATTATAACACATTTTGCGATGATCACTACCCATTTCACGATGATTATTACACATTTCACAATGGTCACCGCCCATTTCACGATGATCACTCCATATTTCATGATTGTTATTGCACATTTAACGAGGATCACTATACATTTCACGATGATCACTATACATTTCACGATGGTCACTATACATTTCACGGTGATCACTGCTCATTTTGGGAACACTGCAAACCTTAAGCCCGGGGAAATGGTGAAAACGTGTAAATTAAACAGGATCTTATTAAGTACTGTCTCAATAAGAAAACTTCCTGATGTGAAATCAGATTTTTAAGGAATATCTGACAGTTGAATACTTTTTTGTTGTTGTGAAACCAAAAAGAAGAACTGGCAAAGAAAGTTCTCACGAGCAACGATAAACTCAGTCAGGCTTTGAAGGCCACCAAAGTTCAGCCAGTCTGGTGCACCAGGAACCCTTGGGCTGGCCATGTCTGCGTGTCCAGCGAGCCAGTTGATATATCCACACGAATTGATCCAGGGATTGAAATTTAATAGCAGCGTTATGACAAGTGTGTCTACTCACCAGGCAATGCAGGTGCGGTTCATCCAAGAGGTCAGGACTCCCACTGTTTGGACATAGTACAATTCTAATTTCTTTTAATATCTGGATGTCGAAAGTAATTTGACAATGTGAATTGTACATCATATCTCATTTTTTTTTTTCATTATCATTAAGATAAGTTTATATGCATTTCACCGTGTTTCAATCGGCGTCTTTGGACGCACTTTTGCAATACAGAAAACTACAGAAAGTGCAGCCCGTTACACGTTCAAACATTATATTAATCGGGAAACCAGTGTAGTAATGTTCAAATTATTCAACATTGTGAATTTACCATAACAGCCAATATGTATTCAAAAAATTCTTTCTAACTCCGTCATTCAAAAAAGCCATACTCACACAGTAACTAGCCATACTGAATCAACATGAAATGTCAATCAATCAATCAATCAATCAATAATAATAATAATAATAATGATAATAATAATAAAAAATTTTTTAAAAATTTGAAGCAAGCAGAACACCTAACTCCTTCATTCAAAAATACCCATAAACAGACGAAATATAATTAGGGGCTACCCGTTCAAAATTGGCATGTTTGGAAAGGGTCGGACTTAATGGTGCGTGGAGCTGCCTATTACAATAGTTATGTAAAATATTTCACATATATACAGATAACATAGGTGGATATAAGACAACGTTCAATATAATTTGTTTTAAAGAAGTGGATTTAACACTAAAGTCCAAAAAGAAGGGGATTATGTTAAAAAAGGAGATGGTTTAAGTTAAATCGAAACACAGGCGTAGAGATTGTGCTTGTTTTAAATCTGTTCATACATTTAAGAGTTTTGTTCAATTTCAGTTTAAATTTAAAATCAAAATTAAAGATAATGTTGGAATGAAATCTCAGGTAGTATTTATAAATTGGAGTCAAAAGAGGAATTAATCTTTCTTTAGACTATTGGAAATGTTTCGGTGGGTGAGAAAAAAGTAGGGGTACGAAGGAGAACGTCTTGTATATCCCCATATCTGTGATAAAAGGAACTCCCTCTCTCTCTCTCATATATTGAGAACAGTCGACCCAAGCAATTTAGCACAAACATACATTGTAAATTGAATCCACATTAAAAAATCCTTTTGAAGGGGAGGGGGAACAAAAAATATTTTATCTAGACATAATGAGTAAATGTTTGAATTTTCAGCCATGTAGCTCCGTTAGTGAGGCATGTACGTGTGGTAGCTAGCCAACCAGAAAAAAATAAAAACTGAAGAAACATACATCCACAATTTTACTGACAGTTTTGGTTGACAGGTTCTAATAACACTATTCTACAGGTGCAAAACTTCATTTTCAAACTCATTCATCGATAAAGAAATCACTTAACATTTATTGTGGGAATGGGTTGACACATGCTAGACTCTGAAAAAATTCCATTAGCAGTCCTAGCGTAGAGCTAAAGGCCATGGAAGAGCAGTAAATACAAAAGGAACGCTCCTTTATTTACCATTCTCAAGAAAAAAGGAAAACATCAGCAGCCCTTACTCATATTCCAAAGACAGTCGTCCACACCCATGCATTTTTTATGAAGGTTCAAAAGGAGACTTTCGAAAAGACGCTTCAAAAGACGCAACAACCTTGGTCACCAACATGTTTATGGCTTAAAAAACGGGCAACAACATTGCTATGAATTTATTACTAGTTCCACCGTAAATTAGGATCAGACATTCCTTTCACAAACTATAAAGTTTCTAGACTATTTATACTGAGGTCTTGAATTGAATCCTCTACTATGAACTCCTTCCGAAGAATCAAACGATTGATTCGAACAAGCACTGCTCCCAATGAGACCAGCAGTAAGCAGCAATCGACGGAAAGCAACTTGAATTATTTTAGAGAAAGGACGTAATATTCCATTAACTTGACGCAAAAATTGTTACAGATTCGTTCATTTATCGCATTCACCAGACATTGCAATTCTTGGATTACCATTTGTTCTATATATACAGGATTTTCTTGATTAGGAAAAATCAAATTCCGTGCAAGACTGAAAAGGTGCCTGAAGTAGTTCTCTGTCAAGAAAGACGAAGACAAAGAGTTTTAAGGGGGAGGGAATTATGAAGTTGCCAGAAAGATAGCAGAAGTGTGCAACACATAACCAGAAATATGCTATTAAATAAAGTAAAAAAAAATCTTTTATTTGCACTTTATAAACCAAAATGGAGTAGTGATTAGCACACTAGAGTCACAAATTATTACTACTATAGAGAGTTTGAACAGCTTGGAGCATATATATATATATATATATATATATATATATATATATATATATATATATATACATACATACATACATACATACACACACAACCACACACACACACACACACATATATATATATATATATATATATATATATATATATATATATAAATATATATATATACAGTCAATAGGACCCAATAGCCGGCTGGCCCGATTTACCGAAAACCTTGATTGTTTCTACGCACAAAACATCGAGATTTTCCTGATGCAAGGGAGACAATTTGTATGAGAACCACTTATGCCCCTTCTATTTTCTAATTTTACTTCAAATAGTTACCTTTGTAAGTTTTTTTAGGGGGAGGGGGAAGAATAGTAAAATTGCTGCAATTATCCCTGCTCTCCCCTGTATACAGGTATACGTCGCTTTCCCGAACTAATTCGTTCCTAAGTTTAGTTCGTGAATCGGGAGTTTGTGAAACGAGGGACGATTATTCATAGAACCCAATGCGTAAAATAGGGTTCTGGAGCAGGACAAAATTCAAGTTCACATAGATTTGTAGAAGGGAGAAATATGGGTGAATAAAAACGACAAAAATGTGAAAATATGTTAATCATCACATTCTTTCCCTGCTCTGTTGTGATGACAAACACTACATGTCACCATGCCAAATTTAATTTAAAATAGTTTTAGTTCAGGCAACTGCCCCAAACAACAGAATTCATTTTCATGGTGACACCTTCAACTGTTCTGGAATAAATGAATAATTACTTCTTGTGATTCATTTCCTTTCCATCACCTCCAATGTATCTAAAATAACAGAATAACTATTCTTTACAATTCATTTTCATTATGATACCTTCAACTGTTTAAAAAAAATGATTAATCTCTCCTTATAATTCATTTTCATTGAGACCATTTCAATTGTTTTAAAATTAACATGTTGATTCTATAAAAATGACCATAACTTGAAATTCTAGACCGTTAGCAGGGAAAAAAACAATTCTAGGGTGAAGGGACAATCATTAGTTGATATTAAAAGTTACTTCCATTCTGCATGCCAATTCTTAATGATCACCAGGATTTTTCCTGAATCTGTTTTGACTGACGACGGATTCGCTGCTCTCCAAATGGCTGACTTATCAATCAGGGGAATACCTCCAAAAACAAAGCAAATCAATTCGAGGGCTTCCAATAACGTTCCATTGTATCGAAAAAAAATATCGGTTGACTTTTTATTTTTTATAATTAGTGCGATGGGTTTATTTTTTACAATTCATGAGAAAAAAAATCTATTGTAAAATTCAAATTAAATCTTCTATCTATGTGCAATAATATGCAGTATTTAAAAATATATAGGATACATTATATTCTAAGCATGAACAATTTTGAATAAACGGTTTCATCGTGAAGTAAAGATGAACAATCGCAGGATAGATGTTTAAATGAATTTCGCTTTTTTTCGATAATAAACAATATATATTAATATACAAATAAAAGGATATGAATATAAATAAATGATCAATAATATAATCACGTGATCAATATATTTGACGTGTGATGAATTATAAAAAAAATTGGCAGAAGGGGAGATCAATGAATAAGTTACTTCTCTCGCCTTTTGTTAGCTAGTGATCACTAAAAAGTCCGAATATTCAAAAACAAGCATGAATGCTGCCAGACACAAACCAAGGGAGCAATTTAGCATGAACTGTCATTGTAAATTGAACATTTCACTACCTTGAAATTTTCGACCTCGTCTTGTTTTTAAAGGTGAAAACGTCAATTGGGCTTGGTCCGAGCTGGGGCTGGGGGGTCCGGAACCCCTAGATCCCACCCCAATGAGAGATGGTAAGAAAAAAATGGAATAAGTTTTGAGTCATTGAACGGTCAAAAAGTGATGTAGACAATGGTTTGATTTGTAAACGATGCAGGAAGTGACGTCATAGAATCAGCACTACTCTTTTACGGATAATTTCTCAGGACTTTTTTTATTTCCAGTATAGTAAATAGATCCACGCCTGTGAGAGATGGTAAGAAAGAAATGGAATAAGCTTTTAGTTCTGGGACGGTTAAAAGCTGATATAGATAGCCAGAGCATCAGCAACAGCATATCCTGAAAAAGAAAGAAAAACAAGTGTGGAAAGACTGGAAGAATTTAAGGAAGAATGTAAGAAATGAATAAGAAAAGAATAAACGAATGGGGTACATTTAGATTTCACCAAGATATTCATAAAGTAAGTCTTCATTCTCATTCATTTGTCTTATGCAGTATTGGGTGACGGCACGTGGGTTGGTGGCATCTGTACCACTTCAAAGTGTGCCACGGAAACTGCCCAATTCTTGTTTGTTTGGGTTTTTTTTCCTCTCATGACTGGCACCTGGCCACAATATTTTCGATTGGTACTTAATGATTAGTTATTCCCGATTTCAGTGTTCAATGATTTTTGTACTTTTCTGTTGCTGTTCTTATTCATATTTCTATAGTTTCAAAAATGTGCTTGTATGACCCCCCCCCCCCAGGTCATGACATGTCACACCAAAAGCCATGTTGGTCACATAGCAGAAAAAGTTGAGAATCACTGCTTTGATGTCTTCGCAACTCTGGCTGACGAACAAAAGTCGTCAGAGCAATACAAGCTCTTGGCGCAAATATAACAAAGCAATCTATCCATGTAAAAGCCATTTATACAAATTGGTTTGTTTATTTGCTTGCATAGTTGTCTGTTGTGTCCGAACCCTCTTATAACCTTATATATATATATATATATATATATATATATATATATATATATATATATATATATATATATATATATATATATATATATGTATATATAAGGATAACGTTTTTGTCTGATATATATATATATATATATATATATATATATATATACATATATATATATATATATATATATATAATACTCCTCTATTCAGGGTTGAGCACTCTTTAAGTGAGGTAACCTGTACATTGTAAGCTTATGCAATGCTCTTCCACGGAAATAGAGCAGTATGGTGGACGGGGAATTTCTGTGTAAATAAATATATCGCTTAGATTCAACCTTACTGACCGTCCAGTTCCGTAGCCCAGAGGTTGGATATCGGTCTCCGAAGCAAGGGTTTCAATCCTGCCTCGCGGTACTGGATGGGATGATGGAAAGACTGAAGAGATATAATACATCAAAACAGCTGTCTGTGGATGACACAATATATATATATATATATATATATATATATATATATATATATATATATGACTGAGTCAAAAAAGTTATCCTCTTATCTTAAGTTATATATAGAGAGAGAGAGAGAAAGAGAGAAAAAGCCTTTGAATAGATAATTTCGATTACTTATATTTTCATTCAGCATTGACCAATGGAATAACATTGCACTTAATCTCTGGAAGCCCTCCTGCTGGTAGAGTCCTCTGGGCTGCAGCCCCTAACGCCCATGCCCATAACCCAGCACTGCATTGATGGCAATAGATGTTGCAAAAATTAGCGTATCTAAAAACTAACTCTTCCTTGTCGATTCAAAAGAGAAATTTGTCGGCAATCCAAGCCTTACCTTCGTACCATCGAATGGCAGAATCTTTATCGGAGTAAAGTATTTGTGGATAAGCTGAATGCGATTCCCACGAACATATTGTGCTTGTTTCTGCGATGTCAATCCAACCTAAATCAAACGGACATCCACCGTGGTATTTGGAGACATAAAAACTTCTTATGGACCTGAATCAAAATATTAAGATAAGAGTTGAGATATTGGTATCAACCTGAGACTAAGTTGAGGGAAATTTGCCCTCACAGTCAATTATTGAACAACCGTAACATCAAAATTTGAATACATGTAAAAACCAACTATATTGATGAGTCAGAATAAATTCTAGTAATTACATCTCTGGCCATTTCCACTTGAAAACGTTTAAAATAGAGTAAGAAAACATTCATAGATAATCAACGTGACAGAGATTAAGCCCTCTAAAGGTCAAAAAAGCTTCTTTTAAAAACTCTTTTAGAAGGGCTCTAGTGGAATACTGATGCAAACTCAAGTCTGTAGACAAAACGGTATAACCAGGAGCGCTCAAATGCATAAACTTATAAATAAACACACAAACTCATGCATATATATATATATATATATATATATATATATATATATATATATATATATATTTAAAAAAAGGTTCGAACCCTTTGCCACCTTTGGTGACTACGGTAGTTCAATATCTTGGTATCAACACAAGACCAAATAATGAAACCCAAAAAGTAGAATTATATGCAGAAACGTGTTCATTTGTGTCTATATGTTGTTTTCTTTACAAGTTGTGCAATCTTTTTCAGAGCCCGAGTCCAAAATCGCACTTGCTGTCATATATGGTCAAAAATGAATCCCATTTGACATTATTTCAACTTATTCCATAGAATCGACACTTCAAGGGTTGAGAAAAAACAGGTTTTTGTGGACACCCTTTTTCGACTCCACAAAAATGAAGAAAGATGAAAAAATGGTAAAACTTTTGTTCCATTCTGTCTCCCATTTACCCGTACACTTTATTGCTTGTTTACGTTTTGTGATAGTTGTAGATATAATAATCTTCTCTTGCAGGAACTCTTTAAACGAGGCGTTTTTATCGATAATTTTTGACAAGTTTATCTTTCCACTCATTATAAATATCTTTGTTACAAAATTCACGATATAAAACAACACAACGTTGCTTTTTTCGGGCATTGATGATAATGGCGAGAATGAGTTGATATCTTGATATCAACATAAGATCAAATTTAAGGAGGAAGAAGATTCTACAGCACCAATCTTCCAACTCGGAAGGGTCAACCATCCTTGAAAATCACTATTTAAAATATAGACTGCTACCTGGGCTTAAACAATGTCCGTTGGCGCCCATGACAGATACTTAAATATCTAACCTACCGGTCAGGCCTAACTGTAGAGAAACACTATATATACTTCTATAAGCTCCTCTATCGCAATTTACAAATTTTTATTTAGTTTGGCATAAGGCCACGATAGTAAGGCATGCTGCGATGAGCAAACTTACGAAACTAGTGAATTGTTCCCCCAGACAATCCTTGTAATCATTGCAATATGATGGCTTTCGTAAAAGGGTTGATGCCATTTTTGTTCTTATTTAATTACATGCTCTTAATCTTTGATGGAATACAAGTTCCAACCGAACAGCGATTTATTTAAAGAACAAGGGAAAGAATTGACAAAACCTACAATGTTGTATACATGATTTCTGAAGGAATTTGGCAGCATTTGGCAATAATACTCTCTGTAGTAGAACTCTTTATAACTAATCAAGTTTCTAAGTTGATTTCCATTAAAACGACCGAAATAAAAAATGAATAAATAATCACCGCATCAAAAATAAAATAAAAAAATATCGTCCGAAATGCAATATAATTCATTGTGGAATGAAAAATTTATATATATATATATATATATATATATATATATATATATATATATATATATATATATATATATATATATATATATATATATATATATATATATGAGATGTATAGATTAATTATAAACACTGTATAATTTTGTACTTTCTCGTAATTATTTATCACGTGAATTGATTCTTACAAAAAGCATACTATGACGTAGTGTGAAAAAGAGATAAAAAAGAAAAGGAACCCCGTTCCTAACAAAAAAATCGCTATCAAAAATACTTTCGTTGTGAACTTTATAATAATCAAACAACAGCAGTGATTTCTCCATCGAAAAAACGACAAACTTTTCTTTTAAAAAAACAGTACTTAATCTAAAATTTTATTTTCATTCAATTTATAATTACTGTACAACTTTGGCTGCGGTAGGCGCTCTCTGGTTGCATTCTATTTTTAGCGCGTGATTGCTCGATGATATTTATACTTACATGTAATCCACTTGAAAGTGATTGTGTTGTGCTCCTTTGTGGAGGTCTTTCCACGGCGACTCCAAAAGTTGGGACATCGCGAACCAATTCATTAAATTCGTTCCTTGACCATCAAATATCAAGTACAGTACCTCCGTGTTATTCTTAATCAAAGAAAATCTAACCTGAAATTTAAAAAAAAAACAACACAAAACAGGTCTGTTTAGTTGCCCAGTAGCAAATTTTGAAGAAGGAGTGAATAATGTATAAGTTTCTTCTCTCGCCTTCTGTTGGGCAGCGATATCTGGAAAAAGTCCGAATTAAAAAAAAAAAAAAAAAAGAGAAAAACAATCACGAATTCTGTCAGACATAAACCAAGGGATCAATTTAGTTTACATTCCAAATTCAACCCCCAACTGAAAACCTGTTTAGGGAGATAACATTTTAAAAAAATAATGAAATATTTTGAATGTTTGCCTTTTATTGACTCCAAAGCGGTTTCAACCTACAAGCAGAAAATTTGTGCACAAGGGTAATCTGGTCCGACATCTAAAGGTCAATTTTGGTGTCAAATTAATTTTGGCATTTTAAAATCTACCAGAGACGGCTGCGCACTCAAAGTTGAAAATATGTGTAAAGGGTAAACAGAAGATAAATGGTGCTGACATTTTGTGACCTCAACTTCAGGTCAGGTCAAGTTTTGTCATTTTCACCCTACAGGCTGAAACTTTGTGTGTAAGAATGAACATAGGATGGATAGCGATGACCTCTAGTGGCCTCTGAAGGTTAATTTAGGGATCATGTCAATTTGGGCTTTTTCAGATATAATGGGATCTGCTTCACTTTAATGGTTGTAAATTTGTGAACATGGGCAATTTGACACAAACATAGAATAAGTGGTGCTAACCTTCACCGACCTCTAAAAGTAGACAGTGTAAGTAGAATAAACAATTTTTTTTAATGGGACTGTTGCTGGAATCGAACCTGCAACCTATAAGTTTCTGGTCAATTTTCCATGTAACAAAGAGAGGTCATTTCAAAGATATATATATATATATATATATATATATATATATATATATATATATATATATATATATATATATATATATATATATATATATATATATATATATATATATATATATTGTGTGTGTGTGTGTTTACTGTAAAAACAACAGCTAAAAATACGTATCATGTCGAGAGGAAAAACAACTTGATTAAAATCAATAAATCAAAATACGAATGAGACTATGAAAATAAGGAAAATACGAAGTATAAATAGATAACCCTTGTTGCGTTTATACAAAGAATATAGAAAATTAAGAAAATGATTAAGCAATACTATAAAAATCTTAATTATAAACGATCTTATTAAGAGATAAAAAAATCAAGAACGCAAAAGAAAAACCAACCACAACACACTAAATATAGAATTTCAGATCATGAAAAATATCTATATTCCCTACAATGTTTGGGAGCAATTCGAATTCAAAGTAAGCACAGAAATGAAATGAAAGTAATAGATAACGAAAGTAACTACAAAAATCAACGAATAATTTTCAATTACAATTCCACTGATTTCTCTCAGTACATATACATATATATATATGTATACATATATACTTTAAGTTAAAACAGCTAAACTTTTTTGTCAAATTTTTTTAGAAATAAAGTGGTATTTTTTATATTATATATATATATATATATATATATATATATATATATATATATATATATGTATATATATATATATATATATATATATATATATATATGTATGATCATTAGATGGATAGATTATATCCGACATAATGGTGAAGTTTTTTTCTAATAGACAATGAGGAAAATATAGATTTGGTGAATAGGTATTTATTTATGGACGTTCCATAGACAGTGCACCCGCATCATTGGCAAGATAAAGAAATGAAGAGAACTGGAGTTTTTTGTGTTGTGAGTGGCTGGGACGGGGTTGTTGGTTAAGGGGTTATATATTTGTTATGTATTAAGCACTTGTATAAGGGTGTGGTTGAAGTTGGTTCTTTTTTGGGGGGGGGTTGTGAGTGGAATTTAGTCCTCTGTGTGGGTGAGTGTGTAGGAGAGGTTAGTTGTAATCATGTATGTATATGTCCAACTGTGCAGCGAATGCACCTTCCGATGTATTTGTACATTGTGAAATGCATGTCAACCTGTGTTTTCCCCATTGACTGTAAACAATTTCCACACACATGTATGTATAATTATGTATTTGTAATGATAAATCAACAATAGCTACAACGTATGATTAGCGTCAAAGACGATCTAAAGAAAAAAAGTGATCAACCTCAGTAGATTTTGATTCACTAAAGACACCTTTATAATCCTTAATAAAGGCCTAAAATTCTGTCCCCACCTGAACACTTCAACAAAAATATCCCGAATAATGACTTTAATGACTTCTTTAAGAGAATTAAGCTGAGAGCACACTTTAGCAAATCGAACTACGTGGGCAACATTATCGACCAAACAAATCATTCACTCCTGAGAACATAGACATTACTATCCAAACATTTGAACTAGCAGTTAGAGAAGACATGGAAACCAACATCAATAATTACAGCAAACAGTTCCAATCACACGATAACCTTACTTTTAGAGAACGAGATTCCCTCAACAAACTTGAAAATAATACCGACTTGGCAATCACTTGATCAGAGGCTATAGTCATTTGGGGTATTGGTAGATACCTCTAAGAAGCTAACACTCAACTTAACAAATACAAAAATCTCCTTAATGATCCCTCCACTGAATACCAAAATATGATAACTCACTCCTTAACAGAGATGTACAACAATAACCTTATAGATAAGAAAAAAAAAACGATAATCATAATTAAACCAACCCCACAAAACCTGCTAGGTTCTACCTACTTCCGAAAATCCACAAATTGAATAATCCAGAGAGACCAGTCATTTCTTCCATTAACTACCACACCACCAAACATGTTTGACCACCACATTCAACTCCTAGCTGCGCAAATGAGATCCTAGACGAGACACCACTGATCTCTTAAGCAAAGTCAAGCGCATTAAAACAATCAAAGAATATGGATGTCAAATTCCCATATTCTGATATTGAACACGGAGAAGGCATTCTAGCCTTCAAAGAAGCCCCTAATGAACTGCTGAATAACTTAAAACCGAAACAATAACCACCCTTATGCAACACATTCTCAACCTCAATAGTTTCAATTTTGATAATAGAAACTTCTTCCAGGTGAAAGGCTGTGCCATGGGCACAGTCACGATTCCCTCTCATGACAACATTTTTAGGGGCGAAATCGAAGAGACCTACATCCACCCAGAGATTAACAAAGACTACATTTTCTATGTTAGATATATAGATTATATTCTTTTTATATATACAGGAGTTGAAGCCAAGCTAGGGAAATTCTTTACACACATAAACTCTACACACGACTCTATCAAATTTGACTATGACTCAGTAGATGCCTGCATATACATAGATAACTATAGAAACCTCCTGGCTACCATCTATCGTAATCTTGAAGACACCCACAACTACCTTCACTTCGAATTGATCCATCCCAAACGCCTAAAATAAACCAACCATTTTCACAAGAACTCAGAATGAGAATTAGCTCTACATACAGTGGACTTGAAAAACACTACTATAACTTGATTCCATATTTCACAAAACAAGCTTATTTACGAGAACAAATAAATGACCCAATAGAAAAGCCACTACGATGACCAGAGAAGAAACTCTCACTGTCTCTAACGAAAATAAACCCGACTGCATACCATTCATAACCACCTTCTATAACACACTTCCACCTCTGTCACATATAATTAATAATGGATGGTATATACTTACACTCAAAGAGGACTCGACGAAATATTTAAAAAAAACCATGCGTCATCGCCTACTGCAGACCTCAAAACATTAAAGACATGTTTAACAATAACATTATGGTAAATAACAAAGCTCTACATGACACAATCCCTGAAACCGTTAAATTCTTCCAACCCAAAACAAAAGAAATAGTCTGTGCAACCACCTTAAGCACATCAATACCTTCACTAGCTCCACCACTAACAAGACTTTCTACATCTACCATAATTCTGATTTCAGAAGCAAAAATGTCATCTGCCTCCTAGAATGTAATTAGTGCATACTGCAATATATACGCAAGTCAGGGTGGCAGTTCATTACTCTCAATAACTATGGACATAGAATTTAATCACCCAAGCGTCCCAACCTACTCCCCATAAAACTACACCTCCATACCTCAGCCACAATTTCGGCACAGACCCTAGGTTCACCATTATTGAAAAAAATAGAAAAGAGTACACCTCCCGACAAAAATTCTAGAACAACACAAGGATATGTGGATTAACACACTTGAAACTCTCTCCCTTAACGGACCCAACACTGAACTCAACAACCATAACCACACCAATATCCAACACCGTAATCCTCTGACTTTTAATTGTGCTTACCAACTCATTATCTTTATACCAAAAGACTTAAGACTGCACTTTGATTCAAACCCAAACAACCCTTGATATATATATATACTCTTATTCTCCAAAACAGCCTCCATACAATCTAAACCCCCACTCACATACAATTAATCTTACAAACTTATCTTATCCCATTCATACTTTACTCATATATGGAGAGAGGGGGGAGAGAGGGAGACAAATGTATGCGTGTATGCGTCATAATGCAACTTGTTAATCAATTACAGAATTCTGAGCGTGACTCACGGCAATTGGAAATTCTTCTGGATCCTTGATAGAACCTTCTGCATATGTCGCACAAATATAGATACATCATAAACTTGTCTTTGAAAGGCACCCAGTGAGGACCGACCCAACTACATTAGTGAATGGTCTGCCCGACTAGCTTGGATCAATTATTGGACCGTGATTTCTATGAAGTTTTTCTGGGCACGATGAAGAATAAATGTTTGCATTTCCAGCCCTCTAGCTCCATTAGTGTGTCCTGCACACATCACACATTAATCTATAGATAGCCAGTTTGGCAGAACCACTGGGGAAATTTATATTGGTGGACAGCTCTAGTTGGAGGTTGACGGTTTCTGATAATGAATTTCTAATGTTGGTTTGCATACATGACATAAGAACCAATACTTGAATCGAGTCTTAGTAAAACACAAAAACTGTAAGTTCAATGTTGCGTCAACCCCACTGCATTAGGTGGATGGTCTGTAAGACTAGCTTATCTGTAATTTCCGATTTCAAAGAGATTCTAAACGAAATAGTGATAGCATAATACTAGTGGTAGTAGTAGCTGGAGGATGAAGAAAATGGGGATGATGGCTATAAAAAAAAAAAACAATAAGTAAGAATGTATCTTTTATCAATGATTTGTTTTGGAGTTTCAGAGTATGGTTATTTTATTCGATAAGTGGGCTTTAAATGAGTCTACACATTTTTAGCTATAAAGTTATCTGGAATTTGAAAGGTTCGTCCCATTTTTAGCCAGACAGTTTTAGCTATTAATAAAAAAAAACGATACTTGGTAACACTAAAGATAACGCTTGATACGTCGTCTAATTATCAGGTAGGATGTTCTTTTTATGACGTCACACATACTCTGCTTTCCCCTTACTGTTGTTTTTATAAATGGAACCGATCGACCGACTAAAAAGCGTGTGGACACGTCCAAGAACAGGACTAAGTAAATCGAAGAAATTTCTTACTTTATCTATTGGTAGTGTATCCCAAGTATCCATCAAAAGACTCCGGTAGATATCAGAACAAGATTTCTGATTGCAGGTCGTTGGTACTTTACTCTTGGAGTTTCCTTTTCCCAAATAAGTTGACAGGATATTGAATCCACTTTCGCTCTTCGCAAAATACATTTCGACCCATTTCCTATCTGAGAAAAAAAAAACAAACAAATGAAAGCTTTTGAGAGAAAATCAAGTTCAATGATTGGGCTGATATCAACAGCTAATGACTAAGCAGTGTCAAAACAGGCTTAATTATAAACGATCATATCTCTCAACCATTAAAAACAAGGAAATCCCATTAGTTTCAAAAAGAAGGTTCTACAACCAATGCATCCTCCCAATAGTCTCTTGTGGAGCTGGAACATGGAGCCTAAGCAAAAGATTGACCCTTAAAACGTGAACAATGTAGCATTCACATGAGAGAATCATGCTAAGACTCTCATGGAGAGATAACAAAACAGGTCAGTATGTTAGAGAAAATAAACAGAAGCCAGGGATATCGATTAGAAAACTCAAATGGCAATGGGCTGGTCATGTTGCAAGAATGTCTGACAATCGATGGACATCACGACTCACAGAGATAATATGCTAAAAAAATTGACCGGCAGAATACAAGATGGCGTGATGAAATTTCTGGAAGAACTGGTCCCGCAACGCCCCTAATAGAGAGATCTGGCGAATCCTGGTGAAGGTTTATATCCAACGATGGACTCTAAAAGGCTAATGATGGTGATGATATATTTTTTTAAATTAAAAATGCAAAACCAAAAAACAACCACAACACATTGAATATAGAACTTCAAATCATAAAAAAAATATTTGTATCAGTTAATGTAATCATTTGTCAATGTTTCAACAAAGAGTCGAAATCTATAAAATAAAAAAAAAGTGGGGGTGAGTAGAATTAATGACTTATTTTGTTCGAAACTATGATCCGAAGTCTCAAGTGAATAAGATAACAAGCTTGGCTGCGCAAGAGTCAAACTCCGCTGCCTCATTAATATCTAAAAGTTAAACAAAACAAAATTCATTTCTCCATTAAAAATTATCCAAAACTACGTGTTCTATTTCGACTTCTTTATTTGTAGGTCCTGTAATAAAACAAGACGACCTGAATTGAAAGAATGGATTCATCAGTTCTTGCGTAAGTAACTCTTTTTCGAGCAATCATGACGTCAGTGATATTTCGGTGATACCATTGTTGTGAAAAATGAAAATAAGGTCAAAACTCATTTGTAGGAGTTTGGCAATAACATTTTTCATAATAGAAATTCAATGTTTACAAAAAAAAAAAAAAATACCGAGAACTCGTAAACGCGAACAGACACGACATGGCGTCATGTCATCACTCTTCCTTTTCCCTCTCTGTCTTTCTTACTCATATCTTAAATTCTAATGTCTGACAAATTCTCGATTATAAAGTCAACTCTAGGACTTTGGCAATAATTCAGTTAAAATTCTGGATTTCACAAAATAGATTTTAGTCCCCGAGTTTTATATCCATCAGATCCGATGGAAGTTTCGGCCTATAGTGTCTCTTAATACAGTCATTGGTCAACGTAATTACAAGGGATGAAAATTTTTGCTGCTTGAGTAGTGTTGAATAACTTCAAAGCATGAAACTACAAGCACAGATAATAGAACTTATGGGCCTTGACCCGAAATCTCAAGTGAATGTATCGGTAATTAGTCAGTTATAAATCCTGATTTATGGTTTCAAACTGAAACGTGCTTTCAAAATAACTTGCTTTCTCAGAAAATAATGATATCTTTCTCAACTTCTACTGTTCAATTTTGGTAATGATCAAACTTAGAATCTGGGATTCGTCAATACATTTTCAAGGAAAAGCATGGAGACTTTAATCCTCTTTGAGAGGACTAAACGTATATGTACCATTTGTAATTTTATATAATTCTTGAGTAAGATGTAATGACGAAGATGGATGCAGTGAACTGTCGTTTGTTTAACGACTCTCTGATGGCACACGCGTTCTAACGGCAGGTTTGTCTTTGTATCCTTGCAAGACTATTGTCAGAGATTAGTTTACTGCAATAACACATGAAGATTGTAGAGCATTATTTTACAAACTAAAATTAGTAAATCCTTAAAATATGCTGATACTTTTTTCACAGCAAACTTGTTGGTATTTTCAATGAATTTGCTGATACATTCAGCAATTAATTAAATCTTCAAGAACAAGAAAATCCAATTAGTCCTAAAAAGAAGGGTATACAAACAATACATCACCTATGGAGCTGAAACATGGAACCTAACCAAGAGATTGACCTTCAAGCTGAGAACCATGCAACGTGCACAGGAAAGAATCATGCCCAACGTTACATGGAAGGATCACAAGATAGCTTATTATATTAGGGAAAAACCAGGAGTAAGAGATATCACAGAATCTATCTGGACACTCAAGTTGCAAGGGGTTGGTCATGCAACAAGAAAGTCAAACAACCAGTAGACATCAAGATTAACAACGTGAATCCAGGGAGAGGAACTATGGCCGGTAGAAAATAAAAAGGCGTGACGAACTAGACGAGTTCAGAAAGCATTGGTTCCACGACGCCCATGATAGAGAGGTCTGGCTAATCTTGGGGAAGGTCTATGTATGAAAGACTGATGATGATGCATTTGGTTTTAAAGATAAGTTTTCGCTTCATTCATTATATTTGTTAACCTGTCATCTGCGAAAAAGTGACAAAAGATATTTCTATCCACAGTACTTAGTTTCTTATTCTCAATATACTTGTAAGATCAACACGTTACGACGTCAAATTCGCTATAACAGCACTTCCAAATTTCCGAAGGAGCCGTCATAAGTGGAGTCTATTGTATAACAATTAGATTGAAAGAGTTTAAACGAGCATGACAGTAATGGTATGATACTGAAGATGAAGAATTCAGGGGGGGGGGTATGTTGATGATGATGATGATGATGATGACTGGTACCAGGTGTCCGCGTGCGGCATAATGGTGAGTTAAGAACAGTGATGATGACAATAATATTGGTTGAAATAGGAATGAGGACAATGACTGTGTAGTGCCCCCTATACTTTTAGTTAGGAATTAAGTACGAAATTCTCCTTTTAGCTTAATATCCAAAACGTCACTTCCTCTGACGACCCCTATAAAACCCCTGGACGCACATGGTCCATTGCTCATTAGCTCCAGCACCCCTAGCTCGGAACGCTTCTAGCCCCGGCCTCTGCGGCCGGCCATTCTCTCTCTCCTTCTCCCTGGCCCAATGCTCCTTGGCGCCAGTATTCCTAGCTGGTCATGCCCCTGGCCACGGTCCCCGCAGCCGGCTACTCTTCCACTCTCTTTTTCCTTCTCTCTTGTTCTATGTCTTTCATAGTCTGTTCGTCGAGAACCTAACAGCGTCTGTGAATAGCCCCCAAGTTAACTCACTTACTTAGCAGTAAGGCTCACACACTGAACCCGGTTTCCACGTATCTGGGAGAGATCCAGCCATACGGAATCCACGCGTTCAGACAACTCCGCTACAACTCCGCCACCAGCACTATCAAGACAAGAGAATTCCCACCTTTACTATCTCTTCTCCTATCAGTACTTCTCACGATCGATCGTATTAACGTTACCCGTAAATATACCTCATCTTTATTCTTGTATTAAACGTACGTCTCTTGTCTGGCCATAATTCTTGTATGTGTTCATTCCTCTTTATTTTGATGCGAGCCCAACTTCATACTTGGCGCGCATTCCATTCCCTTCTCTTCGTACAGCATTCTTTTCTTTACCCAGCTACAGGCCAAGGCACTACACTTCATCCACGAGGATCCCAAATCCTCGTCTCTCAACAATCCATCGCTGTTCGGATTCAACAATAGACTGACACTACGCGCGAAAACTGGTGTGGATCCAACAAAAGACCCTACCTCCAAAAACTGTAAAAAGCTGTTTCAATTGTTGATGTTAACGTCTCTGATTACTGTTCAGCTGGTAACAATTGGCCTGATACGCCAATGGGTCATTTTGATAAAGACGACCATGTTGAAAGTGAATATGAGATCTGATCTCACATATATTAAACACCCTAGCCTGTGCGTGCCCCATAACTAATTATACTAAGTCTAAAATTATCTTTAAAAATTGATCTTTTTTTCTAAAATTATCTTTGAAAATATCATTAACAATGGGACCAGGAGCACTCCCACACGCATGCACACACACACTAACAAAAAGAAGAGAATCTGAAGCCCATTTGGCTGGTTGGTCGGTCCGGCCATTTGAGGAGCTACGATGATCTGATAACAATGATGATATTGATAATGTGATAACGAAATTGCTACTAAAAATATGGTTATTGCAACAAGACTCATTCCAACAACATTGGAGATTATATGAAGAATGAGATACCGATGACCGTGAGGATAGACCAGTGGTTCTCAACTAGAAAGGGACATGTCTCTCTAGGGGAGCGTGAGTAATTTCAAGAGCCTGCAGGAAAAATTTGGAATTTCTTCTATTATCTTGGCAAAGTGCTTGCATAACATTGTGAACATAATGTATTCAAACAACATTTCTCTCGCATGTTTATAGTAACCATTCCAGACTAATGACCTGGTTGTAGATTTGAGGCGGGCGTGTAGGCAAGGTCCAGCTATTAGAAAATGGAGGGCGTGTCGATGGAAACGTTGAGAACCACTTGGATAGAATTTGATTGATTAAAATTGGATAACATAAGCAGAGATGAAACTTACCTTTGTCTGTTTCATAATATGTCACCATTGTTGTGTTTGATGATTTCATCGCTGAAACTTTGTCCTTCGTCGAGTGGAAAATCTGACAGTTTCCATCACCAAATCTCCATATTTTGCAGGAGACTTGATTGATACACAACACGGCGCACTCAGTTATATGATTCAGTTTCTTGGTGTTGAACACTGGCTGAACGCCCTTTTGCAAGAAAACATTGAATCCCCCTGGCAGTATTTTGTATTCGCTTGTTATACAGTTGGTATGAATGTAACTGGTACATTGAAGTAATATAAGAACTACATTGACGATCAATAAATTGCTGACGGTTTCCATTACCATACCTGCAATTGAAAAATTAATAGGATAAAATAAGTAAATATAAGCTGAAACGAGACATAGATCGCAGGGTATGCTTTCTTCGATTTTTTTATTCGAGGATGTGATTGAGTATCAAGTTTATCGCTGATCATATTTGATTACTTCTTCTATGTATTTTTTTTTTCTATATTTTTTCTCTGAATTCTATAATTGACAAATGTATTGCTTAGGCCAAAACATCTTCAAGTTCATAAGCGTTTTTGCGTTCATTGTTTAAAACAGAAATACAGGCTTTGCTTAAGGAATGAAAGATTTTAATGGTTTGCATTGCCAAGTGTGGTTTGTTATTTTGAAACAAAATTTAAAAAAACAATTCTCTATACTTTATAGGTTGAATAGTTATTACTTAAATCCGTAGAGTATCAAACATCCGTGTCTCGTCAAATTCATTTCCTTTCACACCATGAAATGAACAAGATGCCACCATTTGGTCTTTTAATCCAATTGGACGAGGGGTTGGTGAGCCATTGAAAATGACAAATTATTCTTGTATGAACCCTATTAAACAGTCACATGTTTCGTTGTAGACAACCCAGTGTTTTCCAGCTAGACCTGGCTGATTTTTTCTAATTCATCCGGTGAAAATTGGTGATAGCCAAAAATCTGGCCAACTTTTCAAAATATTCAGTCATTTTGATAAAAGGGTCTTACTTATTTAATTTGGTAAGTGGACTTCAAATCAGTACATAAAACATTTTAGCAATAAACTTAGCTGGAAATGAAAACTTGCTTATTTTTGCGTGTAGTATTATACCATGCATGCACTGACAAGGGCATACTACTATAAGTAGGTCGAAACGTTTGTATTAATGCTGCTCATACGTCAACCAATCACCAGACCCATTGAACCGAAAAGAAAATAACAATATTAAAGCGCCATAACAAGATGAATATAACTTTGTAATCGACCTAAAAAAAATCTTGAATCAGGATTAACTGGACATGGTTGAACTTGAAATACTTTTGAAATAATGATTAAAACCCATCTTTTTGCATTGGAGACATTCACAAGTCTCGTACTCTTAAGTGATTCTGAAGGAATAGAAGACAGAATATCTCTTTTCATTCAGTGTTATTCGTGAAGAACGGATGAAGTCAAGTAAAAGACAAATATTTGGATTAATGTAAATAAACAATGGAAGGATGGATAAAATACACATCTTTTACGTGCCAAAAGAAAAAGGCTTTCATCTTCGGCGGAAAAGGATTAATTCCTCAACACCACATTTACAGTATCGAAGTACAAAACGATCTAGTTGCTTTTATCTAAAAATGAAGTCTGCATTGTTATCAAGTGTATGTCGACAAACAAGTGGAATTACTATTTTTTGCATCAATGTACATCCATACCATCAAAAGCTTACACACATCTCACAGTATTTACAACATTCATGAGCAATGAAATAGACTATAATATTGGAAAAATACAAGTTATTTTCTTTCATTTCGATTTCTTTGGGTCCTTCAAAGTCGTGAAAAGAATTGACACTAAATGGATTACTTTAGATTTTAACAGATATATGTCTTTTTGTGGTTCTTGGAGAAAAGATTCCGTTACAATTCCACAACGAGAATACATAATTTTTAAGTAAGTCCCCTCACATTGCTTGGCTCGCCAATTATGAAATTTTGATTTGTAATGGGAATGCATAAAATATCTGAATGAGAATATAAATTTCATTTTTGAAAATCATATTTTAGAGTAAATACATAACAAAACAGTAAAGGAAATCATGTATACTTGCCTGAAAGTTGTTCCCACTTGATATCTTATTTGAGCAAACAGTAAGTGATCACTTTTTTCCTATCGTGAAACATCACCGCAAAATCAATAACCCTTTTGTTCATACCATATGAATATTTAATTCCAGTGGTTCATTGTAAAATATGGAAGTATTTATGATTAATGAATTCAGCAAATCAATGATTAGACCAGTGAACAAAAATCAAAAAGTCAAAGTAGCGTTTCTTGATGAAAGCCTCGGCTTGTTATTATAAACTAGCTTATAAAAATTCACCACATCCTAACTCCTATTTCTGTCACTGAATAATTTAATTACGTACTTGTAAAATTAAAAAAAAACATTTCTAATATTCTATGCCGAAATGGATTCTAATCATGAGTAAGGTACCAGTGCACTGCTATTCCCATTCAGTCACACCCTCAGTTCTTATCAATAGACTGCAACAGAGCCCGAACGAAACGGTCAATCTCTGGAGACACCATCTTCAATATGCAACGTAAGATTGTGTGCAGTATACGTTGCGAACACTGATTCCCAATACTAAAAAGTGATTGTAAGGGTGCGAAGAAATACAGGTTTGAGTAAGAAAACAAAGAAAGAATCCACACATGTAACCCAAAAGTCAAAATACTCTTACAATTTGCCATCAACAAACAAAGGTCTCTTCGCTATATAACTGTCTGCCTATTTGTAGGTGTCGGCTGACAGAGAAATTTGTAATTCTGTCAAACTGGATCTTGCTTTTCTCTCATTCGATGCGATTCCGAGACTAACTCAATGTGGCAAAAACTGATTGATTGGAATTTTTTTTTCTTTGAATTTCTGCTTCAGGTTTTGATTAGTCATAATTATGGTGCCTTTGAATTCATATTATTTTGATAAAAGTAATAAATCATATTGAGAGTCAGTACTTACGCTAAGCTCAACGTATTGGAGAGTTCCAACAATAATTTAGCAAATATAACTACTGAAACTTTGACAAAAAGATGGATGTTTTACTTCATTTTCCATCATCCTTAAATGTTGGGATGTTCTTGATTATTCATTTCAAAAGTAAACATTTCTTCCAAAGTAATTTATTATAAAACATGTAAAAGTCAGAGTTGATTATAATCTATTTGGTTGCTGAATATGTTGAACATTTTCCAGCAGAATTTCAAGTACTAATTCTTAAGGCAGGCACTCAGGTCAACCCTGTTTGAAAGATTGATCCAACAAAAACGTTCTACTCAATATCATTTGACTCTTCGCTCTATCAAGCTGAACGGCTAAATAAATATCATATGGATCAGTTCTGTTGGTTGAATATCGGAAAACAAAAACCAACGACGATATTTTCATACATAGTTAATCCGACATCTGCTATGAATTTAACCATTATGAAAGTAACAGATATTATTTCATGTATTGTAACCTATGATACCATAGAGGAAAATATGCCCCTCAGCTGACATCGATTGGTATCCACTACTCACTCGATTCAAACATTCACGCAACGCATCAGATATCATAGTGATTTTAAATCAAACCAATAGTACTACATTATAGTTATTTAGCAGCTTAGCTTAGTAGAGCGAATAGCCGAATGGTTTCGGGTCGAATGTTTGTGTCGGATTAATCTATAGGATTAATGGCTCCTATACTGTGTGAGGGAGAATAGTAAATGGCTGTTGGTTAGATGTGGCGAGAAGATGTTGTTTTGAGGCAAAGGATTTTGCCTTCACATTGTGTGGCACCGACGTCACTGGAAATGTAGAAAGGAAGGAAGGGAGATGTATGGAGAGGATGCACACCAAGTATGAAATGCAGACGTGGAGATTAAACAAAGTAAAATGGACGCATACAAGTATTTAGATGAACAGGTAAAAGGTACATTTAATACATAGACATTTAGGACGATACAGGACTTATGAGATAACATTGATACGATCGTGTTAAGAGGAGAGAGGAATGGTCATAGCTTCTAAGAGGAAGATGGGAGCTTGATGCTGTGATAGTTATAATCGTATGTGTGGAGCAGAGGTGTCAGAACTGCTTTGAAGCCATAAGGTTTGGGGCGTACCAAGTAATAGTTACAGAAACTGGGTCCAGTGCGCATGCCTAACTGCCAAGTTGTGTGCGATGTATTTGGTATCGTGTGAGAGCAACTTGAGGGCCATTCTCTGACGCTGGAAATCACTAGATGGACTGACTGTGTAAGACAGAAAACACACAGGGTTTAATCCATGTGCACTTCCCGAAATAAGAAAAATTAGATGACAGATCATCGTGACCAATGTGATGTGAATAATGACGGTGTCTTCTATTCATGGATGAGAAAAACTGGCCTCCAGTATTACTGGCATGATCTATGAAAACAAAAGTAAATCTCTTTGAATTATGCTAGTGGGGATGGTAGGTTCATGGTTTGGGTGCTGTTGGATATGACAGGACCTCAGTTCGTTGACAAGCCGCTAAATGCAACAGAATATGTGGATACGATAAAAAATGTGAATTCAGTGACTGAAGTTTATGTTTCTGTGTGATTATGCCTGTACTCATGTTGAAAGAGCCATGTAACGATTTCTTTGAGTGCAAGGTATGAACGTTATTGTTTGACTGACCAACAGCCCGGATCTCAACATCATTAGTAACTTCCAAAAAGTTTTTTGTTTGCAACACTGGGGATGAAACCCTTAGGTTCTGCCCCGGGTGATACCAACCCTAGATGTAACAAAGTATTAGCAATATTTTTTCTACAAAGAAATCCAATGAAACAACAAAATGACCTATGGGTTCTAATTATTTTTAACCTCGTAGGTAACTGGTTGATACGTCTGACCTAATAATGCTCAGGTAATTATGTGTATAGATCAGGTCAAATGCACGTTTGATTAATTCAAAATTTCAAAGTCTATGTATCTGACTGTTGCAATTTTTAGACCACAATTTTGCATGCAAGGGGCTGGAATTTGGCAGAGGGGTACGCAGAGGACTTGTGCTGTGTAATGTGAACCTTGAAGGCCATTGAAGGTCATCAGAGGTCATTTGTGACCATTTCTAGTCAATTAGAGCAATTGTAAACTATGATTAGCTCTTTGGAAACTGGATTCGTCATATGGGCACATCTTTTATAACAAACATCAGCGACTCGGTTTAATTGAATCAGGGGGTCACAAGGGGTAATTTATTATCATTCCAGCCCAATCAGAGCAATTGTAAGACACAATGTTGTACCTAGGGAGATGATGTTTGGCATAGGGGCACATTTTTTCATAGAAAAGCTATGTGAGGTTGGTTGCAAAGGTTATTCAAAGTTATCAGAGGTCATTAAAAAAAAAGCTTCAGACATTTGTCTTTCAAAAGACTTTGAGCAGATGAATATGCATAATACTGAATGAGATTTTTATGATTTTCGACATTTTCATTTGATAATATTTTAAGGTATCATTTCAATATTTCCCAGTGATTTACCCATGCATTTTTTAAATATATTTCAACATTATCATTCCCGACAATTTGAGAACACAGTATAGAAATATTTTCTTTGATATATTCCTTTACCGAGCCACTGAGCCAAAAACTTCAATTGAATGGGCAAGTGGACACTTTTCATGATATTTCAGTACTTTTACATATTTTTCTCATATCGAGTGCCGTGTACCTCGGTCAGACCCATTCATACACCTGGATAGACCCATGCACAAATATTCATTTTAGACGATTATTTGAAATAGAATATCTTTTGCAAGTATTTTTCACATATAATGTGATAACGAAAATGCTATTAAATATGATAATTACAATGAAGCTTATTGTGATAACATTGAAAATGATATTTAAAATGAGATATAGATCACTGAGAGAATAGACTGAGTTTAATTGATGAGGACCAGAAAGGAAGATACTTATTATCGACTACTTGTGAGTGGAAATATTATTCACCTTGGTCTGTTTCATATGCTGTAGATTTTCTCACCTCATCTTGGTCTTTGATGGCGTGGAAAATCTAACAGTTTCCATTACCAAATATTCACATTGAGCAGAAGACCTCATCTGCGCACCATCAACCACCTTTAATCATATCCATCTGTGTCTGCATTCTGAATACATTCTCCTTCGCAAAAACATTGACTCCTTTTGGCAATATCTTGTATTGCCTTTAAAGCAGTCGGCATGCACATATCTGATACGTTGCATTAACAAAAAAAAATTAATGATCAATGAATTGTCTACGGCTCCCATGGTCATACCTACGGTAGAAAAAATTGATATAAGAAATAAAGCCAAGGTGTAAGCTTAAACAATAAATAATCAGTGAGCTCAGTTTTCATTAATGGATTTGATCTTAACATGGGAGTCAAGAGTATTTTATCATCCATCAGTCGATTTACTTACACTTCAATTGTGTATTACATATTCTGATGTAATCAAGTAGAAAGAACTTGGTATTAGTCACTCGATAGAAACTGTCACGTGACCAGCATTGTGTTGGAGGAGATCAATAAAAAGGGGGTGATCAATTAATAGATTACATCTTCTGTCGCATTTTGTTCAGTAGTAATCACTAAAATGAGTCTGAATTTTCACAGAGAAGCGTGAGTGCTAACTAAGAGATCACTTCTGAAAAACTTTGATCTCCAACTGAATTCTATCCCACTAAAGATGATTACTTCAACTTATGTATCTATATAATAAAGTATGTGCGTATGTGTGTTTGTACTTCAAGATGTTGAGAGCTATGCACCACAAAAGCAAAAACAAGGACATATCTGGAATCACCAGAACCATAATTACATATAGCACGCATCGAATTTTGCAAAAAAAAATTGTCAATTTTTATGGGGTCTCCATTGGCGCTGTCAAAAAACAAGTATGTTGAAGAATATTTTTCCTTTGAGTTTCTTTTCATCTAGGATTTTCAGAAAGACTATAAACGATATCAATGAAATCAAACTATATGTATTTTTCGAATCAGCCTCATCTTCTAGGATGTTGTTGTTTGTTTTTTTTTTCATCGTTTATTTGAAGGAACTGATATGCGAGGGGGTTCAGTACTTTTTTTTTCCAATTATTGAGCAGTAATGGTAATTTTTAGATTCAAAGACATGGCGGTTCAGTCGCTGAGAAGTAAGGAACTCAAAAATAGCATCAGCATACCAAGTTCAAACTCCAACAGGAAAAGTTATTTCTCTCTCTCTCTCTCTCTCTCTCTCTCTCTCTCTCTCTCTCTCTCTTCAATTTTATACTCTTTCAAACTATTTAACCTTTGAACCTCACAGAAATTTGTATGATTTAATGAATTATTTATCCGAAATCAGCTGCTCACAATTAGCATATAGAACTCATTCAAAGGTTGAATTTTTCAAAAAACAAAATCATCGATTTCTATGGGGTCTCTCAGGATACAAGTCTGATGAAAATATTTTTCTTTGTGTTTTTTTTTTTCATTTTAAATTTCCTCAAAAACCAAGTAAGACTAAACTGAGTAAAAAAAAAATCAGATCTATGAAATCAAAATATACGTATATTTTGAATCGGCATAATCTCATGAAGTTTTGTTCATTGTCTATTTAAACATATTCACATGTGAGTTGGGGTGCAATAATTCATCGTTTCGAAGTCATGAAAAAATTCGGGGCCCTGTGCAGCTGAACTGTTTGCAGTATCTTCAGTACGTGAGGCTGGAGAGTTGCAACATGGGACGGTTGCAACATAGGACAGTTGCAACATGGGATAGTTACAACATTGGGACATTGGGATAGCCTTATTCCTCCAATTTGATAAATGCTAGAGCGATGGCATTCACATAACACGTACACATCCATACTCTCCTCCACCAGGAGGACTGAAGACACATGGGTGAAAGGTGAAAATAGCATCCAGATTTTGTTTTGCAGCGAGCCAGTACAGAAACAGCGTGCAATTTTATCTTCTCTAACGACCTCGAATGACATATCATTAAAATCATTCTGGGGTCTAGGGACGCTCAAAATTACTCCTCATACGAATTAATGGTTATAGCTTATTCGCTTTACGTCATTTCGACTTTCTAAGAATTTCAAGAATGCTCTGCTTTCATATCACAGGGGAAACCAGTCGTTTATTCACAGAGTACGGCTTATGACTGATCACCGCCGAGGAGCTCTCTAATGTAAGAGAAAGTTGTTTACAACTCACTAAACATGGCTGATGACGATTTAGAAGAAATGCGCGCTCTTAGAGGTTTGGATCTTATTTTAATTGTTTTATCCATACAATCATTTTTATGAAGCTTGAAAAAGATGCTGATATATATTCTTTGCGTGCCTGGCTAGTAATTTGGTGATAACGTAGTCTAAGTTTGGTAAATAAATATATCACCCAACACTGCTTACACCACAAGGCATTTCGATTTTTATTCCTTGAACGTTTTTTGTTACGAGAAGACGATTAGATCTCATTTGTCGACATTATTTCATAATTAGGAGAAAGAAACGACGTTCTTAGTTGATACTTACCCAATATCACTGGATTTATTGTGAACCCAAAATTAAGCAAACCAGCATTTGGAACTGAAACGAACTTAAGTGTTGGATGATCGTGAAAATTCATTTTACGGATGTAAACTACGATATCACCTTTATTGTTGTTTTGTTTTTCTTTATAAGAGTCATAAATTGAACTCTTTTTTGTATTACACTCTAGATGCCCAGAGAAGTAACTTTTCCGTGTTTTTCTTCATCTTCGTTTGGTTTGTTTGACGTTTTTAGAACAATTTGAATCAGTGAAAAAAATTGATAATATCTTGTCAAATAACTTCAATTAATCGAGATGAACTAACCAAAAAAAAAACAAACAAAAAAAAACAAACACTATGATGACAATTAGAATAGTTGATGGTAATAATTTCTCATCTCATGGGCCTAAAATACAAGGAAGTACGACATGGAAGAATTAGCTCCCTTTGCTCTAATTGTACGTTCGTAAAATAAAATCTTGTTTAAAAACAGGTGTCCTATATTAAAGCTCGTAAATATCGTGGAGAGCTACAATAAAGTGATAAGAAGGCTTACTTCTGCACTCATAGTCAAAAGGGGAGGGGGTTAATCATCAATATTAAAGGGATATAATCGATAATAATGACTTTTTTTGATGTTGTTTTTGAGGGTTGTTTGGAGGGGGCGTTGGTGCAAAAGTTAACTACCACCGACTCATGGAGGACTGAAATTCTTCATCTTATTAAAACTCATCGAAATTGCAATTTCTCATTTCTCGGCAGAACCTAAAACATCTGTATTTAGATAGCAAAAAAAAATCAGAACAAAGGGAGGTAATTCCTGTTGAACCACACAGGTACCTAAAAATGCAGAACTTGACACAAAAAAAATCACGGAAACGCTTGCTACTCTATAATTTTTTGAAAATAATATTAAATCCCAAACTGATTTTTGTTTATTATTGAAAAGGTTCATCTCTTTCAAGAAAACTGCTAGATGCATTTCTTCATATCCTATTGAAATACGGGAATTGTGATTTTAGGTGATAACAACACAAGTCTTCACATAACGGCGCTTAAAATTTGTGAACACGGATCTAAGTTTGCAAGTTTAGTATTTGATAAAAGATGGATTGAATTATTCTTTAAATACTAAGACGGGCAATCAAAATGGAAATGAATTTGGAGATCACCACCCGTGGTAATCATCAATTTGATTTTTAGTTTTATTTTAATTGATTAAAAAAGTTATTAACAACATAAAAAGCGCGAAAAAATTACAATATGTAAATGACACAAATACAATTAAAAAAGTCAATGACAACCTGGAAGGTGAGAAGAGTTTACCAAATTTTAGTGTCAAAAAATATATCTAGATTAGTACATTCCAACTTTAAAATATTCTATTGCAACAAAATTACACTATTGCAATACAATGGCACAGAAAAAGGTAAGAAAATATCCCATATATTGCATAAATTAATCCCCATAGCCCACGTGTTTACCAGAATTAATTACCTAAGAAAATTATCTAAAATTATCTTTGAAAAAAATAGATCTTTTGTCAAAAGTTTTCTAAAAAAAATATATACCAACACAAGATACCTGCATTGTTGGTCCAAAATTACCACAGAGACCCCAAAAATCACGGGGGTGGGTGGAATAAAAACGTTTTTTCATGCACATTTTCAATGTTTTAGCCCCCAAAAGTGAAGAAGCAGACACACACATATGGGCAAACAGACTCTGAATCTGTATCCCGCTTGGCTGGTTGGTCCATTTGTGGGGCCTCAGTGATTCAATTACATGATACAGATAGAGCATAAAAAAGACAAAAACCACATGAAAGGAAAGAGAATTTCATCATATAAAGGCCATAGATACAATGGATATCCATAATAATTGAAATTAAACTCTGGTCAGAAGAGATGAAGGTCAATAGTTGAATTTTCTGAGCTATCATCAACATTTTGCATAGATTTATATTTGTTGTAAAAGTCATATAAAACTGTCTTCCTCTTATCCATCTAGTCTTGGTACTCATATAATAGTGGAGTCCTTGGCATTATATACGTAAAAGTGTAAAAGTTATTCCCCTTACATTATTGTGTTGAAATAAACTATTAAATAACTTTGTATAAAATTGTGTATCAAATTATTGTTGTTGAATTGTTTTGTATCAAAAAAGACTTTTGCTTTTTTTTTGTAGTTTTTTAATAATAATGTTTTGTAGAGATTTTTTTTATCTATGTATTAACTCCCAAATTCGAAAATGATTTTGCTAGGGTAATAACACTTTCTTTTATGCATATAACACTCCGGACTCCACTGCTGTAAGAGTATCGTTTATTTCTACAGCTGCTATATGATATATTTTCTCAATACTGTGTCTTTCGACAAGCTTTCTACTAATTAAAGAATTGAAGATATTAGCTTTAGAAGCAGCAATATTAATCTAAAAACAATAACAAATGACAGGGAGATTGGGGAAGAACGAAGGGTTGGTCTGAAGATTAGATTTGATCTTCTGCCAATCGTAGCTCTGTTGGTAAGAGCAGCTGGTGCAGTTAACTGGTCTTCCCTGAGACTAAAGTGATGTGAGTTCAAGTCTCACTGTGAGCTTTTCTTTTATTCCGAATTTGTGCTATTAACTCATCGTTGTAGACTGACAGCATGAGTGAGCTGCAATGAAAGGCAACCAAAAATCAAAACGAAAGAAAATACCAGTAAAAATAATGAATGGTAATAATGGTTGACAATGATTCATCTTGGAAGATAGAGATGATATGGCTGCCTTGTCTTTTCTTTGCAATTTTGTCCTTGTGAGTTTCTTGTCTTGATCATCATTGTTCACTTATACTTATTATCAAAAATTAATCATGTTTTGAAATGGAACGTGACTTTTAGGAACAAAAAAGTTTATGAGTACCTAAGTTTCATCCTTCTGAAAAATCCATTTCACATTCTTCACCATTTTCATTTATTCAATTAGTCAATCCTAACTTTGATTGAATCTTTTGAAATTTTCTGATACGATTTCTTCACAATAAGTTTATTACAGCTCCAATATTAAATTTTCATCCTCTCTCAATATTTTGTTCAAATTTTCTACAAAGGGTACCTACCTACTTACATGATTAATCTGCATTAATTCCCTAAATCTTCTTGAAATAGATATTGAAATCATTAATCCCTTTTCCAAAATTTACTCTTTTTTTAGTCTTTTTAATCCTTATTTTCTATATTGTGGGAGGAATAAAATTCACAATTGAAGTTGTTACAAACTTTTTGCTGTGCATATATTTCGAAATGAAAAAAATTGAAATTCATGTGGGGAAATGGAAGGTCAATCGGAAACTATACAAAAAGTACATCAACAAAATTGCTGGCAGCTTGGTGTTGAGATATTTTACGCTTTTCCAAATAGAAATTGCAAATTTTACTCCATTCTGATTCCAAAAACAGTGAAGATTGAAAAAAAGGAATCATTCAGAAGGCTGGAATTCGGGTCCCTGAAAGCATTAAAGAACTTTTTCACCCTATGTTTCAATCGATTACAGTTCAATTACTTTTAATTGGAAGTCCTCAGTGGTTGTAATTAAGTAAAGCCAGATGTATTTCAGTTCATGCCTGTTACCTGTCTTTCTGCTATTATTATTTTTGCAGCTGCTCATGATTATAAAAAGGCTTCTCGTGGATCAAGTTCCAATGAATCAAAACCGGAATCTTCTGACATCAAGAATGAACAAAAAAAACGTAAGTCTCTTTCCTTTTGAGATGGGGCTTTCATTTTTATGTTATGTTCAGTTATTTATTGATTTGATATTAGATTATATTTGCTAACCAGATTTATACCTCACCACACTAAACATAATACATGATAAAAATAACTACTGTATTTCCCTACAAACGATAAGATACATCCTATAATTATCTGGGTATTTCTCTGAGAAAAATATTTTCCCAATAAATAGCTTATTGTACTAGCAAGTCAAAGTCACCAACTCTACCTGACATTTTTCTTTCTGTCACAAGTCATTATATTTTGAACCTATCATTATTATCAAATATTTCTGTGGGAAAAATGCTGTTTTATCAACTTAAGAACACAGTCTATATTATTTCTAGCTGTAATAATTCCTACTACTTCTGTGCTATTTTTTGTCGAATAAAAAGACTTATTGTACCTGTTTGTAATCCTAAATTTTTTCAATTTCTATACCTTATTAATCTGCATTCTTTTTCAAGGGTGCCAAGATTTTGTGTATTTAGTAACTTTGAAAGTATATTTCTCTTCATGTCTGACTCTAAATGACAAGAAGACAACACTACCACAAAATTCAAACACACTCTCATTTAGTGATCAGAATTGCCTGCAATGGTAGGACAAGCATTTTGTTTGACAAACAAAGTTGCCTACAGAGTTCTAAAGATGAAAAACGGAATATTCCTATTGTCTATAGTTTTTAGAGGGATCTTTACCATTCAAAGCCTTTTTTTAGACAATTCATTATAGACAAGAAAGGCTATTGAAAAATGAGAAAGAATCAAACTTGTTGGGTGAGTGTATGTCAAACCAGTGCAGTGCAACTCGATATGAATTCCGCTACTTAGCAGAGATGGGGTATGGAAATCTAGGCCCAACAAAAAAAGGGAATCATGAATCCTACATTATAAGCATTGCTACTATTGAAGAGAAGAATTCTGTTTACAATTATTACATTCTGATGATGCACCTGAGGAAGGCTTGAGAATGAATCAGCCGAAACATTATGTTCACAATACAAACCACAAGAAGTTCAATCATCTGAAAAACTTGTTGAATGTTGTAGTGTCCATTGCCTTGATTTCTTTAACACTTGATGTTATAGACCACTTAATTCTGCTCCTAATTGACAGCGGAGATCTCCAGTGGGAGGCGGGGATTAAGGGACTTATTTTTGAGCAGTAAAAGTTGTTCCCCTTGATATTTTTATCAAATCAAATTTTCTTATTCAAATTCAAGAGTTGAAAGTGATTTTGAAGAACTTTGGCAGTTTTTCATGTAAAATAATTTTCTGTCTGTCATACAAATTTACTGTTTTGAATTATTTTGGTTACTTAGATTTAGATATAAAATATCTAAATTTATATCTGTAATTTTAGATAAAAGATCTATAATCTGTAGTTTTTTTTTCTTTATTTTTATTAGATTTCTCAAGAACCACTGATCCAATATCAACTTTATACAATGGCTAGCTGTTGAGTTATCTCAGTACATACATGCACGCACACTCACTTTCTTCAATTATAGTTATTTAATCTGATGTGATGATTAAGGAGCTCTTTATGTTTTCTATCTTTCCTATTGACATTGCTTTTCATCAATATTAATATCTTTTTATTCTTCTCTCTCATAATTTTTTGCTCAGGATTGGAAAAGAAAGCCCGTACTTTTGATTTTATGGCAATGTTTGAGCAGGCAAGGCAGGTTGCTTCAGAGAGGAGCAAAAAAGGTAAATCACCCGATTCATATACAATGTGAATCCATTTATAATGTGACTCCCTATTTTTATAACACACACACACACACATATATATATATATATATATATATAATTTTTTTTTTCCTTCCATAATCACAACCACAATATAGGTGATATGCCTAGTCACTTATAAGTGGCTAATGAACTCAATTTTGTTTCTAAAAGACTTTATCTAATAATTTTAATATTAAGATCTAAAGAAATGAATTTGCTTTTATTTTACAAAGAAATATTGCCAAATCATATTGTTTCGTTGTGGCCTGGTAGTTGGGAATCCCTGGCATAAAGTGAGCTTTTGTAAAATAGGAGATATCTGTACATTTTTCTACTTCATGTGAGCTACTTTGGTGTTTGTTTCAATCAACCCTTTAAGATGAAAGTTTGATGCCATTGATAACATTGTGAAAAGCCTGAGGACTGATTGATTTCTCCTCTCTGGTATATAAAGACTATAATACTGATTGTTTGAAGCTTTGTTGTCTTATCCATCAAAAACAATCAACATAGTTAACTTCAGTTTTCAAGTTGGTCTGGCTGATTATGTATGTAACATAAGTACAGGCCACACCTATGGAGTTAGAGGGCTGACATATTTATTCCTTATTATATCCAGAAGATACAATTTTTTTGATTTTTGAATATTCCCCTCCCCCCAAAATAGGTTTTCAGGGGGAGGGTTCAATTTGCAATGTAAGTTTATGCCTAATTGGTCCCTTAGTTTGTGTCTGGCAGCATTCACATTTGTTTGTTTTGTTTTTTTTTGTTTTTAGAGAATTTTGACTTTTTTTTCTCTATACCGCCCAACTAAAAACATGAGAAGTAACTTATCCATTGATCGTCTTTTTTCCAATCTTTTAATTGATCACTCTCAACATGGTATGCTGCCAAAAGACATTGGTCACATGACAAACGCCATTAAGTTTCCATTCCCTTTTTTTTCTCTCCTGCCAGATCCTGACAATATATCCCCAGAATACTCAACCGCAGACAAGCCAACCCCACATCTATCCAAAAAAGAAGATGGGACAGACCGCTTGAAATCAAAAGATGCGGAGGGTCATATGGGACCACCCTTGCCCCCAAAGTTTAAACCTTTCTCGAGCAAAAAGTCCGAAGAAGAAGTTGCTGGTCAAAAGGTAGCTAATGATAAGGACAGTGGAAATGATGATGATGATGATGATTTTATCGGGCCACCCATTCCATTTTCTTCAAAAAAAAGTGAACTCAAAAAAGCAGAAGATGATGATGATGATCTGATTGGCCCACCCGTTCCATCATCTTTGAAATCCAGCGGTCGAAAAGTGGAGGATGAAGAGGAGGATGTCGAAGAAGAGGAAGAAGTGAGTCGTTAAAGATGGATGTGTAGTCACATCTTGGTTCTTGACTTGTCAGAATATCCGTAGAATATTTTTCTATTATTAATTTTGACTCGTTTTTACCTCCATCCTTACTTTCTGCTGCTTTTTATCACAATTCTGAATCTGACCATAATCCTATGGCAACAATTGAACAGTCTAATCGGGGAAATAAAGAGCAAGCCCACGTTGAGAAGTGAACACATTCAGCCATGGGGCTTCATAGTTAAACAGAAGCTGGTTTTTACACTTTAAACTCTATTCCTTACAACCGATATTCCTCATTGTTGATGTTTACAATTGAGACTCAACAGTCTTTTAATACATTAAAATTATTAATTCTTACTAGTCTCTATCTTCATTCTAGCTCTTAGTTGATTTTTATCACAACTTTGAATTTGACTGCAATTCTATGACAGTGATTGGATAGAGTAATTGAATATAAAGAATAATCCCACAGTGAGAATCGAACTTGTACTGTGTAGTCTATCAAAGACTACTAGGTCACAAATGTAAATATAAACAAGCATTGACAATTGGTTGTACGGATTTTAGTTTAGGGTGCAAAATCAGCTTCTGATTAACTGTGAAGCCCCATAGAGGAATGGTCAAAAGTAGCCAGACATATACTGTATACTTCTTCTGGCTACACGGTGTGAGTTCGATCCTCACCACGGGCTTACTCTTCATTTCTGATAACACTGAGGTTTAGTACTGGTGGTACTGATGCTAATTCTCAAGTCAGTCCGTAGACAAAATGATATGGCCAGGTTAACTGGAATAAACAAACAAACTCAAGCACTTATTTAAAAAAATGGATAGAGCCCTAGCCATCTTTATTGTTCAAATGAAAGAACTAAAAATATTTCATTGTAGAAATTGAGTAGTTTGGGTCACCATTGAAATAAATAGTTTGGAGAGAAATGTATGTCTATATTACTATATTACTGTTTGTTTAAAATCTTTACTCAAATATAACAGTCGAATACATGCAAAGGAAATACAAAGACATATTATTCTACAAGAATATACGCATTTATTTATAAACAAAAGAGTATTTGAGAAATGAAAAGAATGTGTATCTTTATTCTCCGATCAACTCTACTTACTCACTGCTGGAGGGTAACCAGCCAGAGCAAAAAGTTACGGTAAAAAGCAACTAATGAAATTAAGACGATGGTAAAAAGTACTCTTAAAATTTTTTTTAGATAATGATGATTTTTTTTGTCTTATATATTTTTTCTTTTGACTTGAAAACATTCTTTATTTCCAGACTCTGGAGCAGACCATTCCACAATCTTTAGAAGTTACTTTAGCACATGGAGACAAAAGTGTAAGTTATATTTTTATTTTTATTTTTTTTTATTTTTTTGTTTAAACTGTCAACCTTGGTATTTTTCAGTTTTAAGTGATTCTGCCTACTGAGCTGGCTGGCGGGCAATGTATGTGTATAATTATGTGTCACACCAATGGAGCTAAAGGGCTAAAAATTCGAACATATACTCCTTATTATGTCTAGAGGAAACTTTTCTCTTTTTTCTTCTTTTTTTCAAATTCTCCTCAAAATAAGTTTTTAGTGGGGGGGGGGGTCCAATTAACAATGTAATTTTTTGCTAAATTGATCTTTCAGTTTATGAGCAGCAGCATTTACGCTTGTTTTTTAATATACAAAGTTTTTAGTTATGCAATAAAAGGCGAGACAAGTAACTTATTCATTGATCACCCCTTTTTTTCCAATTTTTTGATTGATCTCTCCCGACATGGCATGCTGCCAAAAGATTTTAGCTTTGTGATGGTTTCTATTGAGTTACTAACCAGACCTGTCTTCTATTTAATTCAATGTTATCTCTTTAGATATCAAATGCTCAGTTCCAATTCCTAGATTAGATATGACAATGTTCAGTTCCTCTTTTGACTTTTTCGTGCATCGTATTTTCAGGCTTGTAGACCAACCACAGATTTAAACATCTTACAAAATATTGACTATTTGTTGGATAATGGATGGAATCTTTTCCATGTTTTCGTAAAAACATTGTTTTTTAAATCAGCAACAGAAAGTAAGATGAAGGTAAAAACTAGTCAGAATTGATGGACAATGTTGCAATACTTGATCCAAAAATAAAATTTTAAAAATTTTAAAAAAGTTATTTTAAACAAATACTTATTGACGAATATCTTTTGTAGGTTTCAGCCTTGGCCCTGGATCCTTCTGGTGCTCGTCTTGTCACGGGAGGATACGACTGTGAGATCAAATTTTGGGATTTTTCAGGCATGGATGCATCGTTGAAACCTTTCAGGACTCTAAGACCCTGTGAATGGTAAGTGATCGTCTACAGCACATATTGGCAACTTTTTTTGTAGCTTGTGGCCAATATAGGCATTTATTTTTTCAAACTTCTATGATTTTTCTCCGAAAGTCAATTTTATAATTTATATTGTAAAATTACTATTGTTTTAGCTTCGCAAATCAATAACATAATAATTGTAAATGATATGTTGGTCTAAAATATAAATTAAGTGCACTTTCTGTAATACATTTTTTAACTGAATTTTTTAAGAAGAAAGATGTCTTATGTTGCCTGCTTGACCAAAAAGATTGCACATATCTGGTTTACAAAATATCAAAATTTGTTGGCTGAAAGAATGACCTTGACAATTTTGTTATCTAATAATTTTCAGCCATCAGATCCGTAATATTCAGTACAGCACGACTGGAGATGTCATTCTGGTAATAGCTGCCAATGCTCAAGCCAAAGTTCTTGACAGAGATGGTTTTGAAAAGATGGAATGTGTCAAAGGTGACCAGTACATAGCTGACATGGCAAATACAAAGGTAAGTCTTTACCTTACCTTTAATTTTTTTTTCTTTTTTTCACTGGCAAGGTTAACTGGTCAAAACGATTTGCAGGATCATTGTAAATGGTGCGGTCGGACTATTTTTCTTGCCTGTGTTGTTCATTTTCACACAATGTTTCGGCTGTGCACTCTCTGGCCTTCTTCAAGTCTCTTTTGTTTTGAAATGTGGAATCATTTCTTAGGAACACATGTATGGATTCTACTTGACATTCACATCCATTTTCAAGTTGTCCCAGTCGGCTGGCTATGTATGTATGACACGACGTGTGCAGGTCACACCAATGGCGCTACAGGACTGGAAATTCCCAATATTTACTTTGTCTCATAAGTAAAAGGTTTTTGTTTTTTAAAAATCACTTCTCCCCTCTAAGTAGTGCGGGGGTCATTTTTGCAAAAACTTACATTGTAAATTGAGCTTGAGTTTGTGTCTGGTAAGATTCACGCTTGTTTTTTTTGGGGGGGGGAATTCAGACTTTTTTTAGTCATTGCCACCCAAGAAATTGCGAGAGAAGAAAAATATTCTTTGATCACCCCTCTTTAAAATTTTTCAATTGATCACCCTCATCACAGCATGCTGCCAAAAGATACCGGTCATGTGACAGTTTCTGTTGAGTTGCTTACCAGAACTGTTTTCCTTCTTTTTCACAATGTTTTAATCTTTTCATTCTCTTGCATCCCTGGAATAATCAATGGAATTTCATTTTAATTCCTCCCTTGCACACACGCACACTCACTTGTTTTTGTTTTATGAAGACAATGGAACCTTTTTTTCAGAATTACTTGAGAGATGTAGGTAAAACTGGCTTCCGATGAATATCAAGTCAAAGAAGCAGACAACAATATCTTTGAATTTGTGGCCATCTTGAAACGGGAAAAGTAACAATAACCATTGTTTGTTACTAACTCCTTCTTTTGTTGATATTGCAGGAATTAGTATTTACAATTTAAACAAACTCAATGCAGCAAAATTTATTCTAATTATTCAATTTGAAAATATTTTTATGGCAACTTGATTCTCATTTTTCATTTTGTTCAACTCGTCTCTAGGGTCACGTTGCCATGTTGAATTCTGGTTGCTGGAATCCAAAAGAGCGTCATGAGTTCATGACTTGTGCAAATGATGGGTGAGTAAGTTTGTTTTGTTTTTTTTGTTTTGTTTTTGTTTTGTTTTTTTTGTTTGTTTTTTGTTTGTTTTTTGTTTGTTTTTTGTTTGTTTTTTTTTTGTTTGTTTTTTTGTTTGTTTTTTTCAACTCCTACTATTGTTGGAATTGATTTTATTTTTATAACCTAACGACAATGACATCAAGTTGAGACTAAAAATTGAAAAGGTTATAAAATCTAAATGATGGGTAGGGAAAGAAAAGACAGATTCTGTTCCTATGTCATCAATCAACTAAAGGAAGAAAGAGAAATCAAGAGAAAAGGAAAGAAAATAGAAAGCTATGGATGCTAGATTGAATTATCTGGTGTCACTAAATGTATTCTTTCAATCATAATGAATTACTTCTTTTTCTTTTTTTTATCTTTATCATTTTTCTTTTTCTTTTTTTCTCTTCACATCTCAGTCCAAATGTCCATAGTAGAAATTTGATATTTAGCACATACACACTCCCCTCTTTTAATAAGGGAAAAAATTTTTTTTGTTCTTTGAAAATTCAGCTTAGTAGCTGAAATAGTTGCGTTCAGAGAGGAGTTTAATCCTCAGACAGACAGTCTTGTCTTTCTTATTTTCTTAGCTTGTTTAGTCAGAGGGATAGAAAGAGATTTGGAGACCTGGGTATGGGGATGGCTCATTTAGGGCCCCCCTTCCAATATTTAGTGAGATTTGTCACATAAATACAATAGGTGAACCATTACTTGAAACTGTCAACAAACGTTACTTTTAGTTTTCATGTTCCACTATCTGGCTATGTATGTATGATGCATACAGGCTGCACTAACAGAACTAGAGGGCTGAAAAATTGATCAATTCAGTTTGCAATGTAAGCTTATGCTTGAATGATCCCTTAGTTTGTGTTCTCTTGTTTTTTGAAAATTTAGGATTTTTAGTGATCACCAGCCAACAAAATCTTAAAGAAGCAACTTATTCATTGACATTTTCCTTTACAAATTTTTCTAATTGATTACCCCCAACACAGCATTCTGCCAAAAGACATTGTGTAGCAGTTTCTATTGATTGACTAACCAGACCTGTTCATAGAGCTTTTAAATAGTTGTTTTTTTTTCTTTTATTCAGCCAGTCTAGGTGAAAGACATTGCATTTTGTGATAAAAGATTTTTCCTCTGCTAACTCTCTGTATTGAACAACACTCCATCTATTTTCTAGGACCGTCCGTCTTTGGGATATCGACAATGAATACAAACAACGTGTTGTAATAAAGACGAAGAACCAACAAGGGCGTAAAACTAACGGAACCGCTTGTACATATTCTCGTGATGGACGTTACATTGCTGTTGCTTGCCAAGACGGATCAATCCAGCTTTGGGATTGCAACAGGAAATTTGTGAGTAATCTGGGATCTGCTTCCTTTTATAATTATTATACTGTTAGCCCTTTTGATTATAGAAAGCAGGTTTCCAGTAATAAATCTGTAATTATTATACTCTAAGCCCTTTCAATAATAGATAGCAGGTTCCCGATAATAAAGATTGCCTGATGTTACCAAATTAAGTATAAAAAAACAAACAAAATAACCAAAAAAAAAAAAAAAACCATGAAATTAGTCCAAATACATACATGACATAGATATAATCAACATTGTAAGATGATTTAAAATAACTATAAATAATACAAATAAGACTAATTTTATTTACTTATATCACCATATATTTCTTGATGATACTGGTACCACCTCCTTGGAAGCTATTGTAATTGATAACATTAGAAAGTACCAAGGAATCATAAAAGAGAGTGAATTAGTAAATACTGCCTCCACTGAGAGTGTAAATAAAAAGGTGGCGCATGAGTCATGAAGTAGTGCCATGTCTGCTGCCCACCAGCACTGATGGACAGATTAAATCATATCTAAAAGCCATCCACCTTAAGAAAGAAAACTGTTGTCTGCCTTTCTATGAAATCAAAAGGCAGCCATTTTTAAATTCAAAATGATTGACTGTGAATGAGCATTTCTTCCAATTATGATTAAGTCATTGTGCATTGTAACATCTCCAAAATGGAATAATTTCTTCCATAGCCTATTCCCCACCCTTCCACTTCTTGGGATATCATGTTGACTGAAGGAAGCGATTTATAGATATTTATGAAAAACACAAAAAAGAATCTCAACATGATAACTCTGAAAGTTTCAAATGAAAGGATGAGGCATGGGGTAAGGAAGAATAACTGATTTTGGAATGGATCAAGGAATTCATTTTTGATCGAGAGATATTTTTATTTTTATAGAAAAACTAGCAAGAATTTCTTTCTTAATTTGAATGGATTTTAGTTATGATTCAACCTATCTACCAAGATTCTACCCAACAAAAGTAACTCAAATGTCCCAGTAACTTATATACTACAAGACCCATTGGTCCTTGGACCCTTCTTCACTATTCTGTCTTCTCCCATCCTTCAGACTCCTACTCTCACTGTTTTGAGAGTACACCGGTTGTGTCTGGAGAGTCCTATCTGCCAATATAAACAAACATTTTTAAAGTTAAATGAGTATTTCCTTTTTTTTTTAAATCTATAGCTATAGTATATCATTTTGTTAATATAGATATTATGTATGACTTTTTGTTGATTATAGGTAAGCACATGTATGTTGAACAGAACTGCTCACATGAATGGGAGTGACACTTCATCCCTTTGCTTCTCCTATGATGGTAAAGTTCTTGCATCAAGAGGAGGTAAGTAAAAACATGCTAGAAAGTTTCTTATCAAAGCTATTCATTCAAAAAATTATAATCCACTTTGTTTCAGAATTAAACCTATGATCTTCATCAAGTGATGTTGACAAGCTTTGCTGACATAGACAAACGCTTTTGACCTGATAGAAACTATGATATTAGGATGTTCGGAAAGTAACGATGCATTTTTGTGTTTGGAAAATAATTACCTATTTTACAGCTATAAATTTTAAGCCAACTAATGAACACAAGACCTATATTAAATGGTACAAAATGACATCTGGATTTAGTTCACCATCTCTTCTATCAAGCAGTGTGTCATTTAAAGTGTAAAGTTAAGTTTAACCCCAAGGAGGATAGAGACTTTGAAGAGCAAAATATTTGCTATTACTTACTTTTCAGGAAAAAATGCCTTCCCGTTCTGTTGCTATCATTGAAAATGATAGTGGTTACATTATTAATAAATAGTTTTTAATTTAACTTCACTGGAATTTGTTTTTATCTATTTTTATAAAATACGTAATTACTTTCTGAACACCGTAACATCATTCTACTTGTTCATAATATGGATAAAAGATCATAGATTTGAACTATGTATTTATTGACTCATGCCTTATTGGAAAAATCATCACCATCATGAACTCTTCAATCACATTTTTTCAGATATCTTGGGGTGGGGTGAAAAAAATTCTTAATTTCCAGAAATCCCAAACCCTCTAGGTTTGGAATGTATGCTGAATTCAGTTGGGGGGGGGATTCAGATTTTTAGTTTTACAAATAGATAGAAATCAAGTCAGTATTATTGAGGTGAGTGCGAACGTAATCTCCAGAAGAATTTTTTTTTTTTTTTTTTTTCCCAAATCAAAAATAATTTTTACTGTAAAACCTTCCCCTAGGTCCAATGAATATGCATTCCAAATTCGGTTGGGCTGTTCCCATGTTTAGGCGTTACTTGTATACATGGATATGATTAGGACTGATTCGGCACGTGAATAAACTCATGAATGAAATAATTTGGGAAGTATCCGTTCAGTCGAAACAATGATGATACTTTTTTTTTTTTCTTATTTCTTAAGAATCAAATTTTTAGGTTTGTATTCACAACTTAATTTCAGAAATTTTCTGTTGCTTTTCTTTTCTTTTTGTCTTTAGATTAATAACTTGCCTTTTTTAATTCTGTCTTTGAGTCCAACATAAGAACTTATTCTTTCGTAGTTTTTTAGTATGCATCTAAGACTCTTTCCCTGTCGTATCAAAAACGATAAATGAACAGACAACTCTGAAGAAATCTGTTGGATTGTTCATTATTCACAGAGTTGCCCCCCTTTCATTGTCATTTCATTATTTCATTTCATTGAAATAAATGAATTGAACTACAGTCGCCATCGAAGGTGGTGAAGGGTCCTTTTTCTTTTATCCTTTTGTTTACTGGCTTTATAGAATCAGCAAAAATAGCTTTTGGATTATTTATAATCTTTTATTGAAAATGACAAGTGAACAGATCTTGGGTTTCAATATACATGAATACTCTCCAAGTGATAGTGTTTTCAGCAGTATTTTCTCCCATTTTTTCTCCTATATATAGTGCTGTCGTCTGATCTATCCATGTGATGTTGAGCATAATTCTCTCCCATGCAAATTGCATGGTTTTGTGTTTGAAGGTCAATCCTTCAGTTAGGTTCCCCTCTCCCGAAAATTGAAGGTGAATCTCTTACCAACCCTGCAAGAAAGTATCATTTTTATATAAGATTTAACTTTGTTTCACTCCAGATGACGACACACTCAAACTTTGGGACATCAGGAACTTCAAAAAACCTCTTGTCACTGCTGAGAATCTCCTGAACCTTTTCCCTGTGTAAGTTGGATTAGTTATCTTATTTTGGATTTGCCATTTCCAGAAATACATACAATGGTGGGCTTGAATAATCTAGACAAAAAAATTATTCCCCTTTTAATTGATTTTTTTTTTTTTTTTTTCATTTTTAACAAAAGAATGTCTTACAAAGTTTTTATTTTTTATTTTGAAATCTTTCTCTTGAATTTCTCCTTACTATTGTAGGTGTACTGTCTTTCTCTCTTGGCATATCTCCCCACTATTGTATGTGTACCTTTCTTTCTCTTTTCTCATCTCTCCCCTCTATTGTATTTGTACTTTCTTTCTCTTTTCTCATCTCTCCCCACTATTGTATTTGTACTTTCTTTCTCTTTTCTCATCTCTCCCCACTATTGTATATGTACCTTTCTTTCTCTTTTCTCATCTCTCCCCACTATTGTATATGTACCTTTCTTTCTCTTTTCTCATCTCTCCCCACTATTGTATATGTACCTTTCTTTCTCTTTGCATCTGTACATAATCTTTTTCAGTATTTCTTTGTCCACCACTCTTTGCACCTTCTTCTTTCATTTTGCTGATCTTCGCATCTGTTAACTCCCGTTTCGAGGCTGGCATAATTATAATCGATTGTTCAACCGAAGTAATGAAAACCTGCTAAATCCAATTTCTCAGTGAAATGATTCCATCAACAAATCCTTCTGCAACATGCTCCTTAATCGCATCAAAAAGCATTTCTGCAATTAAATAGTAAAGAATAGCAGCCTGAGGAATAAACACACAAAAAGCCAGAGATGTGGGGATGAGCAAAATTGAGGAACAAGGCATGATGAGTAGCATACAGTTTATGAAGAAATACCTCCTCTTATATTCTATAAATAGATGAATGTATCCCATACTAAATCTTCACCTAATGAGGAATAACTTTTTAGAATCATTAAAATCACTTATACTATGGGTAAAACCTTTTTTAATGTACTTATAGCCAGACCAGCTGAAGATTATTGTGACAGTTCTACTTGATAAGTTTGATCTTCATTGGGTGCCCCACTTCTGTTGCCTTGTGTCAGACTAAGCTTAAACTGTTATAAACCATCAGCCAAAATCATCACAATAAGTCTCTTAATTTTTAAACTGTTCTGGATGTATATTTATGTATCATACATACAGGCTGCACCAATGGAGCTAGAGGGCTGAAAATTGAAAGATTTACTCCTTATGTCTAGAAAAAACTTTTTTGAATTCCAACCCGGGGGGGGTTCATTATGTAAGTTTATGCTAAATTGATCACTAGTTTGTGCCCGTTTGGTTTTTTGAATTTCAAACATTTTAGTGATCAATAAAAGGCGAGATAAGTAATTTATTCATTGATCACCCCTTATTCCAATTTTTAAAATGATCCACCCCCAACATGAAATGCTACAAAAAGATATCGGTCACTTGACAGTTTCTATTGAATGACCAACTAGACTTGTTTTAATTATTTATTCATTTTAAAAGAAAAATATTCCTTTATTCTCTCAGAACTGACTGCCAATTTAGCCCCAGCGACAAAATGGTGATGACTGGTATATCTGTTGGTAAAAGAGGTGGCACAGCTGGTAAATTATTGTTCTTTGAGCGAGAGACTCTGAAACCAGTCACCAATGTTGAAGTGTGTGAAAGTGTAAGTATAATCATTTTGACAATATGTATGAAATTATATCATTTCTATAAAAAAAATGACTTTGATACAAATATTTCCAGCTTTTTTTCTTTTTTTTTTTTGTTACATAGTCTTTCATTCATATACAGGGTATCTATGAAGTCCTGTACTTTTATGAAAATTCAACTTTGTTCATACAAAAGAATTCAGTATGTATTTTTTGAAAGATCAATTTTTGAAGTTATTGAAAAAAAAATTCATTAATGTATATAAATGTATGATTAAAACTTGAACTAATTCCAACGAACGTTGGTATATCTGCTTGAAAACATTTTGAGTTATCTCCCTTTTGATCATTCAATCAATTCCATCCTTTTGAGTTATCTCCCTTTTGATCATTCAATCAATTCCATCCTTTTGAGTTATCTCCCTTTTGATCATTCAATCAATTCCATCCTAAGCTCTTCTCTGTTTGTATCAACAATGATGACAGTTATGTTGAAATGTAATAAACGAATACTGAATCAAGAACAAAACTTTAAGAGATGAACTTTCAAATAATTTATACTAAATAGTTCTATTTTTTGTATGATTTGAATAACTGAATCTTAAAACAGGCGGAGGACTTTAGACACCCTGGTTTTTCCTTGCTTTCTATAATCTTTTCACCTATTCAATTAGATTTTGTATTTTTGTATGAAAGAATAATTTCGGTTTTGATTCAATGAATTCTTGCTGACCTAACAAGGAGTATTGCATAGAGCAAAACAAGTGATGGACTAAATGTAACAGGACTTTGGAATACCCTACATGCGGAAGAAGTTCCCATCCCAGCTCTGTGAGTGTGTTGCATTGCATTTGTAACATGAGGATGGGCAATGCCAAGCAGTAAAATCACTAGTCAACATCCGTGCCCATGAGGGAAAATGTTCCTGTATTGAGTAAGAAGAAAAAGACAAGTGTTTGAATGCTGACTGATTTTTCTTTTCACAACTTCATGTGGAACCCACTTTCATAACGCATGAATTTTCCCAAGCCAATAAGCAATTGACTGATTGCAGAGTCAATAAAGGGCTGAGAAAATTTCAAAGACATTTCTAAGATTTCTCTAACATTGTGTGAAGGATGGTGCTGGAAACTTTTGCATCATTAATCTATAAATTTTCTTTTTAGATGTGTCTACACATCTCTATGAGATGCTTTAAGGTCAGTCTGTTTGGTTAATCCCAGTTATGTTAAACAACAGAAATGAGAAGAAAGAAAGAGGTGTAATATTAAAATGTATGATGTCATTAAAAGTATATAAATCTGTTTTTCCTCCTGGCAAACATACTACTTTATTTGATCTTTTATTGGTGATTTTGGCCTTGCCGGCCAATGCCATTTTCAAACTGAATTAGGAACATTACAAAACTTCTTGTTAAGAATCGCTTTGTCAACCTAATGTCGCGATTGTTTAGTCATTCTTTTCATGAGCAGAAATCCATGATTGCATTGTTACCCACTTCCCGTCATCTCAATTTACAAGTGTTTTTGTTAAATGTATTTCGAGTGCTTCCCTTATCTCTTTTTTTATTTTTTTTTTTTGTTGTGTGTCTAGAGTCTAATGGTGCAACCACTCAAATTGACTGTGACATATCTCACTGAGTTCTACTGCTCCTTGAACAGTTTCCCCTCAAGCTATTCCGGCAATATTCAATACACCTTATCACCAATACTTCTGTTGAACTTGTAGTTCTTATGTTTTAACAGCAAAGTTTTTCCTAAAATTGTCCAATTTCTATTTCCTTTTTCACTCCCTGTTGTTACAGACGATGTACTTTTGCTGGTTGTGTATCAAAGCAGAGAAATGAATATCATGGAATAAAAGTGCAGATTAGTTATATCTATATTTGAAACTCATGGTTGAAATAAGTGTTTTGGGCATCCCAGATTTTGGAAAGGGAGCCAGAGCAATTACTGAAAATATTTCTCAATTCAAATATTGATCATTCATGTCTGAGAACGTGGCTGTCTATGAAGGTGCTTGGAAAATTCAGTCATAGAAAATTATAAAAATGTAATTTTTTAAAATGGAAATTAAAAATATAGGATAGAATGGAAGACCATTGCGGAAATATTGATGGTGAAAAATTGAAATAAAAAAGTAGGAATTAATGAAAGATCATCAAGATATTAGATTTTACTAAAAATAGTAATTTGAAATGAGAAAAATCTCAATCCTATGTTATTTAGAATTGACCAAATTTTCTCGCCCCTGCCTGTGACATATCATTTTTATTATACAAAAGTAAAGAAAAATCAATATAAAGCTAATATTCATAAAGCAAGTGAACCAACATGTATTGCTTCAACCTTTTGATTTTCACTTTGATCAAAATGTAATTCATTACATTTGTTTGAAAGAAATCTGTTTTTAAGATAACATTATAAACCTCCTATGAAGTGATCAGATTTGATCACTGTAAAATATTAATCCAAATAAATATTCTATGAAGTGCATGCAATGTTTTTACTTTGCTGATTCACCAACTTTCAGCAAATATCTTTGGGTTGTCTCCCTTGTTATTATGTGAAGGTGATATCTAATTTTGATGAGATATCTTCAATCTTCTTTTTACTTAGAATTCTTGGAAAGTAGGATTCATTTTACCTCAGATATAGAGAACATCATACATTTTTTTTTTTTTACTGATTTTTTTTTCTTTCTTTGATACTTTTTTCTTTTCTTGAAGTTATCTCAGACGTGTAGATCAACCTGAGAACTTGCAAAATGTTAGAAAATGATGTATCAAAAACTTGGATGGTCCAATATTAGTCAAGAGATCATAATGACTGTGTGTGGTATTTGAATGTTTGGAGCTTTTAGTGTCATTTCTTGGAATAGGTACATGTGTAAGTGTGTAGACACACACACACACACAAAGTAATTGAAAATGCAAATTGAATTTTTTTTATAACGTCAGATTTTCACCATTTTCCAAACACGAAGAATCAGGGAATTCTTGTACAGTTTTAGTCATCTTGAACATTTATAAAAGTAAAAAACACCAACAAACAACAAACATACATTTATTTTTCCTGTTACAAACCGAATTATGATTATTATCTTTGTTTATACTTCAATTAGCATAGTACCCATCAAAAATGACTTATTTATTTATGTATGGATTGGTATTTCTGCCTAGGATCAGAATATCTAGGATCAAAGTGTTGGTCACTGGCCCTCTGCCTACGATCAGAAAATAGTATCTATGCATTCATTCAAAAGTCTTACATACACAGTACATAACATGTTATACGTTAATGTAAACTTTACTTATTTGTTGCCTTTACTCCTCTAGAAGGTTCTGAACTGCATAAAAATGCTTTTTTTTTGTCCTAAGACTATTGTCAAAATATCATTGTTCATTTGGTAAACAGAGGAATATTGAGATTTGAGTCATATTCCATTTTTTTTTAATTTTTCTTTTCAGAGTGCAATACGGTGTTTGTGGCATCCCAAATTGAACCAGATTGTTGTCGGCTGTGGAAATGGTGATGCTATTCTTTATTATGATGAAAAGAAAAGTCACAGGTAAGATTTGGACTAATCTATTTACTATATTTATTTATCTGGACCTATTGTGATATACCAACTTTTGGGGGGTTGGGAGGGGGACAGTTTGATCTCTTCTTTTCCTCTTTGATGTTTTCTCAACGTTTCAATGGTTTCATTTTGTGAGTACATCGAAGATGAACAGTTGAAATTGTCCAAAAGTTTATGAGTACATCGATAATGAAAAGAGTTAAAATTGTTCCCACCAAAATTGGTATGTTAATGACTCTTCTCAAAGTTATCGACAATACTATGGTGATATATCTGGCTCTTACTAACATTATAGAATTGTATTTTGTCTCCATTTATTTCAGAGGTGCTATGCTGTGTGTTGTGAAGAAGGAACACAAAGCAAAACAAATAGAAATGATCACAGCTCAACATATTATCACTCGTAAGTAACAATCATTGTTTTCTTTCAAAAACTGAACCCATTTTTATTCAAATTCAAAATTTTCCATTTATCATATTAAAAACTATCAACCTGAACAGTCTACATAGGTTTCTTCAGTTAACTATGAAACCCATGTACAGGCCACACCAATCAAGCTAGAGGGCTGAAATTTTGAACTTTTACTCCTTATTATGTCTGGAAAAAACTTGTGTGCTAAATTGATCCCTTTGTTTATACGTACTTGTTTTTTTGAAAACCCAAACTTTTTATTGATTACTGTCAAAACAAAAGGATAAAGAAGTAACATTTATTGATCACCCCTTTTTCCAATTTTATACTTGATCACCCATATGAAGGCATGCTGCCAAGAGATGTTGATCATGTAACTGTTTCTAGTTAGTGACTAACTAGACTAGTATTTTTATTTTTTTTTCTTTCTCAAAATTTTTCTCCTCTGACTCATCGTCCACTTATTTTCATAGTCCACTTCTGGCTTGTTAGGCCAAATGAAAGCTTTACCAGAGCCCTGTCAACTGCTCTTCAACTATTGTTGGTGAGGAGAAGTGATGTATCCGTGCCCAGCCCCCAAGGGTATTAGTGCAAAGTGAATGCCAGTATTCACTGCTAGAGTTTGAACTTGGTTCTCAGATTCCATTTTCCCTGCTGTGAACTGACACCCCAATCGCACCATCCTGGAATCTCAAACTTCTATTATACTTACATTCGTAAATGTCTTCCCGGATAGTGTAATGGTTAGCATATGCAGAAGGTCCCAGATTTGATTCCCGGTATGAGCAAAGAGTGTGGAAACCCTTCATTAAGACAGATTTCCCTGTGCACTCAGCAGCTAATTGAGTACGCTCTAAGCTGTGTGATTAGGGTGGAGGTATCCCTTTGGTGAACTTGTTGGGCTGACCATAAATGCTTGCAAGAATAAAGTCCTGGTCTCGACCAGACTTAAAACTTGCCCGGATCACTAAGCTGAAGCATGCAACAGAGATTGGGACTTTCTCTCAAGAGACAGAATATCTTACATCTTTTTTTTTTTTTTTTGTATCAATAGATATATGTTTGCACTGTAAATTATTCCAAGTTCTTTTATTTGCTGATATTCCAATAGTTTTATTCACTGACTCTTAATGTCATAAACTGCTTGATACCATTCCTAATTGGTGGCTGAGATTTGAATTTATTTATTTGAAATTGAAGTTTGAAATTATTACATGATTTTTGTTAAATTTTCAAATTCATCTAACGCTCAAAGGCAGGTAAATCTGGTCTGTAGTTCCTCCCCTTGATATTACCATTCAATATTTTCCTGAAATTAAGAGTTAAGCAAAAGCCCTCACTCTTTTCTGTTTTCCACCAGCATACGCATTACCCATGTTCCGAGAGGGACGTCCAATAAGCACACGCAAGCAAGAAGAGAAGGTGCGAAAAGATCCATTGAAGACGAGGAGGCCCGACCTGCCTGTTTCGGGACCAGGTATGTAGAAGAAGGTTGCCATTGATGTTAACTTATGTTATTAGTTGATTTCCAAACAATAAATTCAGTTTTGAATGTAAATTTATTTGGATTTTCCTGATGAAGCATTGTCAGTTATTATCAACCACAATATAACCGTAAAAAATATTTTGACAAAAATATATTAAAAATGCAAAAGCAAAATTATACTTTGTAAAATAAGAATAAATTTTGCCACTGCATTGATATATATTTTCTTGTCTTTTTTTTTTAATCTTAAACTATTTTGAAAAAAAGAAAAAAAAATTAATAGTGTTATGTATCCATATGTAATTTGTGAAAAAAGATTGTTCAATACTGTTACTGCATTAATATTTTTTTTTCCTCCAAAAAATTGATATTGTTTCTTTCGAACATTTTGAAAATCGGTCTCATTGTAAAATAATACTACAAAAATGCGAAGAAAAATAATTCATCAAATTAAGATTAATTCGTAATTGATTTATGTTATTCGTTACCACATAAGTTGCACAAACAAAGTATCAAAGTTAGCAATATTGTAATGATAATCCCCATTCCAAAACTTTGATAAATCTATGACTGATAAATTACCCAAGGAAACTAAAAGGTCATCTGGAAAAATGACTTGCAATATGATCTAATTTTAAGAGGCAGGACTGTTTTTCTTCAGTAGTTCCCATTTTTGCAAAATTATATTACATGAATCAATTAGTGAGAATAGGTGAGACCAGATAATTATATGCTTTTCAAAGCCTACATCATCTATAAAAGAGTTTGAAGAAAAAAAAATGTTGCTCTACCAGTGGATTCGAATGCCCCCCCCCCTCACTTACCATTGCCAACAGTAAAACCTTTGTTTAAATTTTTTTTCAAGATAGAAATATTTGCAGTTCCTGGAAGAATGTGTCTGAAAAGCTACATGCAATTAAGTCCTGTGGTTCAAAATTGTTTTGCATTATAGTGTACCGAATTCAATGTAAAAAAAAAAAAATCCCATTACTGTATCGAATTTCAGAGCAATTTTCGTGACTTGTGTAACAAAGAAAGTTATTCACAATAAAGGTGTCTGCGAGACAACATAAATTTTGATAAAATTGGTTGAGTTATACAAAAGTTACTCCAGAATTAAAGTCGTCAGTTTAAGTGAAAAGTCAAATGGATTGTTCAGCTAGATCAGATTCAAAACAGATACACAGACAGAAAAATTAACCAATCAGCGCTTCCCATTTGAGCAAACAGAAATATTTCCATATGAGCTCATTATGCGGTTAGATTTTTGACTAGTATTTCTTTCATCATATTTCTTTCACTTTTTCCTACACTAGTAGTATTAGATGTAATAGTATTCAAATTTCTTGGATGAACTTTTGTCAATCTAACTACAATTGAAAAATCTCTGCTTAGTATGTGCATGCACCATGATTACTTGACAACTGGCCATTGTAATAAGTTGACAATCACCAGATATATTAGCACACAAGGCAGTGTGCAGTGTTGAAGTTTTTTTGATCAGGCGTTCTTGAAAAATCTGATAAAAATAAATACAAAATTACAGACTATAGATCTTCACATCTTCTATGAATTATCTCCCTTGACTTCCACTCTTATTATCTAAATTCAGATATAAATATCTAAATTGGCAACACTGAACACGAGTTACCAAAATACTTCAAAGCCGTAGTTTTGAACAACGATAGAAAATTATCTCACCTTATCCTGGTAGGCTGCTCCACATAATATGCTGTCCAGCCCCCTTCCAAACCTGCATGGTCAGAATGGACACTGCCCTAGTTATTGATTTCTTATCAGTATTTCTTTCAGTTGTTTTTTATTGAACTAGTAGTATTAGATGAATCTTCACTATATGTGAAATGAAATTTGTTTTTCAAGGGATCATCAAATAAAAAAAAAAAGAAGCTATTTACAAAATGAGTTTCCTTCACAATTCCGTTGTCTCTTGGCAGGTCAAGGTGGCCGTGTTGGTGCCCAAGGAGCTACATTGTCCCAGTACGTGGTACAACAACTTGTGCTTAAGAAACCTGATCCTAGTGAATTCAACCCTCGAGAGGCGATTTTGAGACATGCCAAAGATGCAGAAGAAAATCCATATTGGGTATCACCTGCCTACCAAAAGTGAGTTGACCCTCAATTAAGTCTTGTGAACTTTTTTATTTTAGTGGCACTTGCATCTATAACAGCAATTGCTGTCACTGACCAACAAATCAACATAGCAAGCTCCTCACACGATCTCCAAGAAGTATTCCGTCCCACTACATCTATGAATCTAATGTTGCACAAGTGACATTTTATTATTACGTGATCAGAACGTGGAATTGTTTTCTACTACATCAGAAGACAGACACGCATCAATTGCATACATGAAATTCAATTGTAGTATGATATAAGCATTTTATGAAGGTTCTTTCAGAGGAAAAAGCTTTTGAAGGTGGGAGCTTTGAAAGAAATGGGCTTTTAACTTGTGCATCTATAGTCTGACTCTCAGGCTTGTTTCATTTGTTGTAACTGGATGAGATTTGTGAACTGTTTTTCTTGAAATTCATTCACATGTTTTCATACAGGAGTCCCCCAATATAGATTGATTTGCAATATAAGCTAGTTGATTGTTGAACCCTGAAATTTTGATTCATATTTATCATCATTTATTTATGCTACTGGACACACCAGTTGGTCTTAGGGATTTAAGGAAGTTCTTTTTTTTTTTTCTACATTTTTTAGTGATCTTTTTGTAATCTTTTGTCAGCAATACCAGGTACATCTTTCTGCGTGTGTACTCTACTAGACTCTAAAAATGTTTCCTGTTGATATGAGAAAAAAATTTTTTTTGCACAAAAATATACAATATTTCTTTGTTCGCTTTGTTTCATTACATTTGTACACTAACACGGAATTACTATTCTCAAAGAAACAACCTTAATTATTTATCTTCATCTTAATCGTTTAGTTGCAATAAAAAGCAGAAACGGTCATGGTGAAGGTAAATAGTAGCAAAAATCAATAATAGAGTATATTTTGTTTTTCTTTCCGGTGAAAACTACAGTTCATAACCAAAACATCATTTTCAAGCCGAAATAAGTAACAATTTTTATCAACACATCCGTGGCTCAGTGGTTATAGGCTTTTGGCTTGTAACCAATAGATCAAGGGATTGAATCCACCTGGAAACATCAGATTTTTTTTTCCCTCCTTTACTTTTGAAGTCAGTAGCAGATTAACCATTAGGTTGATTAGGCTTTTTCTCTACTCATTTCTGGTCCCCTTATTTTATTTACAATGTATTTGCTTCAGCTTCATCTTCAGGACCAATTCTCTTGTATAACATCCTGTTATCTTCCCTCCCCATTGCCCTCTTCCCTTTCCTAGAAGTTGGTTCGTTGTAATCCCAATTTCTGTGAAAAAGTAAAACTAAATTCCAATTCTTATTTTTTGCTAAAAAAAAACTGTTAAAAAACCCCCTCCAAACATATTAACTCCTTAGTTCACAAGTAATTCTAGCATTAAATAATCCACCAAAGCTTGATAGGCCATTCAACCAATCTACCGACCAAATCAATGAAATTACAACAGATTTCCCTCATTTCCTCAAAATTGACTCTTACAGACTTACTAGGTTTTCCCAAGTTATAGGAAACTTGTACTTTTCATCATTAACTAATGCCCCCCCACACACACACACACATCTTGTGTCTGTATTCCTGACTTGAAACCGACAATTGTTGTTGTGAATCTGACCAATAAAGGTTTGCTACTTTCTCGAGTAATAATTATTGACTATTTTGCAGGACTCAACCCCAAACCATTTTTCAGTCTCAGTCAGAGCAGCAGCAGCAGCAACAACAACAACAACAGGAGGATGAAGACAGCGACCATGAACCGGTTTGGAAAAAAGTCAAATTATCAGAAGAAAAAAAATAAAATGAAATTCGATTGTTTTTATCAAAACAGACAAAGGGTATCTTTTTAATCTTTTCATTTCTGCAATACATCTTCTCCTTTCTCACCCCAATTTATTTTATGGCTGCTTGCAACTAATCATTTATATACCTTGCCAGATAAAGGACAAATAATACCCTTGGGAAAAGCATTCATCCACTTCTTTCTGTATTCTGTCCCATTGCCAAACACCTTTTCATCATTGGTGTACCCTTGGCAAAGGTATGAAGTCTGCATTCTTAATACTTTGTAGCGTATTGTGATAGGATACAAATTCAAGTTTTCCTCAGATATAATATATGTGTGTGTGTTGGACTGTTGAATGTAAACTACTCTCACTGCTACTGTGACATCACCTCCTACCACTTCAGTTCGCCCAAAGGTCAATGTGTATAAATGGTTGGCAATTGAGTGACATCAAGTAGAGTTTGATTTGAAGAGTCAAGTCGAAGTCATTGTGAATGACATACAGGAAGACAGGAGTTAGTTCATGAAAGTAGAAGTTGTTTGGTACAGTATCAACTGTTTACAAGAAACAAATGGTGTCCATCTATTTGATACCAAGAACACTTTATTACAACCTTCTCCACATGAAAACATTTGGCATCCAAAAAAAAGTAAATGATGCACACACACACACACATATATATATATATATATATATATATATATATATATATATAGCTTGGTATTAGATTTTGATGCATGCATGATAATATAAGTGTGATTCTGAAATGTAGGTTACATACTCCATTAAGGGGTAGTGTAGATGTACTGAGGAGGGAGGATAAGGAAATTGGGTGTGAAGAGCAAAAAACATTCTGAGGCTCAATATTGAATCATGTTGAGGCTTAACTGATTAATTCATAATTAAACAATACTATTAGTCTCTAATTTTACTATAGACTCCATAGTAACTAATGCTTAAATCATTAACTTTGTCAAGTATAAAAAGGATCAAGTAATTATGTTGTAACTATTTTCATACAAAAAATAACAAAGATATTTGTAAATACTCTCAAGTTCATATGTCAGTATTTTTTTTTTTTTTTCAAAGATCAAATTTTTCAATTCCTAGAAATGGGAATTATTAGTGATTATTATTGCATGCCACGTTTAAAAGTTTTCAGAGCTTTTTGATTTAGAACTCTAAATTTGGTAAATTTCCGAATTTCACATCATTTTATTAACTTATTTCATTTCAACAAATTTATCTCATTGCAATAAGAGGGACCTACATACATTTTAGCTGTCGAGTTGAGGGCATAGTTCAGAAAAGGAGAAGAACCATTTATATAAATCCTCTTGAACAAATACAGAAATGCTACCTGGAACAAACTTCTTTCTTATTAAACAACAGATTGAATTTTAATAATCTATAATGTTCGATGTCTATTTTAGAGACAAGTGAGAATGACATTAAATTTGTTTCTTTTTTTGTATTAACAGAGCTAAACATGAAATGATTGTGATTTTGTACAATCTATATTGATTAGAACAAGATATTGAATAATATAAAGCTGATGATATGTAAACAAATGGTGGTGCAACAATTTTTCTTTGTTTACAGAAGTAATTCAATAAATTCAGAGACAAAATGTTTGATAGATTCTACAAATAGTCAAAACACATATCAATTACTAATGTTTATTTATTTGTTAAAAACTACCAACAAAGGTTTCTTCATTTTTCAAGTTGTTGTAGCTAGCTGGCATGCGTACAAGCCACCCCTAAGGAACCAGAGGGCTGAAAATTTAATCATTTTCTCATACCTAGAAAAAAAACTTCTTTTCTTATTTTTTTTTCCCCTAAATCCCCCACTAGGTTTTTAGAGGTGTGTTCAATTTGCAATGCAAGTTTAAGCTAAATTGATCCCTTAGTTTGTGCCTGGCTGCGTTCATGCTCGTTTTTTAAAAAATTGAAACTTTCTAATGATCACTGCCATACAGAAGATGAGAGAAGTATCTTTTTCATTTATCACCTCTTCTTCCAATTTTTTTAATTGATAACCTTCAACAAGTCATGTAGGATTGATATTGAGTCTTTTTTTTTTTTTTAATGTTTTTTTTCTGTTTACTTTCAAACATAATGGATTTAATGTTTAAATTTTCAACCCTCTAGCTCCATTGGCACAGCCTGTACTTGACACATACATAAATAGATAGCCAGTCAGGCGTAACCACTTAAAAACTAAAGAAACAAATATCGACTGGTGGACTATTTTGGTTAACAGTTGAAGGTTTCTAACCCAACTTTGATGACACGTGTACCCTATTTGATAACTGTTATCATTTTTGACGACACGACTCAATGAAACACGTGTACACTAGTTGGAATGCAAAGACTTCACCAGTTAGAATCATCTTACTCATTGGTAATATGATTCAAACCTGTAAATTTTGTTTGTTTTTTTTTATTTCCCTCTGTTCTCTGGTGACATTAATCTGTTTTGTTTCACACAAACCACTTGTCCTTCTTTACACAACTAAAGGAAAAAGGATCGTCATGGTTCCAACTCACTGAACAGGTTTCACTATTCAACAAGATACGCATCTTCTTGTGTGAAGATTAAGGACTGCGTCACCAACTTTATTTCCAAGGTTTCATTTGAAATTGCATAGAAAAAAACATTTTGAAACATTTACATTCTTCAGATATCTATATTTAAAATTTGGTGAATATATTTTACATTATTAATGAGTTTAATCTTCAACATTTATTTTATTAAAATAATATTCATTTCATTATGATAAATTGAATAAAAATATGATTTTTAATTAAATAAATGGTAAGTAGTGATTTCTAACACCTAGATGCCAGATGTAGATTGTCAAGACTGTGCAAGGGACTTAATTTCAAATTTCAGTATGTCAGGCAGTCAGTGTAAAAAGATCTTAGCACATCTAAAAATTAATTCTGATAGTTTTTAGTCAAACATCCAGGGATTTATGCATTGGGGATGGAATAAATGAAACCTGTACAGAAGGGGGTTCAGGGGTCCTGTTAGTCCTGTTGGCTGGTCAGGGTGGCCGTGTTGGCAGGTCAAGGTGGCCGTGTTGGTGCCCAAGGAGCTACATTGTTCCAGTACGTGGTACAACAACTTGTGCTTAAGAAACCTGATCCTAGTGAATTCAACCCTCGAGAGGCGATTTTGAGACATACCAAAGATGCAGAAGAAAATCCTTATTGAGTATCACCTGCCTACCAAAAGTGAGTTGACCCTCAATTAAGTCTTGTGAACATTTTTATTTTAGAGGCACTTGCATCTATAACAGCAATTGCTGTCACTGACCAACAAATCAACATAGCAAGCACCTCACACGATCTCCAAGAAGTATTCCGTCCCACTACATCTATGAATCTAATGTCGCACAAGTGACATTTTATTATTACGTGATCAGAACGTGGAATTCTTTTCTACTGCATCAGAAGACAGACACGCATCAATTGCATGCATGAAATTCAATTGCAGTACGATATTAGCATTTAATGAAGATTCTTCCAGAAGAAAAAGCTTTTGAAGGTGGGAGCTTTGAAAGAAAGGGGCTTTCAAGATAGAACTTGTGCATCTATTGTCTGACTCTCAGGCTTGTTTCATTTGTTGTAACTGGATGAGATTTGTGAACTGTTTTTCTTTCTTATTTAAATTCATTTGTATGTTTTTCATATAGGAGTCCTCCAATATAGATCGATTTGCAATATAAGCCAGTTGATTGTTGGACCCCAAAATTTTGATTTATATCTATTATCACCCTCTCATCCGAAGAACCACTAATAAAAACCAAATCTCATCAAGACTTAGTATGACTAGAATATCAAATTTCTTCAATTAACATATAATTACATGGTGTTTTAGCCATAACTTCTTTGATTTTATGATGTGAATAACACTTCATTCACAGGTATATTTGTTTTGGCCCTTGTAATTGACTTTTGATTATCTGCGGTTCAGTTATAATGCAGTCTTTCTTAGACACCATCACCAATGTTATTAAAGTGGATTACTGTATTTTCTTTTCATTGCCTTCAAAAGAATTTACCTTAACAGGTAAAAGTTTCCTCAAAGGTGATGGAATTTTTCTTCGACTTCCATGTCTAAAGTATTGTCAATCCTGCACAACAGAAAAATCTGCCATAACTCAATCTGAAAATATTCCTTTTTATTGTCACAGTTATTAGATCAACGTACATTTTTTGAAAATGTTATCAAAATTGATGTATTTTTCAATCATTGTAGCCACGTTCAGCTACTCTACTGACTAACCAGGTAAGTGGCATGGTATTCTTCCCTTTTCACTTTCCTTTTTTTTTCTTTTTTTTTTCCCTTTAATCCCCCACTAGGTTTTTAGAGGTGTGTTCAATTTGCAATGCAAGTTTATGCTAAATTGATCCCTTAGTTTGTGCCTGGCTGCGTTCATGCTTGTTTTTCTAGTGATCACTGCCATACGAAAGATGAGAGAAGTATCTTTTTCATTTATCACTTCTTCCAATTTTTTTAATTGATCACCTTCAACAAGTCATGTAGGATTGATATTGAGTCTTTTTTTTTTTTTTAATGTTTTTTTTCTGTTTACTTTCAAGCATAATGGATTTAATGTTTAAATTTTCAACCCTCTAGCTCCATTGGCACAGCCTGTACTTGACACATACATAAATAGATAGTTAGTCAGGCGTAACCACTTAAAAACTAAAGAAACAAATATCGACTGGTGGACTATTTTGGTTAACAGTTGAAGGTTTCTAACCCAACTTTGATGACACGTGTACCCTATTTGATAACTGTTATCATTTTTGACGACACGACTCAATGGAACACGTGTACACTAGTTGGAATGCAAAGACTTCACCAGTTAGAATCATCTTACTCATTGGTAATATGATTCAAACCTGTAAATTTTGTTTGTTTTTTTTATTTCCCTCTGTTCTCTGGTGACATTAATCTGTGTTGTTTCACACAAACCACTTGTCCTTCTTTACACAACTAAAGGAAAAAGGATCGTCATGGTTCCAACTCACTGAACAGATTTCACTATTCAACAATATACGCATCTTCTCGTGTGAAGATTAAGGACTGCGTCACCAACTTTATTTCCAAGGTTTCATTTGAAATTGCATAGAAAAAAACATCTTGAAACATTTACATTCTTCAGATAACAATTTAAAATTTGGTGAATATATTTTACATTATTAATGAGTTTAATCTTCAACATCTATTTTATTAAAATAATATTTATTTCTTTATGATTAATTGAATAAAAATATGATTATGTATACCAGTCAGTCAGTGTAAAAAGATCTTAGCACATCTAGAAATTAAAATTCGAGAAAGGGGTGATCAATGAATAAATAACTTCTCCCACCTTTTGTTGGGCAGTGATCACTAAAAAAGTTTTTAAAAACAAGTATGAATTCTGTCACACACAAAATAAGGGAGTAATTTTGCATAAATGTACGTTGTAAACTGAACCCCCTGCTAAAAACCTGGAGGGATTTTCAAGAACAAAAAAAAGTTTTGTTCATTTTTGGTTTTTTTTTCTAGATATATTAAGTCGTAAATGTTTGAATTATCATCCCTTTAGCTCCAATGTCGCAGCCTATATGCACTATACATAGGTTTCTTCTGTTTTTAGGTTGGTCTGGCTATGTTGTCAGTTTCTATCAATGTCACTTGAGCCTCTGAAATCAGTAGATGAGTCCAAGAGATGTAACCTTTCCTTTTTCTTTTTTCTTTTCCTCTTGTTAAAACACCACCTTAAGTCATAGCAATGTTTACAACATAGGAAGGTCCCAAAGTGTATGATTTTACATCAAATATGCTGCTTAATTATACTTTTTATCAGAAATTGGTTTTCTATTTCATTATTATGTCAATCTTTTGTCCTTCATTGAATGTCAGTGCATCTGACTTACCAAACTCTGTTTCTATTGTTCATTGTCAAAATTCACGGATAAAAGACAAAGACAGGCTTTCAATTTCATTATAGTGTTAATTTTTGATGAATACATTGTTTAATTATACTTTTTAATGAAAAATTTTACATTTGGCGTCTCTGGATGACTTTTAGAACCTTATTCGCTGATTAATAAACACAACCATGAGTTTGTTTGTCAGAGCAAAGATTATGCTTTCCTTCCCCTTTTGTTCACTGTAAATATTGTTATGGGTCAAGTGAAAGATATATCTTTTCCTAATCCTGATTAGGAAACAAACGTGAAACCTACCACCAAAGCAGGTGAGACTAAGTTCTTTTTCTCCTGAAAGAGGTGATTGTTTCTATTCGTATATCAGTTGTCTCGGATTTCCAAGCTCACCTTTTTGATGATTATAATCAGATTTCACAAACAATGCAATTCTCCCTCACTAAATTTATGTCTTCCTCACTCTTTTGCCACAACATCCACTCAATTCTATGCCATCAGCAAGACTTTCATATTACATATATGAATATATAAAAAAATTTTTTTTTTTCTAGTGGAAGAGTCCATTGTTTCAATTGGTTGGTAGAAAGTTTCAGCTCAAATTGGAAGAACTGATTGGTAGTTAATCCCCTTGAGAAAAATTCAGATGTACTTGAATCACTAGTAGATGATTTTTCAAGGAAAAAATGCTGAATTCCCTTCAGTGGAAAAGTTCAGTCTCAAATGGTGGGTCAGAGATATTTTGCCAGCAAAGAAGTAGAAGGTACTAACAGGTTTATATAACAGTACACTTCATTTGCTTCTCAGATTTTTTTCCCCCCCAACCAACCTAACAGTCGAGTCAAAATTTGCAAACCTGGAAGTTCATCAAGTAAAGCAAAATTTGAAGAGTGTGGTCCCCCCTCAAAAAAAAAAAAAAAAAAAAAATTTATTCTTTCAATGGCACTTAATTGGAGGAAGAAAAGAAATCAAATTCTTGATTTGAGCATTTCATTTCATTAAAACCATATTATAAAAGAAAAGATTCAAATGAGATTTTAAAAATTCAAATCCATAATTTGATTTTTAATTTAAATGAACATTTATTTTATTATATTTTTTTTTGAATGGCTGTTATTGTTTTTGGTGGCACACTCCTCATTTTGTACTGTTAGAAGCACATACTAAAAGCCCCCCGCAATCCTCTCTGGGGAATACTATTTATGGGTCAATACACAAAGAGCACTTTTCGTTGAAAAAAAAAAAAAAAAAAAGATAAAAATAAAAAAGTAATAAGTTAATACGGTAGATTAGGTGAGATTTTTTCAAAGTGTGAAAACTTGCATACCAGTAGATTTTAGTATGCTCTTCAGGGTGGATATATATGATCTGATCAAAACTGATCACCATAAAAAAAATTTGCAATAAAGTACAGCAGAATAAATATTGCAAAAACAATAAATTTTTCAAAATAATCTTCCTTGTCAAATACATTTCTTCACAATTAAGATTTCAGATCAAAATACAAACACACGTCTAGTAATAAAAACAGAAAACATTTGTATATTTTTTTTTGTAACAAAACATTTTATTTTATCATTTTTTGATAAACATTTCTTTTGCATAACAAAATACATATACCTATGCATTTTTTTGAAAATTAGTTTAAAAAATTCAAATAATTTTAATATTTGAAAAAAACTCAGTTCCATAAATTTCTTTAAATTAAAACATTTTATTAAAAGAATTTTTTTTTTTCAAGTCACCTCAACAGCCACACATTTCTTCAGACAAAATTTTGATTTCTGCATATTGTGTTTTAGTGATCAGTTGATTGCTATAAGATGGAACCTGACCCACAGACTGACCCTCAAACTGAGAACCATGCAATATACACATGAAAGGAATCATGCTTGACATCACATGGAGATTAATACTAGACAGCAAAATATATCAGGGGGAAAAACAGGTGCCTGAGACATCAGAGAATCCATTAGAAGACTTGAATGGCAGACAACCAATGGACAACACAACTTACAAAGATCCCCAGAGATCACATGCTTAACCGAAGTCATATAAACTAGACAAGTTCTGAAAGTATTGGCTCTGCAATGCCCATAACAGAGAGGTCTGGGAAAGGTCTATGTCCAACCACGGATAATAAGAGATAGAGATATATACACTCCTGGGCAAAAAGATAAAAGTGAAGCACTTTCTATCATAACAGATCTTAAACTCCATAGAGAAAACTGGTTGGAAGAAAAGTTAGGAACCCTGAGCAGCTATAGGAAACAGATGAATGGAACAACATTGAAGCAGCACACTGGTCAAGCTGTCTGACCGTTGTGGAACAGCCCAGTTTTCTGAAGAAAAACTCAAAGACTTTCATTTATTTTTAAATGTACTCTGCACATAAACACTGAATGCACTGTTGTATAACATTGTCAATTATTTCACCTATAATTTGATAAAAATAGCTTGGCTAGATTTTTTTTTGCCCTGGAGTGTTCAAGGTTTATATGTGGTAAAGAGGATGGTAGCTATCAGCTCTTATACACTTTCAGCCACATTATTTTTTTTTTTTTTTGTATGTATCATCATTCTCTGTTTATATACTCATTGAGGGTGTTGAAGAGTTAGGTACACTAGAGCAATTGCTAGTTAGACCCGCTTCTGGCTCACCAAGCTTGTGGAAGCTTTGTTATCTTCTGCTTATGATTCATGGCATTCCTCAATCATCACCTATCTAGATACTGACCAGGCTCAGCCTTGCTTAACATTGATGCTTCTCTGCTGAGCACAAGTACCTTTTTTTGTTTTTAAGTCTTTGGTGTGACTTGGTCATGGAATAAGCCGCGAACTACCAAAGCTGTGGTGAATATTTTATCATTGGGCCACGGGGATTGGTCCATACATCATATTTTGTTCAGATAAAAAATTCTAATTATTCCCAAAAGCAATAGGTGAGAAAAGCTTCCCACCAGAAGAATCAACAATTGGGTTGTGATCTGAACTGGTTCATTAACTAATCTTTTAGTCACTGGTAAAGGAAGTTTTTTTGTTTTTTTTTGTATGAATTTGCAAGTGATATTAGGAATACTTGAGCTTAATACGCTGTACCCTTCTATTTTTTCCGTATGAAGGTGTATAAAACTCTTCCTTTTCGAGAGATTTTTGCCCTGAAAGAACTAAGTAAGTCAGTCACTCTCAATCGTTTGGTTTTCTCAAAATTGACTCAAGCACACTTACTTGGTCTTTCCCTAGGATAGAAAGGGTGCACAAAATGAGGCCAAACTTTCAGAGAAAAAAAAAAATGGACAAGGCTCCTCCAGTATTTCCAAGTTTAAAACAAGACCACAAAAATATAAATTGAATGGAGTAGAAAATGTAATTTTAGAATCAATGGAAAGAATTTGAGACTTGGAATTAAAAAAAAAAAACAAAAAAAAAAACGTATCAAATATTTCCCCCTCTCATTTGAAATCTAAGCTTGGGTTATGTTTCCTGACACACCTTGCACAAGGAAAAAAAAAATCATGCCATGCTGTAAAAATATTCATGCAATATGCAATAGAAGATCAATATTAACAAATGAATAATAAAGAAAAATTGATACACTAAATCCGTGGTCTTCAAACCTCGAGTATTTGGAGAACCCTTTTCAATAATTGATTTTTTTCTAGGGAACCCCTTCAACATATAGTTACATACATACGTAAATATTGGATTTCAGCCATGTCTATCAATTATCTAAAATGTTTGGAAACCCAAGCGAAAAAGTACCGAGAAAAAAAGAATGACTAACGAAGTATATTGCAAAAGTGTCACACCTGATTTTATTCCACAGTTAGAATGCTACTGTACTGAGAGAAAAAAAATCAGGACTTTTGCTTTATACTTTTTGTTAAAAGTAAATGATCTTTGTTTCACTAATTTTAGACAACAACAAAAAACAAACAAAAAAAATTCCCTTGGTTGCTTCAAAAGAAAACAATCTTTCTGAACACTCCCTTCAGTTGCTCACTGGCTTTTTGGTCCCAAGCAAACCATGGAAAAATTAGAGGAAACATGGCTCCTTAATAAACAAAAATAAATAATTCTAAAAATATTTATATGCTCTTGTAAAGCAGAGTTGCCAGATTGGGCTACAAATGAGTAATTCATCTCCAAGACGTACCCAACACAGGCATTGAGATAGCGTTGATTTTGGAAATTCATGAGGTCCTGTGCCTGTGTTGGATAAGTCCGTGTTTCATTTGGAGATTAAGCATGGATTATCTCTCTTGTATCCCGATCTAGCAATTCTAAAATTCCTTCCACCAAGCCTTTACAACAAAGTGCATATCCAGAATATGTTGTCAATTAACAGAACAAAAATTAAATCTCAATTACAAAACAATAACATTTTTTAGTAGTTTGGGTGGTTAATTGTGATATACAAAGTGTTATCAAAAGATGACTGATAATTTAGTCAATATAAAATATGGTTCTGACTAAATTACTCCGGGTTTTTTTTGTTTTGTTTTTTTAACCACCAGAGGATAAGACCAATAGAGTTTCTCTTTCCTTACAGAACTTATATTTTACACCTGAAGAAGGCCGTAGAAATGAATCATCCTAAACATCATGACTACTGATGAAAAGAGTTCAAATTAAACAGATGTTGGTATCTTAATGACTCTTATCATAGTTACAGACAAGACATTATATATATTCGACAAAAAACAAAAAAAAAAATGATCCAATTATTACGATCGTACAGTCAGCTTTAAACCGAACACAGCATTCACATCTATAAGTAATCTCTCCATCTAAAGGACCTTATTTCATTTGGATGAACGGAATGACTATGAAGAGTTTTCATTGTATTAGATAATGTTTGATTTCATTGGAAATATAAAAAGGATATTTTCATTCAGGAGGAGGAAATTATATTTGAAGACAACAATGAGTTCTTTTTTTAATGCCGAACAAAGAAGCAAATATGAATTTTTGATTGGTTCATCTTATACTAAAATAAGATTATTAAGCAATATTCAAACTTTCACTAAATAAACGGCAAAGCTGTCAACTATTAGGAGAAATTCCTTATTTGTATCATCAGTTTTAGCTCCATTTTTTTAAATGAAACGTTTTCTTAGGAAGGTTTGTTAAGTAAAGCATTTTGAATCAAAACAACAAAAAACCATCATAAGATTGCATTTAAAGAAAAAAGTCAAAGGAAAAAAAATTAAAAAAAAGGAGCTTATTGGGGCTTGATTCTTAAGCCTGTTAACCTGCTTAGTCAACCATGAAAAAAATAATTAAAAAAATTGCGGTAGAAAATATATTTCTGAAAGAAGCAGATCAAAATACATCTGAATACTCCAAGTGATATAGGGAATTTTTTTTCATTTTCTATTTATTCATTTTATAAATATTACTTGGCAAATATACTCACATTTACTCCTTATTTCTAATTATACCAGAATCCGATTTGAGGCATAAATCTGTTGAAATAGAATGACTGACTTTGGCAAGCGGCAGTGATTGGCTTTGTGTTCGTTTATGAAATGATTTTAAAATGAAGTTAATTATGAACAGAATGTATGAAGATGTTATGACTTTGGGAAAACCAATCAAGTCTGATCCTCTGTTTTACGGACATAAGTTTGATTACTATTATACTGCCATTATGAAGGGCTCAAATTGATCATTGGGCTGTTTTGAATATGGCAAGGACTCCCACACCCCTCCTCCACTGGTTATGTTAATGACCGGCAAAATATAGAACATATATACATAAATACAAGGCACTTATATACATAGATAAATCCTGACCAACACCTTTCAGTTTTCTTGAATACAAAAATGTATCACACATTATATACATACATACACACATAATATTTCATCGTATATGTGTCAAAAACAAAATGGCCTCTTTTTAAAACCAACAGAAGAAGCCAATATAAAAACTTGGTATGTATATTACATGGCGCCTATTGTGGACATCAACAAAAGCATATTTGGTGATTTTTCAAATTCAAAATTTTATGAAATGTTTTAAATAACAAATTGGATGAGGTGAGAATACAAAGAAACTCTAGGATAAAACATCCATGGATACAACTTATTTCGACTTGGTCAGTGTTTAAATTCTATAAAGATGATAAAGACATTAAAATCAAACAAGAAAACTCCCAACCTTGTTTTCCATCAACTTCCAAAGACGTACAAAGTTAAATTATCAACAAATAAACTTTGAGGAATGGGTGGGGAAAACTTTTGGCATAACGTTACGTCGCGTTGGCTAACCTGGCTTCAGAATATTTTACTACTTTTGGGGCCCAGCAGTTCTTCAAGAAGAGCCAGAAGAAATGCCAATGGTATGGATTTGTTAAAGTTGGATCCCAACTCGCCAGGGACTGACCCACACACTATGATATCAGGACAATCCAGTAGCACGTGTTGTGAGACCTGCTGGATCAGGTGATGATGACACTGCAATGGACTGCCATTGACTCAGAAATATAATATAGCCTAAGGTTAAAGAGACAGGAACAAAGTTGGTTTGTAGGTCAAAAGCATGAAAACTGAAATTCATACACTCTACAGCTGAATTCAATCAGTGGCAAGAGAATAGATTTTATTACTCCCTGTAAAGTAGACAGAATAGGTTGGAAGAAGTAACATGGAGTTATAAGAACTCGGCATTTGTGAGTGATGTACACCTGATCAAATACTCTTTTGAACAAGACGTGTTCAGAATCTCTATATTGAGTCTTAATGAAGCTAACATTAATTTAGTGGTGAATGGAAGAAACCTTTAAAAACCTTTCTGTTTAGAAAGTTGGAGATATATATTATATATATATATAACCCTGTGTCTTTTCATCTTCAGTTCTCAACGGATTTCAATGTTTTTTTCTAAATTTTAATCTATCTATTCTGAATACTTATTTTTAATTTTTAAGAGCTGGAAGTGGTCTAGCTAAGATACTCTTGGGTCACCCTTGGACCTCCAAGCCCCGGTGCGATGCACTCACCTCACAACGGCCTCATTTTCAACCATTAATAATTTTTGACGTGCCATACATAGGCAGCTTCCAGAGGTAAAAGGGACCCAAGTTTGAGTCTCACCTCGAGCTTATTCTTCTTTCTTTTTTAGATCTGCGCCATTTACTGACTAAAACTATCAGTCTATAAAAAAAAAAATCAACTAAATTTGTAACAGGTACAGATTACCTCTTGACCCCTGACCCTGGTGGCACCAGTTCCAGATAATGACAGGTTTTTGACACCGATAGTTAACAACATGGTTTGGAACTGGGAATTAACCCCACCCATTATTAAATAGTGGAATGAGCATATTCTGGCTAATCACTATGATGCCTTACATTTTGAGTTTGGGAGAATACTCGTTTATCATCTGAAGAAGGCTGTAGGGTACAACAGCCGAAACTTTGCGTTCAAGAAATTAACCAAGATGAGGACAACAGTATGAAAAAAAAAACAAAAAAAAAAACTATAAATAAACAATTCATCATGAAAGAAAAAACTGATGAAAAATTAATAATGCTTCAATCTACAGAGTTGGAGATCTGAATCTGTTGATATATTCTTGAAGGGTGGGGCAGGAATAGTAGAGATTCTGAAAATAAAGAGTTCCTTTCAGACAATAGACAGAGCAAAGGATGATTGTGATCATAATTACCTTTAAGCTGTTTGCTTATGTATACATGCACGCATACGTTTTGCAACCAGTGCATAATGGAGATTAATCTGCACGAAAGGTTCATCTAGAGGCCCTACCTCTCTGGCAAGTTGGAAGTGACTTGAAGGCCCCTCTTTCAATTCACTACTATCCTTTCAATGGGGCAGGGCATGACTCCAGCCCTGATTTTTTCCACCCTGGTCACACAGTTTAGGGTGTACTCAGATGCTGAGCGTACAGGGAAATATGTCTGAATGAAGATGTTGCCTCACACTCTTCACTCATACCAGAAATCAAACCCCGAATCGTTCTGCGTGTGAGGCTGATGAGCAAACCATTGCACCATCTGAGCGGTTAGTTGCTTAAAATATTGTAGTAATTGAGAATTATACTTATGAATTCAATTAAAATATTGACTCTTAAATCTATAAACTATTCTTAATAGACAGTGGAACTCTTCAATGGAAAGCATAAAAATAGCTGAAGTGCTCCATGAATTGAATGAAAAAAAAAAAAAAAAAATGCTTAATTCACAAAATGGTAAAAAAATTTAATAAGTTATTTCCCTTGAAAATTATATTTTCTTTGCATTTACCTCTTAAACTTACTCACACATTGGTAACGTATTAAAATATGCCAATGTAGTTTTATTAGTCATAAAAGATAGGCAGTGTAAAATTGTCTTGAAACAATTTCAAGTTTATAGTTATACCAGAGTTCAGTGCGTACATACTTTTGTCACAGGATAAACAAATTAGTACAACATAAGACTTTTGCACACAATGGGCACAGGTTGTAACATACCAGAATAGAACGTTTGATTTAAAAGTCTATAAGTATCATCAACCTGTAAAAATATCTATTACGTAATTGATTAACATACAGTGAATACAATTGGTCAGTTGTATAGATGTGGTGTCCACTGAATTCACTAATTTAAGAAATTTTGGTTCAATGGGGCAAGATATAAGACTGTTTGCTTTTAAAAGCTGCAGGGCAAGATTAGAAGACAATTGGGAAGGGAGAAAAAAAAAAAAGACTTCAAGTTCTTATTATGAAATTAAATTAAAAAAATTTCTTAAAATACTTTTTGATTGTGGTGAGATAGGAAATGTTTTTTTTTATACATCATAATTCCCAGCTGGTAAGACGAACCGTATAATTATCCGAGTATTTTCTTGAAAATAGTTGATGATTAAATAGCTTACTCTACTAGCAAATACCAAGTCAACTGTCACAAGTAATTATCACATTTTGAACCGATTATCAAAGATTCTTCAAGAAAAAAAAAAAAAAAGAAAAGTGCGTCATAGCAGCTGGAAAGTATGGCCTTAATATTTTTTTTGTCCTCAGACACTTGTATATTGTTTTCTCATCCAATCAGATTAAAACATTGTTTGTTTTTGTTTTTTACCTGAACATTTCCCCACTTGTTTCGTGCCTTTCCTTTCATCCTGTTTTTTTGTTCGTGGCTTGTTTGATTTGCTGAACCTAAAGTCACTTCTACTGCTTTATTGCTACGCTCAATCCTTTCCTCTCCGTCTAAACAAATATTTCATATATATAAGAAAAGAAAAGGTTCGATTTTGTTGAGTAGTTTTTTTAAGGTTTTTTTTACATGAAAAGTATATATATATATATATATATATATATATATATATTTTTCATGAAAAAAAAAAATACAAAAACAAAAAAAAAAGTGCCCAACAAAATTGAACCTTTCCTTTTCTCATTATCTTTCGGGGAGAAATTTTTGAAGTAGATTACAAATTTGAGTCTGTTTCACTCTAGCACATTCAATTTATTCTGCTATGGATATGTTATATTTTCAGTTCTACAGTATCTGAGGCAATAAAGATTTGTATCTGTAACAATTTTTCAATGCAGAAAATCACAATTACTAAGAATAAAATAGACAAAAAAAAAACAAACTTTACCTTGATTTTATTGAGTTTTTTATTCTTGATTCTATTTAGTTGCTCTTCATTGCAACTGTTGCTCAGATCAGTTACCCTCCAAGGTGAAGAAATAGTTTGTTCAGAAGATAAAGAATAAGCCTTAGCTTAGATCTGAACCCATATCCCCCAGGGAAACACTGATCAGCCTGGCCCTCTAAGCCAAAAACCTATCCTTTATCCTGATTGCAGCCATGTTTCCCCTAAGAGATGTGGGTTCAAATCCCACCTAAGACTTATTCTTTATTTTCAAATCAACAATATTCACTAACTGCCTGGTGGCAATCGGCCTGAGCGAAATGTTGCGATTGAAAGAAACTACTAAATTAAAATAAAATTATCATACCTTGTATAAATGAATCATCATAGCCAGAGTATGTATCAAAATTAATTGCCTAGAATTATCTAAAGAAACAGATCTTTTATATATGAAAAAAAAAAAAAAAAAAAATATCAGTACAAAACTTGGTCATTGTTGGTCCAAAATGACCATAGAGACCCCATAGAGAAGTTTTTAGATGGTGCCTAATGGTGTACTCAAGCGAGTTTTCAAGGTTTTAGCTGCAGAAATATGATCAAGAGTGCTACAGATGGTCACACTGACAAACAAAGAGAGAAGAGTCTGTAGCCCACTTGGCCATTTGGTCAGGCGGGCCATTTGTAGATTCGATAAATATTTTGGTATTTCTCACTTTTTATAGAAATAAAAAAAAAAAATGTCCTGAGAGTGACACGTTCAAACATACCATGTATTAGAGTCTTCATTTGTTTTTCAAATTTGAAAAAAAAAAATTAATAAAATAAGAATAAATAAAGAAGGCTTTTAATTAAATTTCCAATGAGCAGATGTCATGGAGATAGGTAAATCCTGTACTAACTCAACTTATCAACTATAATGCATTACTGAGGATGAAAATATTAGTAGATTCTTGAATATAATAAATATATAGATGTTTTATATACATGTGAAAATTTTCTTCCATTTTTTTTTTTTTTAGCATGAAAATTGTGTTGAATAATTTCATCTGTATGAATATATTTTACGGGGGGGAAAAAAAAAAAAAAAAAAAAAAAAAAATCACACCTAGGTATAAAAGTATACATTTCCAAAAACAAACATTACATATAAGTAAATATTGTTGGTATATGATGCCTTGTATTTTGGGTGTGCTGTAAGCTACAGATGCAGAAAAAAAAACAAAACATTCTATTAAAAATAAAAATAAAAACAAATTATGATTGGATATTCTATTTTCCACTAATTTTCCAATTTCTATAATTGGGACCACCTTCCATTGAGCCAAAAAGGCCTCAACAGTCCATTACTTCCAACAGACAATAAGATATTTCTTCCTTTTTGTGCATCCATAGCACTCAGCACACCCAAGATACAAAACACCATACGCCATAGAAAATATAGGATCCGACAAATCAAAAAAAAGATACATTTTTTTTCCATTTCATGTGATAATTCATCTCTCCAGAAAAAAATTTGCTAATACTATCCTTCTGGTAAAACCAAATGATTATGTAAATATAGTTTAGGTAGAGTCCCCTGGAAGTAGAATGTTCTTTTAAAATCTTTCGTAATTTGGAATGCCATAAAACTAAGAACTACAATCAATTTATAAGGAAAGATTTTTCAATTTGTTCCCTGACACCAGAAATAGTGATGGTATATTAGGCTATGTCATGGAAGGATGCATAGACTCAAGAACAGTTTGCTGCAAAACTAACGCTGAATGCTATTTTCACCTTTTTTTTTCTTTTTTCTTCATTGAAGCCAAAAAGTGATGTCATGCTGATTTTTGTACATTTTTATGAATAAATATCCGGATGTTTCTTACATGTTTTTCACCAATTATACTTTAGGGTGTCCGGAAAGAACTTAGATATTCCATTGCTATAAATTATAAGACAACCAACTGAGTGGTACATAACGACACCTGGATTTAGTTCATCATCCCCTCTATTTTGTCTCATTTTATAATGTGTAGTAAAGTTTAATCCCAAAGAGGATAGAAACTTTCAAGAGCAAAAAAAGAAAAAAAAAAAACAACTAAAAATTAGAAACAGAAATTTTCTTTCTCGTTGGTCTGCTGTCATTGATAATGAAGGTTATTGGCTTCTGTTTTCATCTTTTTGAAAATAAGTAATTTTCCAAATGCAAAAAAGCACATAATTACTTTACAAACACCCTGATATTTACATTCCATAATCTGACATTTTTTTAAATTTGAAAAAAGAAAAAAAAAAAAGGAAAAAAAAAAGAAAAAAAAGGAAAAAAAAGGAAAAAAAAAGAGAAAAAAAAAAGAAAAAAAAAGGGAAAAAAAAGAAAAAAAAAGAAAAATAAAAGAAAAGAAAAAAATGGGGGGGGGGGTACTTACTATGTAACAAATTCCATGTTTTGGACACAGCTGAATGATCATAATGAGAAAGAGAACTTTCAATGACAGTGACAGTTTTCATCAGATTTTGATGAGAAAAAAAAAAAATTTCTGATACAAGAGAGGGGTCCAACAGCTAGGACAAAAAAGTTATTTCACTTGAATGATTTTCTTCTAAAAGGTTTCTTAGCAACTATTCATAACTTTTATTCAAGCGGGTCAGAAAAAAATGAAAAATAAATAAGATTAAGCTGAGGGTAAGAAGTAGCCTAACGAATTATTAATGATTTATAAAACTTCAAAAATAAAATAAAAAACATCTATTTGGTGTCTAGTTATGCTGCTCTGACACACAAAATGATAATACAGTTTTTATTCTGTTAGGTTAATTTCATTTTCATCCAATTGAATCTAACAAAAACAAACACACATTAAGGAGTAGAGGATATTTCTGCAAGGTGAATCATGATGTTCTTGCAGACATCTTTCCTAGATCAAGTAAAAGATTTCAAAATGAAAATTTCCAAACGAAACAACTTTTTTGTCTCAGTCGTTGGACCTGACACTCATGTCAATATCAAAAAGAGAGAAAGTTATCACATGAAATTCAACATTTTCCTAGGGTTGGAAAAATTGAGTGGTGAATCACAAAATCTGAATTATCTTTATAAAACTGGACAAAAAATACGTTTCTTATTTACTGACCAGTGTGTTGGGTCAGTGTTTCTTAAACGGGTGAACAATTCACCAAGATGAGAATGAAATCATTTCGGGGGTTAATGATTCAATTCAGCGAGATACTCATATTTTTCCACATCTAAAAAAGTAAATTTCAAGACTGTTATTTGCGAACTTTATATAAACTAGAAAAATTCTAGTCACCCCAAGTTTTCAAAAGATATTTTTAGGATATTCAAAAAAACATGAATAGAATAAACATCCAAGAAATGAGTTGATTTACCCTTTTTGCTTAAAGTACAAAACAAGTCATGTATAAAATTATATACAAAGGAGAATAACATGATAAAAAAAACAAAGAAATTTAGTCATGGTTGATTGAGACTCGGGGATAAAGACTTTCCAAGTAAATGATACTGAAGTAGTCTAAGAAACACTGTCTTAGGTTTTGTTTGCACAGTTAAATTGAAGAACTCTTTCCACCCCGTCGGATGATTTTCAAAGCAAACATTTTATAATTATTAGGTACGCAGAATAGTGGGGTCTAATGATTGAAACAAAAAAGTTCCATTGTTTTGAATTTCCCTGGCAGAACATCCATGGAATATCCTTGCACAAAATTTTAATTTTGAATTCTTTCTCTTGAACTGCTCAATTTTTGTTTGAACAGTCAAATGCTAGTTATATTTACTAGCTACAATGTTATGTTGAAATAGACTATTAAAATACATTATAAAATAAGTTTGTATAAAATTGTATATCAAATTATTATTCATTTGCTTTGTATTAAAATAATCTTAGGATGATCAGGTACGTGACAAAACCGTCAAACAACTATGGATTATGATTTTTGTTTTAAAATTATGTTTGCTCCATGAATTTACTTAGTTTTGTCTTTGAGGTAATCTAAAATATAAGGAAATTTATTTGCAATGAGTTAAATGGAGTTTTTATTTACTTATATGCACTTCAGTCTTTCCCTTTTTTTGTTGTTCTTTTCTAACCTCATCTTGAGCGAAGGTTTTTGGTCAGCCTTGATTTGCGAGGCATGTCTCTTTTGGGTTAATTTATATAAAGTGCTGAGCAATATACCCCAACAGCCAATTTTTTAACTTCAACAACATGCCTCAAGCTTTATTTGGATCACTAATGCTTGTGAATACGATGACATCTAGATGAGATTTTAGAGCATTTTGTATCCCATTTTCATATCTTTACAGATGAACAATTTTATCCAACTATTTTGTCTTTATCATTGGACCTCACTACAGATAACTGTTGGTGATATTTTTGACATTTGTTTTTCTTGTTTACATAAAGGTATTATCATCGTCAAAAGTAGTCCCCCCAACCCTTTTTTCAAGGCTTATCCAAAATATCGAGAGAAAATGGCTGTATGTTATTTTGTATAAAAGATATAAATGCAATGAGAGTGCAGAGTGATGATTGACACGGAAAGTATAATCAGCAAACTGGGACCGAGTTTCAGCTGAGCCTGCTTTTGTTCACTTCGTACTAATGCCCTAGAGAAAGGCATGAATCTGATCTCTCCCAGCTACAGGTAAATATCAGGCTAGTTCGAGCCCTTTAACCCTGTTAGGCAGTCCATCTGGGGTGTGGAGCTGGCAACTTCACTCCATAAAACCTGTGTTCCACAAGGAGTCCATAGGGGAACGGGGAAAAAAAAAAAAAAAAAAAAAAAACGGAAAAAAAATTTTCATACACATATATATATATATAAATATATATATATATATATTACACACACACATGGAAAGCTGAAGCTCATATTTGGTTCACTCCAACTTTGGACAAACCAATTCCAAAATAGAAGTGGACAAAGTAGGAGCTTCATCTTCTATTGTTCCCAGATCAGACAAAGCTCCCAGATTGTCCATTTTTTCTTGGAACACATCTTGTACAAAATAGGAGCTTTACCTACATAAGAATATAAATATAAAAGCAATCTTTTTTTTTCTCTCCTTCTTTGCTAAACACCAGTCTCAGCACTTCTTCTTGACGAGGTTGCCGATATAGAATCAATCGGTTTCTTACAGTCAGTAACATCCGTTTCAGGATAACTAGAATTCATGCTCACCGATGGCGATTGGTAGCTGTTCATGTCTGAACTATGTCGATCGGTCATGAAGGGTGGATTTGGTGGCTTTGGTGGCTTCTCATTCCCTTTATCCGGGTAGGAAAGAGGGAAACAAAGGGACTCAAACATTTCGTTCTTGTCGAACGGCACACAGACATACCTATTAGGGGTCGGGTGACAGAAATAGTAGTAGCAACAAAAGTGCATCATCTGTAGAATGGCTCCAAGGAGGACGGCAAAGAATGTTGCAAGGTGATACCAAGACCCCATGTGTTCCGTGAAGCGGAACCAAATGGCAAAAAGTGTCAGATTCTCAGTGAAGAAGAGGAAGTAGAAAAAGGAGATTCGGTAGCGGGACCGGCCATCCTTGACGTTAATATAGCAGAAGACGGAGACAAGGGCACAAATCATGTTGAAGAACGTCTGCCATACGTTGTCAACGCAGAATGTCAGACGCTGACACTGGAACCAGACAAACATGATGAACCAATGGATGGCGATTGGAAGCAGAACCCATGCGTAGAATTCTGTGATGAACATGGCAAAGACAATGATACGTGGACCGACTTCAAGAGCTCGCCACAGGAAGTAGCCGATGACTCCGCATAGGCCTTGGTTGTTACGATCATCCCTTGTGAAACGAAGGGCTCGGTGGTAGGATACAAGGGACCAAGAGGCACTCAGCCAAGATGACAAGGGTGAAATTATCCGCAGCACATCTGCAAAAGAGAAAAATAGGATTTTAAATATTGATTTTGAGACTGATTAACACTGATGAAGAAAGATAAAAGAACCTTATGGATATATATGAATACATTTGGGCAGACCAGTCCAGAGAGGGAAAGACATGGATGATGCGTGTTCATCTGAAGATAAGCTTGAAATCCATAAATCTAAAGAGTGACTTGTATCAGTCACAAATTCATACAAAAAGACTGACAATTATCCATTCCTCTCCCAACATAAAATGCTTTTCATCCCAATATCAGAAACAGTCAACCAAAATCGTCAATATTGGTCTCTTCAGTTTTTAAGTGGGCCTGGCTGGCCATGTATGCATCACCCGTAAAAGCCGCATTGTTGGTGCGATGGGGCTGAACATTTACTCGATATTATATCAACAAAAAATTCTTTTGTCCCCCCCCCTACCTACTTAGAGTTCTAGTCAGGGTTCAGTTTGCAATAGTACTTTAAGCAAAATTGATCCTTTAGTTTGCGCCCAGCAGTATTCACAATTGTTTGTTTTTTTGTTTTTTTTCAATTCAGAGTTTTTAGAGATCACTGCATGACTAAAGGTGAGAAAAGTAACTTATTTTTTGATCACCAGTTTTCCTAATTTTTTTCAATTGATCACCCCAACATAACATGCTGCCAAAAGACGATGGTTATGTGACGGTCATGGGTGTCCACGGCTACTTTTCCAGTGTGTGTGTGTGGGGAGGGCAAATGTATAACTAGATGTTACTTGTCAAGTAAAAGGACTAGAGAGTCTCTAAAGCAGTGACTCATCCTCAGCAGTTGTCTGTTCAAAGGTTTTTCAGTTCTCAAGTGGGTCTAGCTGGCTGGCTACACATGTATGTGTCATGCATACAGGTTGCATCAATAGAACAAGGTTGAAAGTTTCAAACTTTTACTCCATACTATGTCTAGAAAAAAAGTTTTTATTTTTCAAATTCATCCCTTAATTAGGTTAATAGTGGGGGTTCAATATACAAAGCGAGTTTATGCTAAATTGATCCCTTACTTTGTGCCAGTTTGTTCCTTGAAAATTCTTTCTAGAGATCACTGCCCAAACCAAAGTCCAGAGAAGTAACTTCTTCATTGATCACCCCCAACAAGGTATGCTGCCAACATGTATAGGTTATGTGACAGTTTCTTTTAAATGACTAATCAGACCTGGTTTTTTTCTATTCGGTTTATAGAAGAGTTCCGTTATTTTTAATTCTATTCATTGAAGAGTTCCACAGTAAGTTACAAGCAGACCATGAATTAAATAGATTTAATAGTTGGGAGATCAGCTTGAATTTATGTAAAAAAAATTGAATAAAATTAAAAAATCAATCAGTCAAAAATATATTATAGTTATATACCTTCAACATTTTCTGAAAATATGATATGTATTACATATTAATAATAACTATAAATCATGATACGCCAACATTAGAATAGTAATGATATCTATAAAGAAAATGTGAACGATCAATTATTTTATCATATACAGGGTGTTTTTCTCCATGAACTTTTGTTTATCTTTCCAGATATCTACTAAATAGATAGACACGTCACTATTATGTTATGCTGACATGTATTGATACACATGTCACCATGGAATAATGCCTGGACATAAATCAGCAGAAAACGTTTGAGTTCCCACTGTGGGTGGGGAAGAAACACCTGCTGGCTTTAGACTTTGATATTGAAGCACGGTATTAGTTATAAAATAATTTCACTGACATAGAAAAAGTCAGAATTTTCAAAACCTTAGCCTGACACAAAAAAATCAACTTGAATAAAATTGAATGCCCCACTAAAAATCTGTTTAGAGTCGGGGAGGGGGAACATTTTGTCTTGACACAACGAGGAGTAAATGTTGAAAATTTCAGCTCTCTAGTTTCATTGGTACAGCCAGCTGGACCAACTTGACAACTGAAGAAACTTTTGGTGATAGTTTTCAAGAAAGAGTTACTTTAATTAGGAAAAACATCTGCCCAACAAAATGATGGGAAATCAATTTTGTAATTAATGAAATAATTGAATATATAAAGAATTACCAGCTGTCTAAAAAAACCTCAGGCAAAAGACCCAAAATTGTCAAGTCATTGTACTTTCCCCAAGGAGCATCTGGAGACCAGACAACGGAGAGACATTTGGTTTTGACTTCCTGATGCATATTACAGTTTGTATTTACAAGATGAACTTGAGGGTCAGCAATCTATGGCCCACAGCCTCATTTCACTCTGCCTGCCAACTTCGGAGCTAAAAGGCTGAAAATTTGAACATTTTCTTCCTTAAAACATCTAGAAAAAACATTTTTCCTTTTTGAAAATTTGGTTCTTATTAATGATTACTATCAAAACAAAAATGAAAGAGAGGAAACTTATTCATTGATCCTCCCTTTTTTCTAATTGATCACTCCCAACATGGCATGCTGCCAAAAGACATAAGTCACATAATGGTTTCTACAGAGTGACTAAATAGGCTCGTCTTTATTTAGTGAATAGTAAAATTCAGTACTGAAAAATAAAGCAAAAGTCTCGTTTTTGTAGCGGCCCGAGGGCCCCAGACGAATCAATGTTTTAAAGCTAAAAACGTTTTAACATTACGCGTGTATGCTTCCTTATTAATCATTGATCAGCATTTCCATTTCTTTCCTTGTCTCCACCCTCAAGACAAAAACATTCCTTATCTAGACTGCCACCAAAGAAGTTGCCAACCTTTGGAGTAACTAAAAAACAGTCAGGCTTCTTTGCCCAGGTTCAAAATCAGAAAGTCAGATTGTAGATTTGTTTAGTTCACTCCTTGAGTGAAGATTTAGCAAAGGCAACTATTGCCAACTATGTTTTCAAGTTTACATCTAAAATTGAGTAAAAGAAAAACAAAAAAAAACTTGAAACATCTTCATTTCCCAGATATCCCCGTAGATCTAAAATCCAGGAAATTTATTACACATTAATAAATCAAACATGACATTAAACTTCAACATTTGTTTTATTAAAAGTATTTCTTATTATATTACAAATAACTAATTAAAGATACAACTCATTTTATTAAAAAATCATCAAATAGCAATTTCTGACAAGTAGACAAAACCATCTGGATTCAGATTTTAAAAAAACCCATCTAAATTGGCAACACTGAGCAAAGGGTGTAAGCAGCCCTGATTTCCTGAACATGCACTTAATTTGCTTGATTAATGGTTAACATTAATCAAGCAAATTAAGTGCATGTTCAGGAAATCCAAAGAGAAACAAGCATCATAGGTTTCTTAGAGTATCCACAATCAATCATCAGAAGTTGTTCAAATTGTTTAACATGAAAAAATTAAATCTAAAATTTTATTTTTCTCTTACATATGGAGTTCATTCAAATAACCAAATGATTAACCAATTGTACAAAGACTATTATATTGAAGGAAACTGGTCATAGTGCAAACACAAGTTTCGCAGGATTCAGTTTATTGAAGTCGTGTATTTTTGAAGAAAAATATATAATTCTTATGGATTTGGACACACATCAATGAATATAATGTTCATTTCTTCAGGATTTTTTCATAATTGAAACTTTCGTCAGTCAAGCAATGGCAGGATCAATGAAAGGGCCCCCATTTTGGGGCTATGCTTAGAACATCAAGTGGCTTTAATCTGACCCCAGGTGTAACTCACATTTTGGTATGTCAGTCAGAAGCAGAAATTAATGCTACAGATGCTAGCACATCTGAAAAGTGTTAATGCACATGATTAACCTGGCATTACGAATGGAATCTCATCAGTCGATCCTATATCATAACCATTTCATTATCTACGTCCTATTTCTCTAATTATGTTGCTTGCAGTCTGCAATGCTGGACATGGTTAATGATCTTCACTCCTTTTTTTTTCTCTCTTCCAGGTGTACCCCCGTATTTTCTGTTTGTAGATAAACATTATGTTTACAAACTAACATACCAATTAAATGTTCCGTTTATCAGATTGACATTTGAACAGAATAGAACCATTGACAGACGCACACACACAGAATAAGTATCATTCTTTATTTACAGCAGCAGGATTCAAACTGTTCGGAGGAAACCCAGGGTTCCATGCAAACTTTCCAGGGGCTCTACAAAACAAACTGACATTTTCGCAAATTCACTTATATGCCTTCGTATCTTATCTAGCTTGTGATAATTTTTTTTTTCTATAATATTCTCAACATTTTGTTTTTTGAGCAAATTCAAAATGCATATTTTTTAACAGTTATGTTAAAATTAAAAACATCTTTGTTATTTATGTGACATGGACTTCTTTCAGCAGTCTACTTTTTCTCAGTAAGTTTCATTTTTACTTTTCCATTTGGGTTTATACGCATTTGGATAATTCACAAACGAAGCCAAAATCCAGTAGTTACAAACATACGTAATTACAGGTGCGGATCCAAGATTTTATGTGTGTGTGTGTGGGGGGGGGGGTTCTAAAGTCAATTTGGGAATATTTGGGATTATTTATTTATAAAATTCTTCTATTCAAGTTTTTCATTTCTAATAGTCCTTGGTCCATACAGAGGAAGGTGGGTCCTTGATAAGTGCTTGAAATTTATATACATTGTTTTTGAAGGGGTTCCCTAGAAAACTGCAAGATCTTCAGTAATAGGAAAACTGTTTTTACAAAAAAATCAAAACATTTTTAAAACTGAACTTTCCCTCAGAGTGGAGTTTGACTCTGAAACTGCCAGTCTTTGTTTTTAGTTCTCGTCACAGAAAAGTTCCACCGTCAATCAGGAACGGTTTATGATTTTGAGAGTTCAGGGCAATCCGATTGCTGGAGGTGTTCAGACAAAATAAAGATCAAGAGGGTCTATCAAAGGCAAAGCAAATATAATCAGAAATTCAGTGATGACTAATTGTCATTCCTCTACAAATCATTCAGACTAATATCTTCATTTCCACTTACAACTAGCTACACAAAGGAACTCTTGATTAGAAATTAAGTCTAATGTCTTAACTGGTCCAACACAGTTATAACAAAAAGAAACTGTCAACCAAAACTGTCTACACAGACTTCAGTTCTTGAGCTGGTCCTGCTGGCTATGTATGTATGTATGACATGTACAAGGCCCAACCAATGGAGCTAGGAGGCTGAAAATTCCAACAGTTAGTCCTTGTTTTATCTAGAAAGAATGTTTTTGTTTCTTCAAATTTCTCCTACCAAATAAGTTTTTAATGAGGAAGATTCAATTTACAATGTAAGTTTATGCTAAATAGATCATTAGTTAGAGTCCAGCAGGTTACATGTATGATTTTTTGAAAATTCAAACTTTTCAAGTGATCACTGCCTAAATAATGGGCGAGAGAAGTAACTTATTCATGGATCACCGTTTTCAAAATTTTCATTTGATCACCATCCCCCAACATGGCATGCCGCCAAAAGACGTTGGTCATATGACTGTTTCTATAGAGTGACTAACCAGACCTGTCAACATAGTTATTTAGTCTCATTTAAGCCTTTGTTCTTCATAATCATGAATGCTGTTTGCTAAGCAGCACCTGATTTGTACACCAAAGAAATTAGTCCGACACAAAAGAGGAAAGTCAGCTGCATTCTCTTGATACGAAGTGGGTGTGAAACAAGAGAAGAAAGAGCGACCATAACAGAAAATAGAGACAAAGACAGAAAAAATATAATTAAAGGACGACTAAAGGCTTATTGTAAGCGTTATATTAAATGCTTCCATCATGTACTGCGTTAAAAAGTGGATGCTTTCCAGATGCGCTTGCATCTATAGTGGCAATCGCTGTCACTGACTGACAATCTGACAAATCGACATAGCAAAACAACTTGCACCATCTCCACAGAGCATTCACTCTCACTTCTCCAAATTCGATGTGGCAAGAGTGACATTTTGTTATTACTACAATTGTCTCAGTATGTGGTACAACAACTTGTGCTTAAGAAACCCGATCCTAGTGAATTCAACCCTCGAGAGGCGATCTTGAGACCTATCAAAGATGCAGAAGAAAATCCATGTTGGGTATCACCTGCCTACTGAAAGTAAGTTGCCCCTCAAATAAGTCCTGAAAACTTTTTTTTTCAGAGATGCTAGCAGCAATAACTGTCATTAACTGAGTGACAAATCAACATAGCAAACTCCTCATACAATCACTCTTTCTATGAATCTAATGTCGCTCAAAAGACATTTATTACATCATCAGAACACTGAATTTTATTTTACTACATCAGAATACAAACATTTATTAAACATATAAACAAAAATCTATTTTACTATGATATTAGCATTAAATGAAGGTACTTTTTGGAGAAAGTGCTTTTAAAAAGGTGGGAGCTTAGAAAGCTATGGTCTGACTGACAAGTAAAGTTTGGTATATTCTTTAGAAAACTAGAATAAAACATAAAAAATTGCAATAAAAAAAATAGAAAATTAGAATAAAACTATTCAACCGAGAAAAATTATTAATAAAGCAAACATTACTAAATGGCAACCAACAATATCTGGCAACGCGTGTACTTTTGAGAAGGGTCATTAACATTCAAACGGTTTTTCAGATGATTGAACTCCCTGTTCACAATGTTCAACAAAGAAAGGAACTGGAAACAGTTCCAGTTTATAAATCCTGAAACAAGTTGTGCAGCACATTGCAAAAAATAGAATAACCTTTTTTTTACTAGCATTGATGTTAATGTTTAAATTTTCTATTTGATACATTGTTTTTACTTTGACTAGAAATGGAGAGTACAAAAAAAAAAAAAAATAGGTTCTCTTTTCTCATAGACATCATATATTACACCTGAAGGTGGCCATAGAATGATCGTCTGAAACATCATATGAACAACGGAAAGGATTTCAACTATCCGCAAAACTCAAGCATATATTTCGAGGTTGGATGTATATAGCTAAAAGCTATGTATGTAGGTATGTATTGCACAAATGGAGCTACCAGGCTGAAAATTAACTCATTATGTTTACAAAAAAAAAAAAAATTTCTTTGGGTTTTTTTTACCCCTGCTTGGTTCCTGTAGGGATTCAATTTGCAATGTAGGTTTATGCTAGATTGGTCCCTTAGTTTGTGCCAGTTTTTTTTTAAATTCCAACTTTTCAGCGATCACTGTCCAGCAAAATATAAGAGAAGCAACTTATTCATTCATCACCCCTTTTTCTCAATATCTTAATTGATCATCCCTAACCAGTGATAGAAATGGGTTTGAGGAACTAGGTATACAACAATGTCTATCAGGAGACATTGAACATACAAAAAACCTAGAAATTGAGAAGTAGGTATATGACTTTCCTCCAAATAACCCCCTCATTTCCACTGGTGCCCCTGACACGGAATGCTGCCAAAAGACAGTTATCATAAATAATATTGAAGAACTATCCAGACCTGTTTATTCTGGGGTTGAAAATAACCACAAAAAATGCGATACAAGGCCAAAAATGTTGGTGGGGAACATGTTGGTCATTCACTATCTCAACTTTAAAATTATTCACGGAGACGGTGAATGTGACTAAGTACCTCAACATGATGGAGTGGTTTGGATGTTCCAATGACCTGGAGAGCTACTTCGATGGGAATTCAATTCAAAGTCAGATCAAAGGAAAGGAACTCAACTAATCCTTATTCAATACCCCTCCCCCATAGAACTATATTCCCAAATTTTATTTCTTGTAAAAAAACAAAACTATGTGAAGAGAAAAAAATTGAAATTAAAAAAAAAAAAAACACTCAAAAACATACAAACTCCTTAGTTCACAACTTTTTTCGGAATTAAATAACCTATCACAGGTTGATGTGTCGTTCATTAAGCCAGCGAACAAACAAGTCACATTTACTGACCTATCAGTTCTTTATTTATCCTTACACCGAAAGATCCCATTCATTCTGAAAATTCCTTCCATACCAAAAATAATTTCTCTATGAAAAATCTCACTATTCCCGTATCAATAAGTTTGGGTAAAAATTGACTTTAACACTTAGAGATACTTGGTTTTTACAGTTTATATATATATATATATATATATATATATTTGTGCTACCCCTTTCCTTGAGACCATCGATGAGATAGGAAACTGAGTCAGTTATATTAGGAAAGTATAGCAAGTACTGCTCGAAAAACAAAAAATCTTATATTTAGTGTTTACTAGAGACCCAGGAATGTTATCTACAAAGATCTTCATGGAAAGTGCTGAAAGTGTTAATATTGTTAGCAACGTAATCCACCACACCTGATTTTTGACTCTTAGACTTATATTTTTTCCTTGGTAGCACTGGCAGAACCAGGATGGGGAAAGGTCAACACCACCCCTCTTGTTAGGTAGTGATCAGTAAACAAGTTTGAATCGAAAAAAAAAGCAAAAAAAACAAGCAGTCGCAAACTAAAAGACTAATTTAGCATAAACTCACATTGCAAATTGACCCCTCCCCCACATACACAATAAGAACATATTTATGGGAATTATTTTTTTAAAAAAAGTTTCTAGATGAATGGTGATTTTTGAATTTTCAGCCCTATAGCTCCATAGACAGCCAGTCATCCAAACTAGTTCAAAAACTGAAGAAACTTATTTTGACAAATTTGGTTGATAAAATGAGCAGAAATTGCAAGTCTATATGTATCCATAACATATTCTCATTTTATAAGTTTCTAAGATAATATTTTTTATGTTATATATAGTATTAATTAAACTAATTGTAGATGTGGCAGGAATGAAAAAATCCCGCTGCTTGTCCACCACGCCATCGAGTGCAACCTGCATCTCCTCCACAACACCTCACTGAACAAATGGAACATTGAAAATAAAATAAAAAGTCTTGATTCAGGAATCAATACTTTGATCAATGTAGGTTCTGATGTAGTATAGATTAAGATAGTGCAGGACAAAATTAATGAAACTTTGTATAATCAGACTTGGAAGGCCAGTTTGGCTCTTCAGCACTCTTTCCTCCATCCAGCACCACCTCAAGCTGGACATCAATTTGTCCTGGGAGGTGGTCTGACTAAAACACATAAATTACCTCGAAAGGTCCGCCACTCAACAGGAAAAAAATAAATAAAAATGGCCACCCAAAATGAGACCTTTGACAGAGCAGTTTGAAACACTATGGAAAATTTTTGGAACAAAATATTGGCACTCAAGGTATATCTGTATTTTCTTCTAAAATGCTAAAATTTTTAGATACTTTGTGATATGCTGTAGTTATTATTATGTTTGCCTATTAACGAATACCACTAACATTAATTCCTTTGTTTATTCAAATCTAACTTCATACACAATGTTTCCTGTTTTTCCTTTATTGCCTACCTGCCCTTGGATCAGCAACCTTTCAAATCATTGTGTAAACATACTGATACAGAACACAGCTCTTACTGTTAGCAAAACAACTTACCAATATCAACAAAACTAATCATCACGCAAACAGGTCTGGTTGGTCACTCAATAAGAGCCATCACATGACCAATGTCTTGATAGGTATGAGCAATTAATAAAATTGGATCAATGAGTAAATTACTTCATGCCTTTTGCTAGGGAGTGATCACTGAAAATATTACACTTGGGTAGCAAATTTTCTTCAATACATCTTTCATTAAAAATGAGACTCTCATTGTCTGTTGTTTTAGTCTTTTGTTAATGTTTTCTTGTTTCCGTACAAATGAACTGATCTTTGGTTTAAGCGAACCTCCATTGAATCTAAAGATCTGTTCCCTTATATAAAGACAAGTAAAGATCAATCAAAGATTAGAAAAGATACTCCCCGTCATTCATTTTCGATGAGAGATGTATATATTTCTACTCATTTGAAGTCCACTTATCAAATAAGATAACTCTATAACACGACTCCAGAACAAATGATTAATAGAAATCGTACCTTTCACTTTTCTTAAACTTATCTGATTCAATCCACTTTTTCTGATTTTTATCGCTTCAGACCCAGAGGCTGGTATTTTACCTTTACCCTACTCAGAACTGGATGGTTAGTAATACTGAATTAAAGCGATATATTTACTTATGCACTATTTCCCATCAACCACTGTGCTTCATTCCAGAGTCGGAAGAGCATTATATATATATATATATATATATATATATATATATATATATATATATATATATATATAGTTAGCTGGAAATGGAAAGAACCTGGCTGATTTTAGCTATTTTAAGGCAGTTTTAGCTATAAACGACAACACTGGCTCAAAACATCTTTTTTGTCTGTAACTACTAAGTATCAAGTTGTAGCTGTCGCCCTTTTTTCAGTAAGGAAGAAGAGAAAAGGCAGGCTTACTTGACCTGCAAGGCTAAGAGCAGGGTCTCAGATCAGCCATTTTTTTGGCTAGATCTGGCTGATTTTTTTCAAATCTAGCTGATAAAAATCATAGCCAAAAATCTGACTATTTGAAAAAATAATTAGAAAGTCTTATAAAAGTAAATATATAATTGTTATTGATAATTTGTTGTGGAACTTTAGTGTATAGTTATTTTATTTGAGAAGAGGGTTTTAAATGGGTATATAATATTTTTAGCTATAAAGTTAACTGGAGATAGAATAATCTGGTTGATTTTAGCCATTTTTAAAGACAGTTTTGGCTATAGATAATAAACCATATTTGGCAACACCAGATCTGGCTGAGAAATGACCCAAGAGGAGGATTTGGCCATGAAAACATTGGTTAATCCTTAATTAGAAAGTTGCACTTTGGTATTAGGCAAGGATTATCTGAGATTTACAGTGGTTCTTAATCTTTTTGACTCCATGCCCCACATCAGCAGATCAGAAAATTCACAACCCCCTTTCTATCGAAAAATTATTTAATGATATATAACATGGCAAGTTTTCTCTAAAAATAAAATATGGATATATAAACCTTTAGGACACCTACTGAATTTTTTTTAATTTCCTTACCGAGTGAAAAATAACCATTATCTCATCACTTAAAATTCAAGTTAATTCATTAAGCAGGAATTACTATGTAATCTACAGTAAAATTAATAATTAATGGTATTGCATAATTGGGAATTAATAGTACTTTCTAATCAAGAATTAATCAGTTAAGCCTCAATATGATTCAGTTTTGAGCCAGGGAACATTTTTCAATATTGAGACCCATATTCCGAATTGCTTAAATATATTCCAACGGCCCCCTTGTGGGACATGCACTCCACGTTCAGAATCACTGATTTAAACTAGGGGTCAGCAAACTATGATTCACATACCAACTTCAATTCATCCCTTCCACTAACTTAACAGAATAATTGACGTTGAGTACAAGAATTCTTAGGTTGGTGATCAATAAAATTGAAAAGTATTGAAATATAAAGCAAAATTACTGTCTAACTCCTAGAGAGTTGATTTTATTATTGCAATTAGTCAGACATGAAATTTAAGATTTCCGAGTTTAAGACATGAATAGGAGAGAGAGAGAGAGAGAGAGAATGGGGGTAGAAAATGATTCCATAACGCCACATTGTGTCAACCAAGTCTTCAGCACTGAATTTCTGTTAGGGAAAATTCATTTTCTCTTCCAGTGAAAATTACCTTGCAACTCAACATAATAATAGAACCATTTGACAACATGAAAACAAAATTAAAAAAGGCAGTAGATATTCATTCATGATTTTGAAGTATTTGTCCGATCGTGTTAATCATAAATACTAATGAATTACAATTTTCTATAGAGTTTCTGTGGTGCAGTGGTGTAAGATTTCATTGATTGATAGTACATGGAAAGTTATATAGGTATATACTAAGTCAAAGTAAAGTGTCTATCTCTAAAGAGACAATTGGAGTGTAAACATCCAGTGATGAAGTCTAGGTTTTCATGGCATGCATCAGCTTAGTGATCCTTGCAAGTTTTAAGAGACCAGAACTTTATTCGTACACTCCCCTTGGTAGGATACAATTCCACAAGGAATACCTCCACCCTAATTAGATAGCTTAAAGTGTACTCAATTAGCTGCTGAGTGCACAGGGAAGTTTGTTCTACTGAAGATTTTTCCATATTCTTTGCTCATACTTGGAATCGAACCCAGAAACTTTAGTGTGTGAGGCAGACGTGGTAACCATTAAACTATTTGAACTGACGCTAAATTGAGAAAAATATTTGAATAATTCATAAAACAAGTTTGCAAGATGTTTAATTTATTCCCTTTAGTCCATAGGACCCCTGATTCATAAAAACACTTCCATCCAGCATTGTCAACTCAAATTTGATTTTTTTCCAGCCAAACCACATCAAAATTTGGCTAAAATTGGCAAAATCTTCCCCACTTTCAGTTAACTTGATAGTTAAAAATGTTTTATTACTAATTTGAATCTCAATCATCAAATAAGATAACTATAAACTAAGACCCCAGAATAAATGTTTAATGAAAAATCAATATTTACTTTAATTAAACTAACCAAATTTGTAGTAAATATGCAAAGAAAATTTTTTAGTATCTGACTTCAAGAATATCCTCAAAGCAGAAGTTTCAGTTAGAATTTGGCTCAATCTTGAGTAAAAAAAAAAAAAAAAAAAAAAAAAAATTAGGGAAAAATATTTTTTCTGAAGTTAGTTTGGTTTGACCGATCATGACCTTCGTTTCTTCCTGAAATTTTTCTTTTCCAGAACTTTTATAGCGGAAGCGATTGAATTGGATCTAAAGTGGGTGACCGATTTACAATCAACGTATAATGTTGAACTTGACCCTTACTTTGATTTTTTTAGGCTGAAACTTTTCAAAGTATATTAAGTGCATGTATTGAGTTGGCTATAAAATAAAGCTAAACCGGGTAATTATTTTTTTTTCAAATAGTTAGATTTTCGGCAATCAGTACCTGAGATTTTATATCGGCTGAACGGGGGGGGGGGGGATTGGCTACATCTAGCAAAAAAAAAAAAAAAAAAAAAAATGGCTGAATCGGCATCCATGCTTCCATCCTAACTTGGAAGAGTACAAAACTGATGAAAAGTCTAGGATCAAACAACCCGTAGGTTGGAAGGGACACATTTAATCAACAATGACTCCAAAAGGAATCCGATATACAGGTAAGTTAGTAAGTAAGTTGTGAGCTTGACAAGTAGATAATCATGTAAGTTATTGTATAAATGAGTGACGAAATAATGAGCACAGTGTGAGCAAATTTATATTGTACGGTGGCGGGGGTGGAGTTTACGCTGTGCAATGTGATTTTCATTCCTGGCTGGTGAATGATATTTCCTGATTGCTTATGCGTAAAAGGCATAGAAAATGGCGATCATTTCCTTCAAACATTTCTTTTGTCCATTGTTTCAAATGATGGAGAGGTGTTTCATCAGCAAAATAGTTATATCAAAAGGAAGAGTCCATAATTGAGGAAAGAAAAAAAAAAAAGAATAAAAATGAAGAAAAACAAAATCACACTTGCTTGTATAAGTATATAGAGAAGATAGCTTTGTGTAAACAGTATGTTATCATTTTCTTCAAACTTTGTTTTTGTGACCAGGACATATGTCAATGCTTTTCTTACTCTTACCAACCTCAATTGAAAATAAGTAGATTTCAAATTAACACAGTCCTGGTCGAATAGGCTAACTTTGTAGGTAATGATCGACATCTTATATACTTTTTAGACAAAATCAATTAGAAAATAACACTAATTATCCAAGATGAAAAAAAAAAAAAAAAGGTAAAACCATCTGTACCTCGTATGAATGAATCCCCATAGCCTGCGTGTGTATCAGAAATAATTATCTAAAAAGTACCAGCACAAGATTCAGGCATTGTCGGTCCATGATAATAATGAAAACCCCAAAGAAAAAAAAAAAAAGAAAAAAAAAAGTGATTACAAGACAGTACAGTATATTCGGAGAGAAAACAAGAGACAATATGAGATGGCATGACAAACTATACAAGTTCAGAAAGTATAGGCTCTGCAATGCCCATGATAGAGTGATCTGGCAAATCTTGAGGAAGGTCTATGTCCAACAACAGATGCTAAAAGGCTGATGATGAAATTTACAATATCCTATAAAAATATATTGAATTGAAATTTTCAAGTTTGCTCAACTAGAGCAAACCTTGAGCCTGAGGTTCACTGCTCATAGGTTTCCTCATTTTGAGACATTTAGTTGTTTTTTGTATTTTTCTAGATACAACTCAGTTTTGAGTCATGGAATGCTTTTCACTCTTCATACCAAAATTCAAAATTTCTCCGAATATATTTAAATAGCCCCAAATGGGGCATGTGACCCACATACAGAATCAGTGTTTCATAAACTTTGATGAATAAAAAGTTAATTGCTTAAGTAATTTCAAGCTTTGAGCCATATGTCTTTCATGTCTCATGTTCTGTCAGTTGATCTACCTAAAAAGAAATCCTGAATACAGATTAGTGTGAAGTGATGGTCATCAAACTTCAACCACTTGTGGAACCCTTTTCGATCAAATATAGGGAATCCCCTTCAAAAGACAACTTTTCTTCCTATATATGTACATGTATTTACGTAGGTATATAATCCTTGGATTTTGGCCTTTGTTATAGAATGATTTGAATATGTATAAACCCAAAAAGAAAATACACACTCAAATGGAAAGGACAGGAAAAGGCTGTGTAAAAATAGACACATGAATGACTATTGACTGAAAAGTGTCTGTGTCATATAAATAACCAAAATGTTTTCAATTGAAAAACAACGAAAAAAAAATGTTGGTAATTTTTTTTCTCTTTAAAAAGTCCTATTCGTGCTAAAGGAATAAAATAAAGACATGAAAATCCATGAATGAATCATTTATGTAATGAAAATTTATTAATCATATTGCAGAAATGTCCCTTCATTGCGTGGAACCCCGGGGCTCCATAAAACACAGCTTGGATACTGCTGGTGTTAAGAAACAGATGACCTGGCTAACAAAATAATTAAAAAACCAGCCACGAAAACTGTCAGCATAGGTTTCTTCAGTATGTGAGCTAGTCTGGATGGCTATACGTGTGTACCACATGCACAGACTGCACCAATGGAGCAAGAGGAATGAAAATTTTAACATTTATGCAATATATTCAAAAAAAAAAAAAAAAAAAGTTTTTGGTGTTTTTTTTTTTTTTGTTTTCTTTTTTTAAATCCCCCCATAACACATTTTTAGTGCAGGGGACTCAATTTACAATGGAAGTTCATGCTAAATTGGTTCTTTGTGCCCACTTGATTTTCTTTCTTTTTATTCAGACTAGTGATCACTGCCCAACAAAAGGCTAGAGAAGTGACTATTGAGTGACTAACCAGACCTGTCAACGTAGTTATTTAGTCTCATTTGAGCCTTTGTTCTTCATAATTACGAATGCTGATGCTAAATAGCACCTGATTTGTACACCAAAGAAATTTGTCCGACAAAAAAGAGAGGAGGACAGCTGCATTCTCTTGACATGAAGTGGGTGTGAAACAAGAATGAAAGTATATATCAGGAATACAGGCCATACCAATGGAGCTAGAGGGCTAAACATTTACTCCTTATGTCTAAAAAAAAAAAAAATTTCCCCCCAACACACACACAGCACGCCGAGAAAAGTTTCTATTGAGCAACTAATCAGACCTTGGGTTTTGTCGTTTTGTTTTTTTAGAGTTGGTTCAAAAACTCACACAAAACACTTCAAAGCAGAAATTATTATCACATGTTTACATTGAAAATTTTCCTACAGCAGATTTTTACATATTTTTTGGTCACTGAATTCAAGAATGAAAATCATTTTCCTCCCTCATCTTTTTTTTTCCGTTTTTTTTTTGGAGTTGTAGATTTTGGTATAATCTGGCTTCATACATACATTTGAGAAAAATGTTTCGATCAACTCAACCAATTTTAATCATTTTTAGGTGATGAATTAATAACTGAAAACCATTTCTCTTCACGAAATAATCCTTCACAAAATACGTTTTTTACTCTTCAATTATAAGTTTTCTGTATAATTTTATACTATACATACGGATAATTTGTTCCAATGATAATGTTAGGATATAGCGCTTCCTCATACTATAATCCATGTTCAAAACGGCAGTTATTTTATTCATAAACCTGAAAATGGCTGAAGCTCAGCATAGTAATAAATCATATCAGTAGGAAGTAGCATGTTTAGCAGTTGGACATGCTTGGACAGGTTGGGTTTTCCCTACCACTAATACTTTTTATTGGAGTGATGCCAGTGTGACTCAGTTGACTAACATCACTTTCAATTACTGTCATTGGAGAGTGTTTTTTTGTTTTTTTTTGCAGGTAAGACATAGCAGAGGTTAGCACAGTCATGGTTGTCATGAAAAGAGAAAAGCAGTGGACTCATAACGGCTGATGACGATTAGACGATCATGGTTTCTATTAATGCTAAAGAAACTTGCTCATCGTGCAAGTATAAAAATTTCTCTAAAATACTCATACTTTGAATGCTAAACCCTATTAAATTTGTTACATGTATCTTTAGTCAGGTACTCTGTGATATAGCCAGATTAGAGAATTAAAAAAAAAAAAACTCAATCATCCACAATCTGATAATTGGTTTGCTGATCTGAGGACTGAGAACTAAAGCTATAGACTCTTGGTATCAACAGATAAGAGGATCAAAAATAACTAAACTAATGGAAAGAAACAGTTGTAGGGAGGGTGGGGTGAACAGACTGAAAGCTTCTTAAGTTCTTGTTAGACAAGGGACAAATAGGGGGAAAAAAAACAATGTTGGAAATGTTTTCGTATAGCTGCATTGTGATCACTCACCAATGAGCTTATAAATTCCACCTGAGGAGCGAGAGTATCGTATGCAACTGCTGAGCACGGACTTTGAGGCTCTCTCCCAAGTTCATTAGAAC